>OX579655.1:9226994-9661537 GCA_951230895.1 Carpatolechia fugitivella | reverse complement strand
AAGGTAAATAAAATAGGTGCCCAACCTCCCAGGCGAGCCGTACAATATGTGCCTAATAAACTTGTGTCTCCTTTTCCCCGAACTCAGTTTACGTCAATAGCACAAATTAATTGAACTAGGTATAGGTGAAGGCAATAAACACAGAAAACAATATTGGAGAGGAGAGTAGGGAATACCCTCCCTAATGAAATGTACCAAGCGAGCTGCCGGTTCAATGTACCGTGACAAACGCACAGTTTTGCAAAGTTGGAAGCGAAACGGGAGCGGCGAAATATCATGGAAAATACTGAGATTTACAAAGTCTCGCTTTCTTCATTAAATAGAGCAATTTTGAGACATTTAGTTTCTTTTCATAATTAGCCATTAGCAGGCTTATGTAGCAAAAGACACCCATTGTCTCAGAACTTTTTAACGCCCACCTTCTTGTACTCCCGAAAAAAATATATTTACCGCCGAATGGACTCAAAAAAAAAATCAGCGGCCCGTTACAGTCCACTGCTGGACTATGAGCCTCCTCCACTTAAGTGGAGGGTTTTGCCATAATCTCCACGCTTAGCAGGCGGGTTGGAGAAAGCAGATTAAAAGTTACTGTTACTGTATCAGAGAGCGCTGCTGCCCGTTCCCTATTCAATGTGTAGTCCCTAAGTCGCCTCTTACGACGCCCACGGGAAGAGTAGGGGTTGGTGACAAGTGTATTCTACTCTGCCGTCACCACAACAAATTGACCCGAAAAGAAGAAAATAAATAAAATATAAACAATTTTTCGAGGAACATAGACATAAAATGAACCAAATATCAGTGGATATTTTAGTTTGTTGGTTAGCTTTTAGTTTGTTTGTAACAGGCGGCACGTTAGCAGCAATACCGTTACCAATGCTGCCTAAGCTTTTTGCTGCGGAGTCAAGGTGCAAACACCCATTATTATATAGGTATATAATCGCAGCTAGAGTACAAATACGCCTAATTATGTAAGTAAAAGCATTTACCGACCGACGACGTGCTTCGTTGCGTAACTTCACCAGGCTGATGAGATGACTGTCATCAAAATCATCAACAGCTCATATACGTCCCCGCTGAGGGGCTCGAGCCTACCCTGAATTAGAGCGATTAGGCCTTAGTCGACCACGCTGGTCCAGTGCGGGTTGGTCGACTTCAAACACAACCTTTGAATTTCTTTGCAGGAGTGTGCAGGTTTCATCACGATGTTTTCCTTCACCGTAAGAGCGTCGAATAAACGTACATATGAATTTAAAATTCGAAAACACATTGGTACGTGGTGGGGATCAAACCCGCGTCTCCCAGACGGGAGGCAGCGGCCCTAAACACTAGACGATCGTGAGCATCAAGATGGCGGGACTAGTCTTCAGTTTTTTCACATGCTAAAGCAAATAAAAACATGTACTAATTGTGCAGAAAGCATCACATCGATCGACGAGATGTGTACGTGTATTTATTTCGGCGAGGAGGAACTGTGCGCACTCGGCGCCATACTCAAAGTTTTCATTGTTACATCGCAACTTATGCAATATAGCGCTTCTGTGATACTTTCCACGACGCTCGATTACGTTTAACGACACAATCTGGATGAATTCTCTTATTTACGCTAAGCTGAAAATCGGGAGGGAGCTGACTCCCTTCAACGACACAAGTTCTAAACTTAAAATCGTCTCGGTCTTATACGCTCTAACCACATGCCTCTGACATACTTTACCAATTCCCGGAATCGAGAACTTAGGAGCTAAGTTGTTTTTATTCAATTTGGGGTCGTGAATGATTTGTGATCAGGGCTCGATTGAATAAAAACATAACTTGGCTGAAGGTAATCGATAGGCTGCTCCGAGGCTCGGGAAATTGCAAGAATTTGCGTTATTTGAACTTTGAATACGACCAGACTTTGTGTGGAAAGGAAATTGATTTCTTTTATGTATCAAATCTTTCATATTAATTTTTCGATTATGTTATGTATTTACTTCGCTTATTGGAAATATGTCAGTCTATATTCACTTTTCTTCACTCTCAAATTCTTCTGTGGGTAGTTACTTATTTGTGGAGACTTGGTAAGAAAATCACTCAACCAAAATGCTAACTTTGTATTCCATGCGATTTTGACCGTTTACCACCTAAACGGGCTAATCGCTATTTCTACCTGAGTGGTAATATAGCGGGCGCGGACTTGCGGGGGAGCGGAAGGCTCGTACTGTATTATTACATATTATTTAATCGCTTTGAAAACAACAACTTGTATATTATCATATTAATAATTCGTTAATATTCTAAACTTATTCAAATAATAGGAGCAGCGGGTTTTACGTACCGGCGGCGGCGGCATGGATAATATTTTAAAACCGAGAAATTGAAACACCGGAGATGGAACTAATTGTTCGTGCCGAGAAAGATTGCAAAACTTTTTTATATAAAAGTTTCAAAAGGATTTGCTATGACTCATGAACAATAAGAAAACAGAAACTTTTTCATTTTAATAAGAATAAAACTTCCCATGAATCTTTAAGTGCGCCCTGAAAATTGATATTAACTGCTCATTGATGGGTAGACAGAAAATTATAAGGGTGTGTTCAGTTCATAAAATTGAACTTTCACCATAGAACAGAGCATAGATGAAGAATACCTACCTCGCATAGTCAATCAATCAGCTAAGGGCGGTTTTGTACGGGAATCGAATTTGTTTATCACTTTAGCCTATATACTTCCTTTATAGAATTCATGAACGCTTTTGGCATTTGGACTCTCAGCTCATGTTACATCTTGTGAAGTTTACGTCAAAGTAACAGTCATGTCATAATTCATAACTGAATAGGTTCTTGCGGTAGGAAGCGGTGCGGAGGAGTGTGTTTACTGCAATCGGAGACTCGGAGAAACAAAAAAAGTTCCCTTGCGCAAGGCAACGGGCTTAAAATGTATGTTCGGTTTGGACGTCGACATCGCTGTCATTTATATAGCGAGACAGTTTTGTTAAAGCGACATTTAGTAACGAAAACTAAGCAAAAATCGTGTCTCCTGCCAATGTTTTGGTCTACACATTACACAAATCAGTCTACACATACACATAATCAAATGTTTCAAACGACGTCTCCTGCTCTAAAATGTTTCGGACAAAATGTTTTGGTTTCGACAGAGGTTTGATAGTTTTGGTCAATAAGCCCCACCCGCACGGGGGATGTATTCAGGGTTAGCTTTCGTACGATAATTTAATATCGTTTGTACTATATTTTCATGGTTCGTACTATGTACTATACTAATGGCAGGATCGTTCGTAAAAAAATATGATAATTTTTCCCGGATTATATTTAGTAAGATTTATACTAGGATGTATTTTGTGTAATAAATATGACAAAGATAAAAATGATTACCATCAGTTCTATAGTTCAGCTCAGCGCAGGGTTTGATTTTGTGCTACAAATTATAATATTCGAAGCGTACTTTGAGACTTCTATAATTTTACATTATTTAGGAAGGCACTGTATACAGTTTACTATAAATGATATTAAATTAAAAGTGGATTTGATGTATGTACTATATTTTGAAAAAAAAAACCATTTGATTGTTATAGAAAATATTTTTTGAAGACTCTGATAGACTCTGATTCCAACCCTGGATGTTTTCCAAAACATTGTTTCGGGAATGAAAAACATTTCATAGACAATTTGTGTAGAGGAACCATGGACAAACATGTATTTTTTTTTTGTTTTGTTGAGATGTTTTATGTGTATTGTGTAGACCAAAACATGGCAGGAGACACGCCTTTAGATTGCTCTTAGAAATGTCAAAATGTGTGTTAGTGAACTCACCCAAAAAAATGTAATGACGGATCTAAGTGATGTTATAATTCAATTTTTGAAGAATATGGCGTTTCCTTTGTGATTTCGCCAATGTCAAGTTTATTAAACTCTGCTCATTTTAAGGCTTCGTGAAAGGACAAGGTTATACAATCTATGGAGAAGAAAAAAATATAATAAAAAATATTTATATCTATGAACGCCACACATCCTATGGAAATAAATAATTTTGACTTTGACTTCAAATGCCATGTTTAAATCGTTCTTAGCCGAGTCCAAGTCGCCAAAGTCTGTAACACGCACTATGACTAACATGTGGTGAAAGGTTGGTCCCTGCAATATTGTCGTCGATTGTGATGTTGTACTTCAAAGCATCAAACACCCACAGATTGTTGCGGAGGTAAGTGTGATATTCCAATCAATAAACTAACAAATTTTAGAATTCAGATTTTCATTTGTTTTTGTGCACAAACACAGCATTGCATGGTTGCATCTTATCAAATGCGTAACGTAATTCAATTCGAAGTATGTACACGCTGTAGTACACTACACATACTGTTTGTTAAAAGTGGACCGATAAAAAGATAGATGAAAGGCTACGCTGGCATATCACCACACACTCCTGCAAAGAAATTCAAAGGTTGTGTTTGAAGTCGACCAACCCGCACTGGACCAGCGTGGTCGACTAAGGCCTAATCGCTCTAATTCAGGGTAGGCTCGAGTCCCTCAGCGGGGACGTATATGAGCTGTTGATGATTTTGATGACAGTCATCTCATCAGCCTGGTGAAGTTACGCAACGAAGCACGTCGTCGGTCGGTAAATGCTTTTACTTACATAATTAGGCGTATTTGTACTCTAGCTGCGATTATATACCTATATAATAATGGGTGTTTGCACCTTGACTCCGCAGCAAAAAGCTCAGGTAAACAATAGTGGTGTGAAGAGTGAAGGTATCTCTTTTATCTATTTTGTACGCACTTCCGTATTTCACACAAAGCACCTATCGACCTAAAATCTATACACGGCTAAATATCAATAACCCCTCGACAAAGAGCCGTCAAGGCGTAATTTAATTCCAGCCTAAACGATTCGGGTGTGGTCATTATACCACCGCGAATATTGACGATGGCATCCACATCCATTGCCATTGGTATCTATAAATGATTATTTTAATCACGTTTAGGTTTATTTTAAATAAATCTTTGAGCATCAATGGAAGTTTGTTATCTAGTAGGTATCGTAGGAAATTATCGAAATCGTTAAATTTTGCTGTTAACTTCCCAAATCACATACAAAAGTACCTTCGAATAATTACTTAAACAATAGTCAGATTTACTAAAATTAATCACATCACACTAATATTATACCTATAAATGTGAAAATATATTTCGATGTTTGTTCCGCCTTCACGCTCAAAGTACTCAACGGATTTGGATGAAATTTGGAATGGAGATAGCTTGTAACCTGGACACTATTTCCGGGGAAAATTCTTATTCCGACGGGAAAATCTTAAACAACGCGAGTGTAGCTGCGGGCGGACCGCTAGTCATACACGGTGTTGTATGGAGACCATCTACATTTTGTATGGGAATGCGATTTTTTTAAATCGTTTTTCGACCTATGTTCTTTGGGGAAAGTTGTTTAGTTTTACGAGCAGATTCACACCCTTTACACTTCACAGGCTTTATTTGTAGTTTTGTAACACCTTGTATAATACAAGTAGTAATAAAAAACTTCACCTTAAAATTGTTACCTACCTACACGCTTGCACGAAAAATAAAAGTGAAAATATATAACATTCTATGCTATTCTATGATATAAACAAGAACTGAACCTGCACTGAGTGCACTCGAGTGCAGTGGTGTAATGACAATAAATTATTACTATTTGTTAATAAAAAATAATTAAGCACTGCAATGCAGCAATTTTTATAATTAAAGAACTGTATTAGGTATGATCTGTTGATGATAATGATAATGATGATTAGGTATGCAGCACCAAAGAATGCAGAATCTAATTTCAATCGAAACTATAATCTAATTTCAACAACAAAATCAACTTATCATTTGAATCGGTCCATGTTAAAAAGGCGTGAGTCACAATTTTTTAAGAAATTAGTAGTAACGCTATCTGTTAGAAAACGCCCCAATACACTTTATCGAGTCGGTTAGGCATCAAAAAGGCAACAGTCCATTTAAATACGAACAAAAAATTGGGACTCAAATCCATGATTCCATGTGAAGACGGTCAGTCTTCAAGTTTTTTATTCTTTTCTGATAGTTTGTTTGGGTTTCTAAGACTCCCACTCTTATAACATGGACCGATTCATTTATTTAATTTTACTATTAAAATATTTTTTCAACACATTTCGAAATATGTCGTTTTGACTCAGTCTAATTTGAGAAGCCCTTCGACATGTTTGTCTAGTACATTAACATTCTCTTTAAAATAAATCATTGTTTTCCCCATAAATTATATCTTATTTGTTTCCACACGCCCTACCACTACAATACATTGCCTTCACTTGCCTTCATAATACGGAATAAAAGACAAAATTCCATAAAGAGGCCTGGCCACTTAGGCCTTATTGTTCGTTTATCATAATCATTTTCTATGATCATAATTTATTATTATAAATGATAGGCAGCTTATATAAAAAGCATGTGTAAGTTAAGGTACGGTCAGGCGGCTTTAAACGTATCCAATATGATGACATTTATGACTCCAACGGGTGTCGTAAACTTCCCTAGTCATATTTTTGATAATGGTATGCCCAACAATGATTATGGCTATAAGTTAAAGTTTACTTATTCGTATTTGAAATTCCGTTAAACAGAGAACCAAGTACAGAAATTATTCCCGCATCAAAGAAGAGAGCCAATTATAACTGATAAAGTAACTAATCCGCTTATTGCCAGCAGTTAATTAATCTGTGCTTCCATCAAACGTTCTAATTGGCATCAAATTTCAATAAAATATCTACAATATCCAGTTTCATTTCGTTTAGAAGATTTTCTAACTAATCCGTTTTCTATTAAGAAGGCACGAATAAGCTTTTTTATAAAAAAATATAGATATGGAGTGTTTGGAGTTCAACTGCTCTAGCCACGCAGTCCAGGGCTCAACTGATGATGAGGCTACTTAAACCTGCGATAACATATGGTAGAAAATAGAGAGCTAGGATACAGAGGAGTACTCACATGGGCAGCAACCTAGATTAACACTAGAGTTACTGCCCAAAAACAAATCTGCCGAACAACGCGAAATGGGATAAAACATTTATTGATATTTATTGAATGCACTCGCGAATCGTTGATTCGGGCATAAACGAGAATTCGACATGAATTTGACCATGATTTTTTAAAACTTTATCCTTTGATTTGACCTGTCTATGAGAGAAAAAAGGCTTGTTTCGCTCAGGCGATGCTCTTCAGAAATCTTTGGAAAGAACTGCCTTTGACATTACGTCAGTTGAAGTGTTATCTCCGTGCGGTTCATTTCAACTTGCAACTTAATCTAGTAATTTTACGCAGAGCATTACGTGAAGGTTGCCAAGATTTTATAGGAGAGGAATATACTTAAATAAAACTTGGATAGGAATGTTTAGAAGGACAGCTCTCAACTACAAACAATAACAACATTGATTTTTAAACGCAGCAAGGAGGTCATAATCATGGATACAACTTCTGAACATCCAAGCTTCAGAAGCCAATTTATTTATTATATCATTGGTTGTAAGAGCCTGGAAGAGCTACTGGTCCTTGAAGCAATACATGAAAGGGGACTTGTCCCTAATCAGCAAAAGTCCAAACTCAAGATTTGCCAGAGAGCTATGGAACGTAGCATCCTAGGTGTTAAACTGATAGATCGTATTAGGAACACTACCCTACGTTCTCACACTAAATTAGCTGACGTGGGCCGTAAAACTGCGAAACTAAAATGGGACTGGGCTGGGCACGTAAGCCGCATGCATCCAGAACGGTGGGCGAGAGTCGTCACGCAGTGGACTTTTCAAGACGGGAACCGACGTCGAGGCAGGCCCCGAAAAAGATGGCGAGACGAGTTAAACGCCTATCGACTGGACTGGTGGGAGCTTGCCCAGGAAGGGAGGAATGGCGGAATAATGGGGAGGCCTTTGCCCAGCAGTGGGACATTACAGGCTGATTATAATAATAATAATAAATAATAATAATAATAATGGTGAACTGAAGAAGTTTCCTCATAACAACAGTCCACTTCAACTCCGATGACCCTTGGCTAATAAACCCGCGTCACCGGTAATTTTTCCCCGTAAAAGGGACAAAACATTTGTAAAAAATAAATAAATTATAATAATAAACATTCAATCCACCATCACCGAAAAGCTTACCAAGTATCGAGATCTAGCCATTGAGATACAAACTCAATGGAAAGTCAGTACTGTTCATATAGTCCCCATAGTTCTCTCGTCCACCGGAGTCGTACCTAAAACACTAAAAAAAAGCCTAAAATCCATCAATATCCCCGAAAAAATTATAAATTCTCTGCAAAAAGCCTTGAACACCTGCCGCATTGTAAGGAAATTCCTTACAACTTCTGTCATCACAGCCCCGTCATCAGACCCTATCACACTTGGCTAAGGCCCGTGTGGTAAAGAATTACCTCTGTAAGGAGAAAAAACAACAATAAATTCAAATAATAATAATCATTGGTTGTATCCAAAATCCATATACAAAGCTTTTCTAAGTTTTAAAATAAAGATATGTTTCCTTTTATTGCCAACTTTCTCTCCAACTAATGTATTATTTTATTCTTGAATAAAGCAGAACCTGCCGGGTGGTAACTCATATCATGAATCTTTACACATTTTGATCTACAACTTTCAAAACTCGTTTTTTTATTCGTAAAGGGTCACTCGGTTAGCTGATCATTTTTTAGACAAAGGTTAGAAAACTATGAAAAGTCAAAGAGATTTTGGTAAAGTCCTCGAATAAAAGTTGTTCAATTTATGTATCACCCGAGAGGTTTTGCGTAATGTAGCTACGAGTAACTCACTGGATATTACGTTATGTACTTGTATGTAGCTAACACACTAGATATTAATTTTTACACAAAACATATTGTCTACGATTTTAAAAAGGGAAAGAGTAAAATTTGTAGGTCCTTACCTAGAATTATCAAATTTAAACAAAGAAAAGAAAACTATTGTGTAAGCTTTTAGTTTATTTAAATGTATCTTGAAGACTTATATTTGGTGTAAGTATTAATAGTTTAACGGCTTAAAGTATGACATTGTGAAACTAGAAGGCTGAGAAGTGACGACGAGGACATGGTTTACGCTTATCCAGAAGATGTCAAGATAGATATCACATGGCGGATTTGATAAATTTTTGATGCCAATTTATGTAGTTGCAGCTGCGCCTGGATCAGGTATGGGACCACGTCGACACGGTGTTCCTGTGCCAGTACCGATAATACCAACAATAGGCCCTTCCTTTTCTCTTTGCTTCCTCCGTTTCTCTTTCTCTTGTTTCTCCTTTTTTCTATCTTTTTCATCTTGTTTTTCTTCTTTCTGTCGAGCTTTTTCCGCTTCTTTAGCTTCTTTATCCTGTGCACTCTTTCCTCCTCCTCCTCCCCCTCCTCCACATGCTTCTACATAGATTAGATATATGGATAGAATTATCAAAATCAACCGGCACAAATGATTTAGTTTTAACATTGCGGATCTGAAAACAATTATTTCATACGTAAGAAACTTTGAAGCTTTATTTTCTAAACAGCAGTCACCAACTGGATAGAAGGATCCTAGACCGTTTGCTAACCATAATATTTAGTCATCTAGACACATTGTGAATAGAAATTGACAGTCAAATGGCCGGCTGATATGCTCATATCATTCCTTCCACTTTGGATCGCTGAGCCAGCAGGTCAACAATCGACCTCACAAACCCTGGTATCAGTGTTATAGAGCGCCGAAAGCCACTATCATGCCTCGTGTAACGACTAGATAGTAACCGGGACCTAACCGGTTTAATCTTTCGAAGCACGGAATCAAATTTCTTTTCGGACAATCATGTGATTCAGCCTGCAATGTTCTAACCAAACTAGGGAAAGTCTCACAAGACTTTTGCTTAACAGTGTCCCCACCGGAATTCGAACCCGGAACCTCCGTAATGAACGGCGAAATCTTCCCCACTAAGCTACGGAGGCTGTTATTGTTTATGTATATCAGAGATGTCTATCAATAGATGAGAGAGTATCGTGTAGATCAGTGGTAGCACGACTAAATCAAAGAAGAACACGTTGCTATCTACTCTATATATTTAGTTCATAATTTAAATTTACTTGGGGTTGATTTACCTTATCTGTACAGCTAATTTTCCACTACCTGAATGCAGATAAAAACTTCTATTGGACAGTTATTCTTCGTCAGTATGATGAAGCTGAGTGATGGTCTTATCTTTAGGGACGTTATTTAGTAAGTCCATGGTGTTGTTAAATCTATATTAGTGTAAATGCCATTTTTATAATATATTTTAAGTTTAGATCTCGGGGAAGCTTGGGTAGCTGGGTATAAGTCAGACATGGGTTTGAACTGAAATATAAAGAAATATAATTTTAATACCACGACTTGAAGAATTTGCAACAGCCCAATAGGAATAAATGCATGTTTAATACCTTTGCATATAAAATACATTTTACCAATGATAAAATATCTAATTAAACAACATATTGAACCAAATCACTTATCATTCTCATACATCATACGAGCTGACTCTATGGAATGGAGCTGACAACAACATTATGAAAACTTCAATGTTCTTTTTTTTATTTTTTTCACGTGTTGAGAGGATCATTCCAGAGGATCTCGAGCTAATATTTCGTACTCCTTGGTGTGAGCGGGAGTTTTTTGAATTATTATTTTTTAGTTTATTTCGCATTACGTCCGTAAGTTCCTGAGCTTATCTTGTATTGAATTTTGCTTTATATATCTCTATTTCACTCAAAGATTTCTGAAGGATAATAGAAGTCTGTAATTTGGCTTGAATATAATATACTGGGCGAAGACTTAGAGACTACACATTGAACAGGGAACGGGCAGCAGCGCTCTCTGATACAGTAACCTTTTAATCTGCGATCTCCAACCCGCCTGCCAATCGTGGAGATTATGGCAAAACCCTCCACTTAAGTGGAGGAGGCTCATAGTCCAGCAGTGGACTGTAACGGGCTGTTGATTTGATTTGATAATATACTAATCATGCTGACAAATCTGTAGTATAAAATCTTTTTTTTTAAATAGGCTTTCTTTGGTACACTTAAAGTGGGGTGTTATTTATTTCAAGTGCCCCCCCCCCCCTGTGTAAGTATACAGCTTAGTCCCCCCTGTGTAAGTTAGTGTAAGTACACGGCTGTAAAATAATTAACTATGGATGCTTAATGCTTTGATATCATCACAGGTGGACGATGGGTAATAAAATATATAAAAAAAAAACATTTACTTGGTGGACCACAGGAAAAAAAACCTGCCCGTGGTCCAAAAGACCATAAGGTGGACCTTGGGGTTGCGCAGCGATCGGGGACCATCGTCGTCGTCGCGACACGGTGCACGGAGGTGAATATCTGCTACAAACCCTCAAACTTTCGTTTCTGCCCCTCAGATTTACTTTGCTGCGGAATTTCTAATCCGAGTACTGCCCAAAGAATTTGAGCGTCGCCGTCCCTACGACGACGCGTGTCGTGGCTGGGAGCGAAGCGAGCCTAATTTGGTACAAGCACAGAGTACTTATAATACTGGCGTAGTACGAGTACTGCCCCTTTCGGTCAGTATCGGACGGAAAGGACAGGAGTTTTTACTCTGTCATAACTTAATTTTTTTTTACTGAATAAAAACAAGAGTTTTGCGTAAGGCATTCGTTTATTACAAATATGTACTGACAGAATTATTTTAAAAAAATGTATTACATTAAAAAATGGACTGGTATGTTGGTAGTTTATTTATTTTTTTTATCGGCGCCTTTTTTTTCTTTTCCGCCGTCTTTTTTTTCTTTTCCGGCGTCTTTGCAGTCGGGACAAGGTGGTGGATCTTGTGGGCGACACGTGGATCCTTTTGGACAAGGGAAGCATGGAGCGTGCCTTGCACAAGGAACATTTTTTCTTACTCTTCTGCCCGGATATTCTCTAAGTGGTACATAGCAGCTAGTTCGTGGTCTTGGGGGTTTACAGCAATCGGGCAAATCCTCTGCAAGAAGTTTTATGCTTAGTAGTTTACATTATTGAATTTAAAGCACTGCCAATCAAATCATTTAAGGTGAAATTGTATCAATGGCTCAATGACTGTACTTTTATACTATTAATGAATTTTTGACTAACTGATGTAATTTAATTTTATTTTATTTAATTTAATATAATTTGACAAATGTATTGATATTGTTTTGCATGCCCCTCTTGGCGAAACATGACTGAACTTTGTATCGACATATTTTTATGACCTGTTTATACCATTTTTGAAGCAAATAAACCATTCTATTCTATTCTGTTCTATTAGAATCATCATCAAACTGTGGAAGACCAAATCTAATCTTTATTTCCACCTTTGGATGTTACATCACTAAGCTCTACGTCGTTCTTTCATTCTTCCATAAGCACCATGTACGGTTGACTATGGAGAAGACCTCGCCAAGGGCTACCTGGCTGCACACTAGCGCCACTTCAATAAAAAATCATAACTTTGAGAAAACAAAATATATCAAAAATCCGGTCGGTTATATTGTTCTAAAGATCGTTTAGTATTTTTAGAACTGATTAATTTATGAAAATGTTGTTAATTGTAGTTACAGATAGCGAAAGTGCTAAAAACGGCCGTTATTTGCACTTTAGTATCTGTTACTACAACTAAACACATTTTATTCAATTTGTCATTTTTTTAAATACTGTACAACGTTTGAAATAATAAAACCGACCAGATTTTTTATATATTTTGTTTTCTCGGAGTTATGGATTTTTATTGAAGTGGCGCTAGCGTTCAAGGTCATTGGCGTGGGGGAGCCTCTCAAGTCCGCACCCGCTACAGTACCACTTTGGTAGAAATTGGGATTAGGTCCGTAAGAGAAAAAAGTAAACATCTGCACTGCTGGATGTACAATAATTGGATTGTATATATTTTCCAGAGCGCCGTCGCTGGTGGTGTAGTGGTTAGGGATGCTGTCATCCCCTGGGAAAGCGGGTTCCATCCCCCGGGAAAGCCGGTCCCACCCCCACCACGTATCGTGTGTGTTTTAGAATGTACGTTTATGAGCCGCCCTTACGGTGAGGAAAACATCTTAAAAAACCTACACACTACTCCTGCAAAGAAATTCCAAGGTTGTATGTGAAGTTGACCCCGCACGGGGCCAGCATGGTCGACAAAGGCCTGAGCGCACCCATTCAGGGTAGGCTCTAGCCCCTTGGTGGGGACGTATAATGGAGACTGTTGATAATAACGATAGTGTACAGAGCCTGGTGATCATCGGATAAAACCCTAAGCAAAGCGACAAAAACTCATAATACCTATATTGTACTACAAACACAATAAAAAAACATAAAAAAATAGTTATTTTTAAATAAAAAGTAAAGCATCATTAGAAAGGGATGGTCTCGGAAAGTGCACGATGGGCAAGAAGGATATCTATCGGGAGGATGGATATCTCGTTCCGAAAAGACGTAGTTTGATTGTGTAAGATAGAAACAAAAGCAAAAACTACAGTTGGCTTGTTCGGGAATATATTTCACCTTAAGATGAAAACTAACTTGGCCTTGACATGGACGAATACCATGACGTAGTTGATACTTACTGAAGCCGCAACCAGGATTGTGTTCTTTCTTGCAGGATTTACAAACTTCTTTTTTCTTTTTATCGTCACTATTTTTATTCTTCTTGCACAGCTTACAGTTATCATTATTATCTTTATTATCTTTATTATCTTTGTCATCTTTTTTTTTGCATGCCGCCGCATGTAGAACAACCATTGTTAACAATAACAGTATTATGTGTATTAAATACTTAGCGTATAGTTTAATCATTGTTTATCTGAAAAGATAAAGATAATATTTATAAATTAATAATTTATCAAAACTAAATATTCTGGTAGCAAAACTAACGAGCCACTTTTAAAAATTTGATTATTTAAATTCATACGTTGATACAGTGGACTGTAACGGGCCGTTGATGATGATACCTTGATACAGTCACGCTCTTGTTACAGTCCCCTATTTTTCTCCGTTGGACAATCGTTCGTTGGTAACATGTCACAGAATTAATATAGTACCAGAACGGCCACTCACCTCCTCCCCAATCGGCGTTACCGTGAAAAGGAGCAGGCATTTAAAATGCGACGGCAGTCAAGTGTCCGGGGTGTGTCCACGTAAAACTCGAGCTACCGTCCAGGGGCAACCCTATGTAGCGCCACAATTCTATCCAACGATACCTCACACTATAAGGTAGTCGTAAATAAAAAATAACCCCCACTTCACGTGTACCAGAGGAACCCTGATTTTTTTTATAAAAGGTTTTATTCTTCAGCTTTGTTGGCATGATTAGTATGTATATACCTATATATCCATTCCAAATTACAGCCTTCTAGTACTAAGAGTCTCTGAGCTAAGCCGCGGATCGACAGACAGACGGACATGGAGAAACTATAAGGGTTCCTTTTTGACTATGGAACCCTAAAAATCTTAAAAAATAAAAATATGTGGGGACATCTTCACACACGGCCATCTGATCCTAAACTAAGCAGAGCTTGTACTACTTGCTTGTGCTCATTATAGAATACTACTACTACTTCATTTCACCTTCACTTCTTTTTTTACTTTTTTACGTTTTGTATCCATGGGAATAGATTTCTTGAATGACAGGCTATTTCAACATGCATGAATACTAAAGTTTATTAAATTTTATTAATTAAAAAAAACAACAGCCGTTTTACATAAATATGCACACTAACCTACACATAAAAATATTATCACTGATTTCTCTTGTTCTCTGTCATACACACACACTTAGCACACAAATATTCACAACAAAAACATACACGTTTGACAAAAGGGGCGTCTGAAAAACAGAGCTGCCCCGGGACTTGTTCCGGAGGCAGCGTAAACTGAGACGTCCTCTATTATCCGCCTTTAGTTAAGTATTAGTATTAAGTATTAAACATTTATTATTGTTAAATCCACCAACGATAATAAATAATATTTTCTTTCTTTCTTTCTTTCTTCTACTATTACTTGACAAATAAAGAAACGCAAAAGATGCGACGCATGTGGAATTTCTTTGGTGAGTTCTTCTCTACAAAGACCGCACATCGTGTAGTGAACTCACCCAAAAAAATGTAATGACGAAACTAACAGATGTATCATCCAAAAGTTAATAATCTAGGTACTCATTTCATTGCAAGCAATATCAAATGGATCGTACAGGATTTTTATAATTTGCGTTTTCAATAATTTACGATTTTTATTGATGTAGCGCTAGTGTTCACTTACTCGCAGAGTGGCTACTCTAAAAGGTTTTATGAAATAAGTTTTCCGTCGCTATTTCGACTCTGCGCCCCACTACCTGAATCCTCTGGTGGTGAAAACTCACCCCGTTACGCGTAATAAACGTCGCCCTAAGCAGGTTCTCTGCAACCCCGATGATCCAATACACTTCACAGTAAAGGTAGCCATTGCCAATACACTGCACAGAATGCCCGGGCCATTTCTATCCCACGCGCTTTTCACCATGGGAACGTGTCAGCCTTTTTGCCATGGGAACTTACAGAAAAAATGCTCTACCCCTTAATAAGGCAGTGATTTGAGCACCCGTTAATGCTCGATATAGCAACATTTTAAGTTTAAAATTCGGGCATACCTAAATGGAGATATATTCTTATAATTTGGAAGTCGACCCTAGATGAATAAAGACCTCTCTCCAGACCAATGTTCGGAGGCTTTTTTCCTTCCTTTAACATTCCCCACGTTTTTTTTGCGTTATTTAGCGTTTGCTTTGTTCTGATACCAAACATCTACCAGAAAAATAGAACCTTTACCATTAGATTAAATTTATAATTCTTATGCCTTTACTTACATGTTTTCTCAAAAAATTTCATATACGGGCTTATGATGTACTGGGTACTTGAACTCGACCTGTCGTCGTCTAATTCAAACACTTCTTTTTTATCTGAAAAGAAGAACTTTAAGAAAAACAGTAGGAGCCAAAATGTAGTCTGGGATCTTTTTCCTTCCTCTTTGCATAGAGGGCCAGTTGTACGAGCAAAACGTTTGTTGATAGCAGGGACTGCAGCGAGTGAGTTTCTATGTTTATCCATTTGTGCGCGCAGTGGTTGTCCGAATTATAAAACTGTAGAAGAAAGTAACATTAACTTTTTTTATACGTGATACAGTACTTCGGTTTTGCGTATTACTAAGCGGTAAAAAAAATATGTTTTTTTTTTTCGACAAATTATATCCCAGACGATGCTCTATTTATAGGGTCATACTAGTGTTGGGGCTAAAAAGAATTATAACATTGCTTTCTGTTGTAATGTAAGGGTTTTCCTATACACATATTCATTCCTCCTTAATCTTTATGGGCGACAAGAGCCTAAATTAGAATATCCTCTCTTAGCCTGTTCTCTGGCTATCCCTCGTTTTTATCTTATCATCTTGATTTACTTCTTAAATATAGAATAGAATATACTTTATTGCACACAAAGAAATAATCAGTACAAATATATAACTACTCGTACTATTAATAATAATAATAAGATGCCAGGTAGACTGATGACCTGAGGAAGGTCGCTGGTGGTGGCTTGATGAGGAAAGTGGAGGCCTACGTCCAGCAGTGGACTGCAATAGGTTGATTTAATTTTTTTCCATAGATTGAATATTAATAATTAATTTACTTACACATATTTTTAATTCAACGCCCTCGTTAGGGACTTATGATGCTGATGAAGAAATATTTCATCACTATTTTTTCTTCTAGAAATACTGGACTTGATAACATCACTTAATATCATTATGATTGAATTGCCTGAAACACACAATGAGAGACACAGAATGAGAGTATTCAAAATGTTTATTGATAAATGAATTGTAGGTTTATTTTTCTATACCATCAACCACTCATTTCATGTTATTATATTCATTGCATTCTTCTTCTTCACCGAGGGGGTTGTAATATTGACAACCAACTTTAGAAACTCTGGTATAATATGTTAGTGCTATAAGTATAGAACAGCCAAAGGCCATTATTGGCATGGCTCGTGTAACGGCTACACGCATAGATAGTGACTGTAGGTATTCGAAACTAACGGTGCAATGTGTCTTTTGGAATTTGGAATCATCTTTCTTTTCGGACAATCAAATAATTCAACCTGCAGTGTCCTAACCAAACTGGGGAAAACCCCCGGAACCTTCGTAATGAGAGTCCAACGCTTGAACACTCGGCCAAGAGGCTATTACGGGTAGACGTTGACTACCTAACATAAACATTTTGTAAAAAAGCCGAATCCGGTGGCGCCTTGTGCCTTGACGCAGATAATAATGCTTTCGAAGCATGAAATGTATCTGGATAAAAATTATAAAATTATTATAGTACTTAGTTGGTATTAAAATAACAATTTCCTTGCAGAATATTTATGCTTATGCATAAAAACTATTCTTACAGTTTCTTCTTACCTGATCCAATTTTATATAGCCATTTTTGTTTAATTTGTGCGTTTTACGGGTGTGAGATACAAATGGGTTATTAAATTCATACTACTATCAGCTTCATACGTCCCCACCGAGGGTCTTGAATATATCCATTTATATCGTTACAATCGTTACAATAATATTTTACATTCTTATTCAAGATGTGCAGATGGGACTGTTATGAAATGACAACGACATGGAGAAAGTCAATAACGTCAATAACAATAATTATTTTTTTAGATGGTGATGCCATGCAGGTCGATTGCATATAGGTAAAATTTTCTTCCTGAGGGAAGAAAATTTTCCATAGACGAAAGTCAAATCTGAAACGGACGCAGTGTGACGAGGCGCACCTCAGAGGCGCACTTTTTTTTTTGTTCGTGGCACTAGCCGAAACTTAAAAAGACGTAATACAAGAATTCTTAATGTTTAATTATTTTATTTTTATTCTGTAATATTTACTCGAAAGTCTACCGACAGGGCCGACACTAAAAAATATAAACAAGAATTATCGTTTATGTATCAAAGTAATTCGTTTATTACGAGTTAAAAATAAGCACGGACAGTTATTTTTTCTGATCTTCCCTAGGTGGAGCCAGTAGGCGATGGATGCCTCTTTTTTTGAACAAGGGTAGCATGGAGCACGCCTTCAACAAGAAATATTTTTCCTCATTCTTCTGTCTGGAAAATCTCTAGCAGGTACGTAAGAGCTGGTCTTTGGTGGTTTATAGCAATCGAGTAAACTTTCTGCAAGTAGATTGATGAGTATTATAACAGGACTTTGGTTTACCATCGTGGTGTAGTAACTAGTTTCACGGCGTTGTTGCCGCTACTCACGGGGAGGGCCCGAGCAAAGGTGACGCTCTACGAGAAGGCTTACTACATCCCACCGCATTTTGGATAGGTCTCTTACTTAAAAAAAAAACATACGAAAACAAAAAAAAAGAGCAAAATGCTATACGAGACCAGACACCCACTGTCCGTTACGACCCTGTGCCACAAACCGTAAAAGCTTTATGAAGTGTGTTTCTGCGCTTCACGACGACAATCGGTCAAAGGAGGGATTGAGGTTGTAGTTACAGAGTATCAACCTTCCTAGCCCTTTCGTCCTACTATCTGAGAATCCACCTCCTGGACATGAGTTACCATGGCTTACCTGGAAGTCTTTAAATAGGCTTCGGACTCCGGTCAGCCGAAGTAAAGAGAACCTGTTCAGGTGGGGATTCTCAGACGGTTCTAACTTGGAGTGCAAGTGTGGTGCCGTTCCCCAAATGATGGAGCATTTGCTGTCGTGCCCTGCGCGCCTCAGTAGCTGCACACGGGAGAATTTAATTTACGCTACTGACAGCGCAATTCTTGAGGCCAATTTTTGGGCGGAGACAGTCTAGATTTTGGAAAACAGAAGATGATTATTATATAAGTGATGTGTGTAAAACTTGATTTTAATGTGGCCTATCTCTGAGCAAGCAAAAGCTCTGACTTTAGACATTATATTTAATTTTATGATAATGAGTTACAACTTTAGTAAGTAATGTTCTAAGAACTTACAAATTTATGCAGTTGTTTCTTCTGATCTGATAGTACTTTACAAAGGTTTTCTTAAAAGGTCTTTCATATACGGGCTAATGATATACTCAGTCTCCCTTTCCTCCGAGGTCTCTCTGGTATTAACCATTTCTTTTTTTTCCGAACATTCTCCGGGACTCTTCGCTTTCATGTTCCCCTCAATCTTCTCCTCGATGTTTTTCTTTTTAAATTTTAAGTTATTATTGCCGGCAGGGTCACCTTCGGTAAACGAGTTCCTGTGGGTATCCATTTGGGCAAATTCGTTGTCCGGATATGAAGACCTGTCAATTTATAAGAAATGTACTGTAAAAACAACAGCAGCGTCGATGGTGTAATGGCTAGGGTCGCCTCTCATCCAGGATCCGCGATTACGATCCCCACTACACCAAGTATCAAATGTGTTTTCGAATTTCGAATTTATACTTATATTTGACGCTGTTATGGTGAAGTAAAACATCGTAAGGGAACCCTGCGCACCCAGGGTAAGCTCGCTTGATCCCCTTTGTGAGGACGTATACATATACACGTATGAGCTGGATGACTGTGAAAGCGTTCAAACGATACCGCCAACAGTTAGGTTAAAAAAGGAAAGACCTAATCTAAGCAGTTTTAATTTTAGTATGAATGTTTATTTATTCTACCTAAAGTAACACACAAGAGCCTGAACTACGGAACCTTGTATATCATGGGTGCAACTATAGTGGGTGGGTGGGAGTACTTACCGTATTGATCGCTGTTATATTCCGGTTATTGCAGTAATAATTTATTTACTTCTCCTATTTTTATTTCAAGCCCCTAATCCTTATTAGGGATGTTTGATGTAGATGAGGTATACTGCAGAAATTAACTTGCATGTCCTACAGAAGTACTGGTTTGTGGCAAGTATGTCATTATAATGGGTTTTCCTGAAATTTTAAGGATATCATCATCAATATACATTCCTTCATTGTCTTAATTGTCTCCGTTGCTGAGTAATACCATTCGGCTCTCATTATAGAGATTCTAGGTTAGATTCCTAGAGTAGAAAAATTTGATGGTCCCTTGATTCAGACGACAGTTGTTGAATGGTTTCGGGGTATTTTTTTCTATCTTTAACTCTCTTACTCTATATATATTTCCTTGTGTGCAGTATGTAGATAAATTATATTTTTTAATGGAAAATAGTTTTAAGGGTAAGAGCCTTTCGCTCCCCCAAAAGTCTGGTTACGCTATACGTTAGTTCGTTTAGTTGGTCGAAGTGGAAAATAGATCGATTTTGCTACACAAGCATAATAATAATATTAATTTTACCGTGGCGTGCCTCTACGACAAAACCGCTCGTTACATACCCGCTTGGTCCGTAGATTCAGTAATTTTTCTTCTATCGTTATATCAGAGGTGTATCACTCTATAACATAACACACAAAATAAGAAAGTTATAACAGTTAAATAAATAAATATTACCATTTAAATGTGTTGTAAATCTTGTGTTTTGAACAATGAACTGTTTTGAATTATGGTAATGTTTATTTGAGAGAGATGATGCATGTGCTTCCGTCAATTCAATATTTATTTAAAAAAACTAATGTCTTCTATCTGCCATATTATTCTGCCAGTATATTTTTTACGTGTACAATAAATAATAAAATAGAAAAGAATAGAATAAACTAAATAATAAAAATGAATTCGTTATTCTCACTAAAACTCGAGAACAACGGCTGAACCGATTTGGCTAATTTTAGTCTTGAAATATTCGTGGAAGTCCAGGAAAGGTTTAAACGGTGAGAAAATATGGGTAGGGTAGGTGTAGGGAAAGATGGTAGGACAACGTCTGGCAGGTCAGCTAGTAAATAAATAAATACAATATAATTTTTGTAACTGACTAGCATCTGACCACCATCTGATTTGCAACTGACTCATAGACGATTTTTTTAATACACACACAACTGACTTAACACCGAGTCAAAGAGTATTAAGACTTGTTCCTAGAATAAGACACTAACCCTTCTTCTTTCGTGTCGGCAAGAACACGAAAGGGAAGAAGGGAAGACACTAACCCTAGGAACAACCAACCTCTACAATATCTTTTCCCAAAGATGTTGAGTAGGTTCGCTTCGAAGAGGCGGCGACGATGCGCTTCAGAAATCTTCTATAATCACACGAAGATGTTGAATCACGTCTTCGCCGCCCCACCTCGCTACGAAGCGAGCCTATCAAACCTCTTGGATCCAAATCCAAACTTTTTGTAAGACTATTCTAGATACTTGCTGGACATCCAGCATCTCTTGCTTCATCGAGTTCGCTCCCTTCCTCAGATGAAAAAAGTCCTTAGTGCGGAGCGCAGCAGCGAGGAAGTTTTCACTCCTTTTTTTCGCTCTTTCCGAGATAATAGCATCTGAGGAATTAATGCTTAAGAATTTGAGGACGTGCACATTTTGTAAATAGATTTTACTTTTCTCCCCGATTGGTTAACGCTTTTTTAAAGCTAAGCAAAAAGTTTCAAGCGCCCCATATAATAATAATAATAATATAAGTTTATTATCAGACCAGAGTCCATAAAAATGTTGGTAACAGTTTTCTTAATAGCTATGTTAGTACAGATGGGCGAGTAAAACTTTAATTAAATAAAGTTTAAGGTTAGGTTTTGTGGGTTTTAAAGGTTAAGTTTTTTTTATAAAGTAACGTAGTTATATAAAATTATATTTTTTTTATTATAATGTATTTTATTTAAAATAATAAAATGTCACAATGTATACACCAAACCTTAAAACTAAACAATGTATTGATACAATAATATTATGTAGTTTTTTCATGAAATAGTTCGTTACTCAGTGATGAATTTTAATAATTTAAGTTTGTTACTATAACTACTGTTGGAAAAAATTATTATTATTAAAAAAATATATATACTTTTTCCACAGACATGTAAGAACTTTTTCTTACATATTTTTTTCGCCAGTTTACTCCGTTTCAATCTCGGAGGAAAATTTTCCACCGAGATTTCAATCAATGATATTTCAATAGAGTTTGATAGGATAACAGTAGATAACAGTAAATGGTCTGCACCAACGAATGGCACCAATGTTGTGCCAATGTTTTTACAAATAAATAGGCAATTGAGCTATTCTGATTTCCAATAACCCGAAATCCGATAAGTTTATGGCAGCCCACGCGAACTGCGTCGTCCAGATAGGAGGCTCACCGCCACCGCCGCCGCCACCGCCGCCGCCGCCGCGGATCGCAATCCCGACAGTAAAATAAACATGTTATTGCCACAATTTTATGAGCCACGTCACGTATATGTAGTATAATATCAGAATATTCCATCTACTGTAAAATATCTTCTATCTGACTTTCCACACATTCAGTTTCATAAAGTAAGAAGCTGGTTGTAGATAGCTGATTCTTGATTTCATAGAAAGTAATACGCTTTCATTTGACTAAGTAATCTGCTTTCCCTTGGCACCCCCAAGGGTGAGTCTCTGAAGTGGGTCGTGTTCTACTATGAGTCGCGGCCACCATCGTCAATATGCTTTATTTTCAGTTGGTAGATGCTACAGGAAGTCTACTATCTAGTGTACTATATAGAAAAAGAGTACTTGTTTACTTTAAGAGTTATAGTATATTTTGTGGCCGCGCGACAAAGTATGCTTTCCCGCGCGGCCACCTTCAGATCGAAGGAAATCTTGGACTAAAGTCCAAGAAGAAAATGCTCCGACTTCCTGTGCAAATAAAGAGTATTGACGATGGTGACTGAATTGGGTCTGGAACGAAGTATTTAATAGGAATAATTTGTAGATTCCATTTGGTTAGCTTTTTTAAATTATGTTTTGTAACTTAATACAGAGACATAAAATGTTCCTTTTGCTTTAAAACTTTCTTGTTTGTTATGGTACTGGTACGATGTAAAGTATAGCCTGGTTTATCCGACCCTATTTCTCATTTCGGGGTTTCTCTTTTAAACCAACAATAACTCCCAAGACCCTAGAATTAATTTAAACTTTGCATTTAATCTTGTTGGCTGACGAAACTTTTGCAAAGTGAGATAAAGTATCACCTAAAACAGCAAAGTTTCCGGCGTTATCATAGATAACATCCCGGACATAGAGTCGGCGAGTTCATCGAACATACCTGCTTTTGTAATCATCGGGGCCCCACACCCCCGCGCGCCGCTTTACCTACGTTGTGTCAAAAGTCAGTCAATTAAACAACAACAAAAGTACCTAAGAATAAAATATAAATTTAATTATAAATCATGATGGTATTAGTGTTCTGCATATTGGTATTAATCGTTACTTTACCATCTTACAATCTACACGATAAATATGAATTTGTTACATTATTGATTCAAGAAAATAAAAAAGAATTAAAATCTAATGATGAATCGCGTGTGTATTATAAGCCCAGCAACTGATTACTATGCTATGAACCTTTATACTTATTTAAGTGTTTTGAACTATTTAAACCGCTGAGATTTGCTATTTTGTAACGATCCATACATTTTGTTGCCAGACTTTAATAAAAAGATCACCACGCCAATTGGTATTATATAGGTAAATAATAAGATCTGATTGTACACTTTCAAAAAACAAAGTAGTTGTTTTTTAAATATTTCTCGTCAATTATAAAGAGTATCGAAAGTCGACAAACATCAATAAAGTTTGTTTTTTAACTGCAAACTTGAGATGTTTTGTTTATTTGATAAAGAAAAAGTAAATTCAACAACGAGGGCCGATTAACAGACCGCGTAATTTAGTTTTATACAAACCACAGCGGATTTTGGAAGTATTTCAGGCCAGTTAAAGATAAGAAGCGAAACGACTGGTGCATGGTTTTTATATCTGTGCCTTAAGTGTAAAAGGGTTTTACTCGAGGTAAACTTCATACTTTTTCCATTTAGAATCTACAAATGCTTTCGATTGGTCAAATTCGCGTTTTTATTAGGTACGGCTTCAGATATCGCTCTAACTGCCTTCCTTCTCGCCTTCGACAAGTACTCGAACAGAGCTTTCAAAACTATAATTTATGGAGTAATTATTATGATTTATTTTGTGTCAATCATTTTTTATTTTTTCCTTTTCCTTCCTTTTTATCTTTTTCTTTTTTATCTTTTTCTTTTGTTTCTTTTTCTTCCTGTTTTCCTTTCCCTTCCTTTTTCTCTTTTTCTTTTTTTTCTTTTTCTTTCTTCTTGCATATACTGCAATTGCTATCTCTGGAAGATGTGTCGCTTGGTGTTGGTGATTTTATTCGACATCTCTTACAGGGATTAAGTGTGCGTCTCTTTCTTACCATGTTACACATCCGACATGGATGTCTAGGAACGCCTTTACAGTATATCGGGCATGTGCGCATGCCGCCACTATACGGATTTATTTGTCCATCGCAATATGTAGTAGGTTGTGCGTATGGGCAGTAGCCTGGTCTATAAGTATCGCACAGAGTGTCAAATTCTCTTTGCGTAAGTTTAAAATAGATTAGTGGACCACCATGATGACACAGGGCACAAGATTCATACACTGACTGCGACAGCTGGAAAGCCTTAGCATAGTTTACGAATTTGCAACGTCTGCAATGATATCTCATTATATTTTTGCTTTAGGTATTACTATCACAATCAAACGTCACCGCAGTGAGTAGTAGCAGAGTAGTAGAAGATATTTTACAACTCTTAGATCTGTAGATTTTTTCTTAGATCTGGAACAGACATAAAAATATCAGCAAGTAAAGAATTAAATAAATGCATTTCTTTTTATATTACTTCCTGAAGTGCCGTTGACTTGTGTACCTACAAATATTATTCATAAATAGTCGTTGTGAGTTGTATAAATGAACTGAAAAGTTGATGTTGTAGTATTTCACTGATGATATTGTAACTTGCTTCTGGATATAAAGTGAACAAAATGTGAATAAAGCTCTGTCTAACCCGTAAGAAAACAACCACAACGCTGTAAAGAAGGTAGTAACCAGTGACCTTACATTTACCTGGTTATTTTGTATTTACCATAAAATGCGTACGGTGTCCAAGGGTGGTTATGAAACTATTTTGTAATTTTGAAATTAACATCTTCAATGGTTTAATTCAGCGATGGAACAGAGATTTATGAGAAAATTAAATAGTACATTTTACTCGCTCAATTCCATTTTATTTTTATTTGAACTGACACGTCTGACATTGAACTGTTTGAAGTTTTTCTCCAAGGAACATAATCCTAGAACATAATAGAACCCATTGACAAAAAATAATTCTAGTACTTAAATCATCAATCAATCAATCAATATCATCAATATAATAAAACTGTATCGAAGCCGTGTCTGTGCTTCAAACATTTTTTGAAAATTTCAATGGGGGTGTAGACAGTAAGCGATATAATATAGCAAAACAACAATTTAAAAAAACGCAAAAATTACTGAATGGATTTTGATGAAATTCGGTATGTTGACAACTGATTATCCGGATCAACATTTAGAAATTTAGAACTTTTTACCGCAGGAAAATGTCTAAATCCCATGGGAAAATACAAAAACTGGTACAGATCACGCCGAATGGTATGGTAATAATCCATTTATCAATGTCAACATTTAGAAAAGTTTTACTGAGGGAAAATGTCTTGATCTCATGGAAATAAATCTATACGTCGGGAATGAGTGCGATATTTTATCTTTATCTTTATTGAAGGTAGATTAATCGTAAGCAAACGATTGACAGTTCAAATTATAACATTAGCTTTGTCGGCAATTGAGGGTAGATTGTACGGAAGCAAACTAATGTCATGTATCAGTTTGAGTGGAAATCTCCAGTTCAAGTTCGTGGCACACTCTTCACGTGTCTTAATCTTATTTTTATTTATGGCGTTAAACTATAAGTATTTCGCCAGTATCAAGTGGTTTTGCCAAGTAAGTAGCTTGAGAAACACAGACAGCCCTTATCCTAAGACTAGGGAGCTGTATTCGGTGAAGGACTCCAGTAACTTGATAGCAAAATCACTGAAGCCACGTGGAGCAGTCTAACACCATCAAAAAATGCAAGCGTTTCCAGTTGTCATACTATAGTTTATAGTTCAGAGCCATTCACTGGATAACACACTACCTAAATTATACACTAAACACTCAAATAAACTAAAATAAAAGAATTAAAACGAAAACCTTGACGAAACCATAGTCCGCCATTGCCGGATATTGGCAAACGACCATCTCCACGTGTATTCTCCAACCTCGACACTACTCTTTGCTCGACACTGGCAGAATTGTCAACATTGACAAAATATAAATATTGAATTGAATCGAATGTCAGATTGGTGAGTGAGTAAGTGAGTGAGTGAGTGAACGAAGTGACGTCATTCAAAAGAGTTGGGAGTAGAATCTCAGAGGAACAAAAGACGATCGCAGCGCGAGGCGACGCGCGTCTGAAATCTTTGGGTCGAATGGAACCTTCAGTAGGTGGTGGAAAGGCGTGATGGATCTGACATCTGACTAGCACGATCTACCGGATCCACTTTTTATATAATAAATAATTACGCAAAGAAAAAGGTGCTGAGCATCTTCCTACACAACCACCGGTCCTGCCTGCGCTACAAGCAAGTAAACTAATAAACTAAGTTAAAATTTTTAGGTATAATTAGTACCCTTGGACAGTTTAGGCTAGGATTACCAAGGGAAATCATAGCCACGAGCGGACAGTTGCCTAAGCGTGCTTTAGACTAGGGTAATACGGTCCTATTCTCAATGAAGCCAGTAAATTGAGCGAGCATTTTTCCGTTCTATCTGAAACGATCCTAATTTTAAAAAAAAACTAATAACCTTGTTTTTCCGAAAAAGTATTATCCAATAATAAAGTAAGTATCCAAGCTCCTCGGTGGGGATGTACGAGTGTTCAGCTGATGCTAAAAAGATTCTTTGCACTATTTTCAAATTCTAATGACAGGTTTTACAGTTACGGTGTGTTTTTACTAATTTAATAACGGAACAACAACGTTCAAAACATCTTGAGATAACAAACCAGTCTTCTGTTTGAGAGCACTTAGAAAAAACATTAAGAATTTAACGAGCAACCTTTATGCAATTATAACTAACGAGATTGTAAAGTGATTTCTTTTGATTCATTCCGAAGAAATGCTTTTTATTATCTAAAAAAATAAGTGTTATTCCATTTTTCAAGTCAGAAAAATTTGTTAATAAAGGCTGTTTTTGTCCGACTCATAGTTTAATAACGAAGAAGCTAGATTGGAGTTACACTACATCTACTTAAATTTTTTTTTATTGCCTAAAAAATATATCTATGTGGAGTATTGAGGAAACATATATCTATAGACTATACTAAGAGTATCAGACAATAAATAAACATATAAATATATATTGTATGTTATTTACTACATCCAGGCTCAGGGCAAACAAAAGAGCTAATGTGTGTCCTCGAGGCTCGAAGTCAGGTGTACTACAAACTAGGTACCGGAGCCGACAAACAAATCTAAAACACAATTATTAAATATATCACTATCATTTCAGACGAACAGGCGAAAGATGTCCTCTGCTGAACAAAGGCCTCCCACAACGACCGGTCCTGCTTGATCCGCACCCAACGGATTCCTGCTACCTTCACCATTGTCGGCTTCGTCTTCCGGTGCGTGGTCTCCACTTAAAAACTTTCCTGCTGAAGAGACCGTCTGCTCTCCGAGCAATGTGCCCCTTAATTAAGTACATTACATACCTACCTTAAACAAGTATCAGCACTACAATAATTAACAGAATTGATAGTAGCGCTAAAAGTGGCAATCTGAAGTTGCAGCCAACGTAGCAAAGGCTATTATGCAGACCGTGTGCCAAAGTGCACAGCTCTATTCAGTTTCGTGAACCGCAAACCGTAGGCTTTCATTTACTCGCTGTACAAATGCCACTGCAAATTACTCAGCAACAAAGTGTCAATTGATTCATACTTGTGAATATTTTGTTGCACATTTTATTTTTATTTAGTATAGGTATTTTAGTTTCATTGATTGAATATGTAGAGATGATTATGCGAGGCAAACACTCAACAGCCTCGTCATGGGACTATAAAATAAGTTGTTACCCTTTAATTTGATTTCTTGAACTCTATCTGCAGTTACTGTCTTTGTGAAAATGAAACATAAAAAATTGAAAAAAAATAGAAAAGCAATACTCAATCAATGCACACCAGCAATTTAAACCACAGAGACTTTATTATATTTGTTTTGTATTCTTCTTTTCGAACTTCTTATCGATATGTTTTGTATTAAAATAGTTTCGAATTCCATTTCATTCTGAGCTAGATATGCACAAATGCACATGGTACGAGTATGCACTATTGTCATCTCTTACTCGACAACTAAGTATAATAAGTGTTTATAAAAACAGGGTTTTTGCTTCGCTCACGTCTACGTCTGCTATTACTAACTTTTTGGTTGCCAGAAACTTTTCCATTTTAATTAGATTTGACATTCCTGCTTCATAATGAATTCATTGCCGTTGAAGTTAGTGTACATTTTACTTTAAGTTTGACAAACAGAACTAGGCTGGGTCCTAAAGTTTAGCTCATTTTCCAACTGGAGATATTTACAAAGCAAACATGCCGGCACCCTTTGTATTATATTCAATAAAATTTATAATTTCCTCTTAATTTAGAGCACCGACTGTGTAGCTGCTACGACCGCTGCTGGCCTCTGTTCGACGGGCAGGATATTGTTCACCACCGCCACACGATGAT
Organism: Carpatolechia fugitivella; assembly: GCA_951230895.1. NCBI lineage: Eukaryota > Metazoa > Arthropoda > Insecta > Lepidoptera > Gelechiidae > Carpatolechia > Carpatolechia fugitivella. The sequence goes on along the minus strand of OX579655.1, from coordinate 9,632,787 downwards.
TTCTAATTTCAAATTCACATGTACGTTCATTCGACGCTCTGATGAAATAAATCATAGTGAAAAAGCCTGCACATACCTGGTAAAAAGTTCATAGGTTAAGTCCACCAACCTGTTGTAGTAAGCCCACGTGGTGGTCTACTTAGGCCTAATAACCCTTTTTCATGTTTTAGTACTTTAGATAACTAAGTTTCACTATAGTTTAGCTTGTTATACTGAAATTGTTAACCTTACATTTATATTATTAGCGACGTCACTTGCAAGTAGTTAAGGGGTTCCGAGACGAGCAAGCAGCTTGGCGGCAAGCATTTTGAACGTCTACAACGTTTGCTTGATGCTTGAGTCAAGCATTTACGTGCTTGTCCCACGATGCGATTTTATATTTTTTGCTCAAGCAACCAACCCGACAGCTTGACGCGACGTTTTGACAGTGTTAGCTGTCAGCTTGATCGAGCATAGCTCAGTAGCAATCAAAATACGTTACTTTTTCTTATTTTGATTTTTATTCAAAACTAATCCAAGAGCTAGCAATGCTTTACGTTTGTTTGAATCCATTTCGCACAATCGGGAAAATCACTTTATTTGACAACCAACACGGACGATCGGGTTCGATATGAGGAAAAATTCGTCTTGCTTGGTCAAGTCGCTTGACAGGCGTAAACGGGCGTATCATCAAGCTGTTTAAGCAAGCAACAGTAAACTACGTGCTTTCCGCCAAGCTGCTTGTTCGTCTCGGAACCCCTTTAGACTAGTTACCAGCTAATAGTGGTATTAGTTTGTTAGCTGCCGCGCCTATGTTCTTGTCACCTCATTCCCTAAATTAATGACAAATAGAGACCCACCCAACCGCTATAGAGCTCGTTTTACATTACCTTTTAAATAGAACAAGAGACATGTCAAACAACGAACTAATTCGTTCAGTAGAATTCCCTACAGTTTCAGTTTCCATCTTTGTCTGCATGTGCGGTTATTATTCAGCTAATATTTTACTGACTACAGTACAGTATTATACTAATCACTGGAATAAATTCTTCTTATAACATTAGGTATGAAAAAAAGTGGACCCATTTTATTGTATTTGTATTTTAGTATCCAATTTTAATGCGCGTTGCAATATTTTTGTTAACGATCAAATAATGGTTGAAAAAGTACTTGAGTCGCATGATACTCGGCTCAATATCTGCCGAAAATTCAACGTACGCATAAGCTAGATGGACATACCTAACATTTTTAAAAGAAAATCTAAGATCTTAATTCAAAATCGTTAGAAATACAAACTCATCGTTTTGTGGTTGCTTACAGTTACGAACTACGGTACAGAGGGAAAATTGCGTGTTGCGGAAACGAGCTCTTCATATTGTGCGCAATTTGTTTGTCCGTATTCCATTGGCAATAGTGAGTGTTTTGGCATATTGTGTCCGAAGAGCGGCTTTGACGTCCCTTCCAATTTGCGGCTGCAATCAACTGCGGTTTACGTCAACGTTTCCCCTATGCAACCTACGTTTTACTTCATTTCATTATCATAATGTTTAAGTTTTCAAACAATATTATTTGTCCTTCGTGGGTCTCGAGCCTACCTTAAATTAGGGTAGTGGATCGAGTGCATGTCAATGGACAGAATTCGATGTATTTTTTTCTTTTCTTTATTCTAAGCATCATCGGAATAGTGCTAAGCGAAGTAGAATATTTCTAAAAACTGTTAAAAGCCGTTAAAAGTTAAAAGAATTTTGAATAAAACCGCTACATTAATTTTAACAATAAAAGTAGAAATAAATATTGTAGACTGCGTATTCTACAATATGAATATTAATTGTTAAATCATAGTTAGATGAAACAATAGTAAATACATTGTTACACGAGGGGTGAAAGTAACTTATTTGGCGCCGAGACGGGGTTTGAGGCCCGAGCGTAGCGAGGGCCCTAATAGTTCGAGGCACTAAATAGGTCTCCCGAGGTCCCACTGTGCTTTTCATTAGGAATACAAGGAAAGTAAACATAAAACACGAATTAGCTAAAGAAAAAATCAAATGAAAAACCCCTTAGGCCAATAATTATCACTACTGCTAAAATATTTATTTGTGATTCAAATAATTATGATTAAGTGCTAAGAAGTTTTATGGTAATAGCTGTATCTGAGTATAGTAATACCGAGACAGCTGTCAGTTGAAAACGATTCTCCCTCGGGCTGAAAAGTATTACCTTCAACCCGCTCCTCAGGCAACTTCAGACCTACTTTCCGAGTATATTTTTCGTTACTAATACTACAAATGCAAAATTGTTTGGATCTGTATGTCTCTTCTTTTTTCAAGGATCTTTAATTTAATTTGGTACGGTGTAGGTCAGAAGCTTTTTTCGCTTTCTTTTAGTTAAGTTAGAGACGCACAGACGTGCAGCTAGTTCTCCATAAGCATACATAAAATAGTAACGTTTACACAAGAGTATACGGAGCTACTTTTAAATAAGTATATTCTCATGCAGTCTGAGCATAATGCTTTCGTTAAAATGAATGTCTGATTTTCATATTTCAAGTGCTGCTGAGATATAATACATGGCTGTGCTCAACTTCGTCGTCTGCTATAGTCGGCGGCTGACGGCTCTGAAAGTTTGTTCTATTTTAAATCATAGCTATCTACTATGGAAGGAAAGATTTTGGTGATTATTGTTTTGCTCAAATAGTATATAAATCATCGGTGGGGACGTGGGGACGTATATGAGCTGTTGGTGTGATATAAATCATATTAAAATTACTTAATTAATTATGATCTTGTTGCTGGAGCACAAATTACTAACTCGAAGATGTTTCTCACTTAATTGCCATCAAACGAGAATTATCGGCACAAATAAGCCAAAGCTGCTCACTTTTCAAAAGGTTAAGCGTCTTATGTTAAAATAAAGGGGTTTCAATTTCTAAGAAGGCAGCTTTCCGAAAAGGGCTGAATTTACTTTATAGCGGGGAACGTAGTCACGTCGGAAACTTGTTAGCGACTCCCAGGGTGCCCGCTTGGTAATTATTCTTTAACAAATTTCAGCGAATGGAACTTTGAATTCAAACACGAGGGAGTTATTGATTTAGTCCAACTGTGAAGTAACATGATCCAATTTGCAATTCCTCAAAGATGTTTCCGCACTTTGCCCGTAATTGTAATTTCCTTTTGGGTGGCGTTGCGTAACGTGATGATGATTACAACAATTTGAGAGTGATATTGCTGTTCTTGAACAAGAGTTGAGTAAATGACCTACTTAAATTACCTACCTGCATTATTATAATTTTAACTCCTCTCCGAGTTTTAGCTACGATGAATAATTCGTAGAATTGTAGGCGTAGAACAATGCTACGCGTCGCGTCGTAGCAATTGGTCTACGAATGTTTACATTTGTTAATAGATGAATGAAAAATATACTTATAATAATTAAATAAAACGTAATGTGCACAGTTAGGTGGGCTTATTGCTACGAGGGAATTTATTCCAGGCAACCTTTAGAATGCATAATGTGTAGGTAATTTTAAGCTAGCGCAGTTTGTGGTCTTGTAGCCAACAAATAAGTACTCATTTAATATCAAGGAATAATAATTTTATTTCATAAGTAAATAAAGTATTATAAATAGTCCCCGTGACACAGATAAACATTATTCTAGAATAAAAGATAAGCTTAATAATTTACTAAATAAACAGTTCGTCAGCATAAGAATGAGAATGAGAATGCAGCTGCATCCCGGTCTCCAGTTTTGCATAATAACTTTCACAATATTAGCTACTGCTGCGGTTTTAGAGGCAAAATGTCTGTCAACCTGCTGTTACATTTATTTTAGTAAAAAAAGTCTACGACTAAAGGGCAAAATATTTGTATAACAATTTACAACAATCATGTTTGTTACTTTTATTGTGCAATAAAGTGTTTACATACATACATACAATTTGTAGATATTTGCTTACTGTTATTTTTATTTTTCTGTTAGAATATGTTATTTTCAGCGCTACTTTTTCTATACTCAAAAATTTTGACAAACATGATTTAAATATGACATCCCTGTTAGTAAGTACCTACATAATAAGACATTTAAGGCTCTGCTCTGCTCACCCCTAACGTAATGATAAGAACATGATTTTATGATTATTATAAATGTATAGAAGACATAGGATATAGTCAGGCCAGGCCGCTTGAAACGGTTTGAAGAGAATTTTTAAATTTTTATATGAAATTTTATTTAAATGTCATAGTTTACTGAATTGCACAATTATTATTTCATGACAAAGCATATTTATGCTTACTTAATTACCAGAGAAAACTGAATCCGTTTCAAGCAGCCTGGCCTGACTTTATCTTTTGTACTGTACATGAAGATATATGGTTAAAATAAAAAAAGTTATAAAAGACCACTTTTTAATACAAAATTTATAATTACTCGTACATACCCATTCATACCGAATTTATCAGTAGGGACATCAAAAAACCGAGCGTGTAATAAACCATCGACAGTATCATAATTTATATTTTAATTTACACATGGGAACATAAATCCGTTTGATATCCTTTCAGAGGAGATAGCGCACGCATACATTTTAATTTTGCATGAAGCATGAGGTCAAACATGCATTGGTCCAGTATTTCGTAGTACGAAATTCGTACTACGAGTTTGTATGCATCAAATAATAAATAAGGATAACATAACCAGACTGATCCAAGCGACAACTTTTAATCTGCTGAGGAAACAGTGTGGCTATTTTTCGTGCTTTCATGTTTGGATCTTGGACACTTAGATCAGTCCAGTAATGTGGTTCTACCATCATTAAATAAATAGGTAACAGAAGGTTGTATTGCTATACGGCGAAACAGGGACAATACAAATTGATTCAGTTTCAAGGCAAGTTATAATAGAAGTGAAGTTTATATTGACTAGCTGTCCGACTGAGATTTCGCCCGATTGCTTGCGAGTATTCCTGCGGGAATATGATTTTTCCTGCGAAAAAAAGTAGCCAGCCTTGAGTCAAATATCATCAATGTCGGTGGGTAACAAAATTGGTTTGGCAAACTGACAAACTATAACAATTAGATTCTAAATCAATTTGACAGTATAATTTAGTGCGGAAAATCTATTTAAAACCTAGCCTAATCCTAACTCACGAAGTTTCGTTCTCAAAAATTACTCCTTACGCCATAAATCCAGGTGCGTAATCTTAAATGATCCAATGCTGTTTAAGAATGGAAATTCTTTGAAAAATAAATAATTCCCTCTAAGCCGTAATCCTAGCTCACCCAGGGCTATTTATTAAAACTTCTTATTTAATCTCGCAAGTTATAATTTCTGCGGAAAAGTTCACGTAAACTCGAAGATAAAAGAAACAAAACAGCGGAAAGCTTTTTCAGGCTGTTATCAAAGGCCATTATAACCTGACCTGGAAAGTGGAATTATATTTTGTTTCCTCTTATAAGGAATAAATAAGTTAGCTGAGAAGCGAAGACATAATTTAAAAGTTGCTTACCTCAAATGATTTAAGAGCTCTTCAGTGAATCTAATTAATAAAGTCGCTTAACCATGTGTTTAGTACGTAAACAAAACAAACTTCCAATCAAAAGTTCGTGTAATTAATTCAAAATTTTAACACGTTACTTAATTATTTAACGTCCTAATTCAGGGTAGGCTCGAGCCCCTCGGTGGGGACGTATATGAGCTGTTGATAATTTAATTATTTTACTTTTTTTTAACTAGCTGTCCACCCGCGGCTACGCTCGCGTTATGTAAGATTTTACCGTGGGATTAAGACTTTTTCCTATGTGTTAATCCAGGGTACAAACTATCTCCATTCCAAATTTCATCTAAATCCGTTAAGTAGTTAAGACGTGAAAGCGGAACAAACATCTAAACATCCAAATATATTTTCATATTTATAATATTAGTGTGATGAATGACTACCTAATCTCTATAAAACCAGGAAACACCAAACTCATTAAAATATCACACTAACTACTTTTGTCACGTCAAAAACGTAACGAACCTGCTATTTTTAATTTAACAAATGCTGTCATTATTAACAGTGCAACAAGGGACACATTATTAGCATTATTTACATGACAACGAAATTAAAAAAACGAGCTCTCATTTCCGTGGCGTCCATTTGGTTAATGGACTCATGTGGCTCGGGGGACTTGGCGTTACTTTCATCACACTAAAAGCAACGTTCTGAAATTCCCGCAGATTAATAAAACTTCATATATTCTGACGACCTGCTGTTCTGATATGAAGAATGATTCACGGCTTTGATTAAAAGTTATATTATTTCATGGGAGTAAACTTATTTGAACACACTTAAACACACAGACTACCAATTACACCAACACGTACGTATATCCTCATTTATATTTCATTTGAGTCTAAATTAAACCTGCAACATAGTACAGAAGATAGACGTACTGATATAAAATCCTATATTATTATGTTGATGATTTTTTTACGAGATATGACATAATATATGACCAAACTTTAATATTTATTATTTTCGTAGGTAAATATGCGACCAATCGTATATAACAAATGGGTTTATGCCTGAACTACCTTCATGGCGTCGTCGTGCACAAGAATCCATGTCGTAGACGTCATCACGTAATGGAGTCAAATCACACCAGAAGAGAGCCAGCATTCATAAAGTAGCTTAGCTCCAAGAAATTCGCTACTACAAGTCATACAACTCACTTACACATAGATTCTTGCGACTTCATATGAGTATTCATACGAGATGTCACGCGTATGAGGCAGGATTATTTACAGTAGAAAAGATTTGAAGTGATACTACGTATTTTTGAATGTACTTATAGAGAGCCTACTTGCATGCAGCTTAGAGTTAGCGCTACCAATATGACGGCTTTCGATTGTTTTATACCTACCTATATATTAATTATTTGAACTTTATTTTTACTGTTCATCTGTTTATAAAGTTTACTGCTTTTTATTAATAGTCTGGATAGGTTTGGTTCGACTAATTGTCTGTCTACTGTTGGTAAGTTTGTGTCGTCGTATGTTGTTGTTAAAACACGTCACTCGTAAATAACAAGAAAGTAAAACTTTTTCGCCACATCATCCTGTTTACGTGAAGGTAATATATTCATCTTAAGAGATTAATCCACAAGATTTTATGTTTTTATAAATATATTTGAAAAAATATCCAAAGCACATATTTGTAAGCTGGTAATAAGTCTTGATTGTGGCAATGATCATAAGTCAGTCCAATCCCGACTCCGGGCAGGTGTAGGCAGATCCAGGGAAAACCGAAAGAAATGGGGCTTCTCTAGCAATGACCGGTGTAGCCGCGGCGCCATGCAGTCTACGGAGCACCTGCTGTCTTGTCCTGACTGCCCTGTCTCTGCACAATGGCAGATATGAGGCCAACCAAAGAGCTGTCGATGTGGCCAATTACTGGGCTGGACTGGTTTGAGCCGACACGAGAGAGGAGAAGAAGAAGTAGACCTACTGATCTGTTAGATATAACCCCCTTCTTACTCACACAACTTCTTTTGATGGTCCTATATTCTTAGATCCTCTAATAATATAAGATCACTAAATAACATTGAGATTTTTTATGTACACTTCTTGCGTATTTTATGACGTTCTATTACAAATAGAGATTAAGTTTTGATGATATGCTTATTACTGATACTGTTTGAAAAATCTATCATAGTTTTAGTAGGTAATCTTTCTTAAAACCTAGTATAGACCAGTAGAATATTTAAATTTATTTTTCATTATTAAATTTATTTCTCTACGTTAATGGAATCAATTTATAATTCTGTATAATTAAATTTTGCTGTATAATATTACTTTCATTCGTGTATTGTTTTCGCAATATTTGTAGGAACAAAAGGTTTTGGATGGGTTTCGGGTCCCAGGTAAGGGTCCTATTATTTGGACCCTGCCATTTTCAAAATCCTACATAATAGCCACTGCTAGTGTTTAATTATTCCGCTTACACAACTGCTTTGTGCAATCACGATGCCAGATTACCAGTTAGATAACAACCTTATTCGAATTTTAAACTTTAATAAGAATGTGCGAAAATAAAAATAAATCTTTTCAACTAAATAAATATGCATTTTTATTTTTACAAAATAAAGTTTTATTTTTGTTTTCATACGCAACAAAATACCAGTTAACCGTAAGATATAATCGTAGCTGTAATTCTGCGAATAGACTTACTGATATTATATAGCTAAATGGTAGAGAAACTCAAACAATGCAATCATAAATAATGTTGTATTGGCTGTTTAGCTGTAGTTAAGGCTTGAGGCACAAAGGCACATGCTTTCCAAAGCAGGAAGTGACAATAGAACTATTATTGAGATTTAGGCCATAATAGTGAGTATTTCTGTCGCCTTTGTTTATTCAAACAAACGGCGCAGCGTTTAAGCCGAGAAATAGGCTCACGCTATTTGGCTCAAGCCGAGTAGGACGGGCTCTGCAGACGCTATCTGAGCCACGCAGCGGCAACGACTCAATCTAGGTAATCTCGGATTAACACTAAAGCGTACCTACTTAGTTATAAAGACTATACGTAGTTAGTATTCCTAGAAAAGGTCCGTTGATAAAACAAATCGACAGTTTAATTTTTAACTAGCTTTCCGCCCGCGGCTACGCTCGCGTTGTGTAAGCCTTTTCCTGTGGGAATAAAAAAATCCCGTAAAAAGTATCCTATGTGTTAATTCAGGTTACAAATTATCTTCATTCCAAATTTCGTCTAAATCCGTTCTGTAGTTTAAGCGTGAAAGCGGAACAAACATCCAAACATCTAATATTAGTGTGATTTATAATATTAGTGTAGTTAGAATCTAGGAGCACTTTCAAGAAAACGAAAGATAGAGACAAAATATCTTCAATATTTCTCTAAAAGAAGATTTGTTTAAAATCTAACAGACGGTGTGAGCCTCTTCATAATTTATTACATATTTAAGTATTTAAATTTGAAAATCTCCTGGTAAATAAACTAACATGTTAAACAAAACTTCCGACAGTATTAAAGCAGCCAGTTGTCTAAATCTAAAATTACATTATATTTTCATCATGCACAAACAACACACTAGTTACTCGTTAGTTGGTCCAACTCTAAACATCTCTAGCACAGCAGCCCGCCTTTACAATTAGTTGCGCTGCCATAATAACAAGGGTAACCTACAAAACGCCAAGTCGCAGGACAACAAAAGGGCTACATACATAGCCGGTCTTAGAACGAAAACTTTTACTTGCTCACATGAAGCGCTATACAAATAACCATCCTATTCAACATCCATTACGGACGTGCTACTGTCCTTTAACTGTAACGTCTACAGAAAGCAGCAATGTAAGACAGTTCAAGTTTCAATATTGTTACATGTCGTCTTCGTATTCAGATTACAAGAGGATTTGCTATTGTTACTGCAGAGCCTGGGCCCGCATTGTTCAAGTTATATTAAAGTGCGAGTTTAATACTTCAAAGGATTCCTGTTGTGGTCACAGAGCTTCTTTGTGGGCTTTAATTCCGTAAATTTACACAATAGCCATTTGGAAATAGAATCCATATTAAATTGAAAATATTAAATAGTTCCTGGTAATAAAGTATTGCTTATATTTAGTGAAACCATCATTCGAATACTTTAGGTTTCTTTCATATTTTCTAAAGGTCTTTCCCTGTTGACACGTTATTTCGTAACGTGGGCAGCGGGAACAGACGATTTCAAAGTAGTCTATAATTAATAATTAGTAGGTAGTTCTGTTACGTGTACTCGACAACATTGCAACTAACAGTAATTTAACAAATAAATGGTTCATAATAAAACCAGCTAACGAGAAATCTTAAGCGTAGATTAAAATACCATACTATAAAATACTATGAAGCTGTATGCAAGTGCTAACTTAGCAAAGTATAATACATTACGATCCTCGTATCGTAGGTGGAATATTAAAAATTAAAAGAAAAAAAAACCTTTTTTAAAAACAAGCTTTTATTATTTGTTAAGAAAATGAACTAAAAAGTTAAAAATAAATTAACTCTAATTAGAAGTATAACACTTTATAAGTTCATTGTAACCTTTAACGATAATTAAGCTTCTTCGTCTACGACAAAATAATTCCATATCGTAATCATATATTTTTAACACCAAAACTTTACACCTTAATTATTAAATCTTCCCGTTTTTATTACAGTCCCAATTTTATAAATAAAAAGCGTGTTACATTGTGATAGCTTAATTATACCATCAAAATGTAACACGCTTTTATTATTTATAAAAATGAGACTGTAATAAAAACGGGAAGATTTAATAATTAAGGTGTAAAGTTTTGGTGTTAAAAATATATGATTACGATATGGAATTATTTTGTCGTAGACGAAGAAGCTTAATTATCGTTAAAGGTTACAATGAACTTATAAAGTGTTATACTTCTAATTAGAATTAATTTATTTTATTAACTTTTTAGTTCATTTTCTTAACAAATAATAAAAGCTTGTTTTTAAAAAAGGTTTTTTTTTCTTTTTATTTCTTTTTTTTTTAACTTTTTTGTATGTTTAATTCGAGATTTACTACGACGTGGTTAGTAGCGCGTAGCAGCGTTTTTCCGTTATGTAGTCCGTAGTACGTTCACATAATAATGTGCTGCTTTGAGCACTTAAAGTTTATGTATTTTATTTATATTTAAATATTAATTTTTTTTTGTTTGTAGTAGGGTAAAATAATGTTTAAATTAGTTATGTAATCACTAGTTAGTTATTTGTAACATTTCTCATTCTATCCATTTCTTTTAATGCATCAACATTACAAGGTTTCTTCGAAGTCAACTTGGAGCAGTCAAGTTCTTCGATTCGAAGTCCTGCTAAAGACTTAACTCTGCTTAAAGCCACATAAGCTTGACCAGCAGCAAATAATTTAGAGCCTAGATAAATAACAGCATGATCTACAGATTGTGGTGTTGTTTGATATATTTTCATTAGTCCGTTCACTGAAAACTCACGAGTAATATTTAAATTTTCCAGATGCTCTGTAACAATCACAATTCCACAGTTATCTACCTACAGATCCAGGCAACATATGTGGCAGTTTTTCGGTAACCTCGAAAAGATCTTGAGCAAAAAGAACTGCTTGGCCACGAAACCCATATTGTCCAAATAAGCCGTCAAACTTTACAATTTTTAAAAACGGTATTATTCGAGAAAGAAGGCACTTTTCAGTTTGCGACAGTCGTAATATAACGTGAGGTATAGGCCCAGGTTCCATGCTGTTCCAATATGCCTAGGAAGGAGGAACGGACGTGTTACTTTTACTTACGTGATTGTTACATCGGTAACACAGCATCAATTCTTCTTTATTCTCGCGTAATTCTCGTGGAAGATAAGTAGGAGATGTGGCACTAATTTTATATTTGGTCACTTGATGGGGATAACATCTCTTCGTGCAAATATTACACACTTTATCGCAAAATGTATTTATCGCGTTATTAAAGTACTCAACGCTACCACGTTGCAAATTCCTCTGGTAAGTCTTTTTCTGCCGTTCATTCTCTGCTGTTACAATGCGTTCCTCTGCTGTTTGTGTCAACTGACTTGCTTGCCTGAGCATTCTGTTCCTTTCGAGTCTGGCCAAGTGTTCTTCTTTTAATTCATTTTTTCTTCTCTTTTGTGTGTGTATTCTATCGATATCTTGCCTATTTGTGCGTTGTTCTAACGATTCATTTTTTCTTCTCCTTTGTGTGTGTATTCTATCGATATCTTGCCTATTTGTGCGTTGTTTTAACGATTCATTTTCTCTATGTTTAGCTACTGATAAACTTATTTTTTCTAAGCGTTGCCGCTTGTGGACATCTCTTTCATTAGCAATCTTCTCCTGTCGCTTCAATTTCGCCTTCTCTAAACGTCGTTTTCTTTGTGTAGTAGTTTCTTTTTTATTATTCATGTTGTTCCCACGAGTATAGGACAAAAACGGTCCATCCCCCCAGAGGTCCATTGTAGAGGGATAAGGGCTTCAGCACAACAGGGTTCGCCCTGGTACCCTGAGGCGCAACGTTAGCGATATGAAATGTTTATACACAGCCCTCGGCACGTGCTCACCTCGGCATTGGGTCATCCATCTAATCAATCAGACATATAATAATCCACATTCATAACAAACGGAACGAACTTTTTCCCAAATCTGTTGGAGTTGCATATTCACGCCAACTAAGATGCTCGTCAAAACGAATCAAATGAGCGCAAACTCGATCGGGTTGCGTCGTTTAATTACGGAGTTCCTATGACCACCTTCCAGCTCCATCATCAGACCCTGGTTACCATATAGTATCAAAGTACTCGACAAGACGAATCAAATGGGCCTAAACTCGATGGAGTTGCGTCGTTACGGAGTTCCTATGGCCACCTTCCAGCTCCATCATCAGACCCTGGTTACCATGTAGTATCAAAGTACTCGTCAAGACGAATCAAATGGGCCCAAACTCGGTGGGGTTGCGTCGTTTAATTACGGAGTTCCTATGGCCACCTTCCAGCTCCATCATCAGACTCTGGTTACCATTTAGTATTAAAGTATTCGTCAAGACCAATCCAACAAGCCCAAACACGACTATGTTATGTTGTGTATTTGTGGAGTTCCTGTGACCACCTTCCGGCTCCATCATGAGACCCTAGACATCACGTAGGACTGAAGATCTAGTCAAGACAAATCCAACAAGCCCAAACATGACTAAGTTATGTTGTGTATTTGTGGAGTTCCTGTGGCCACCTTCCGGCTCCATCATGAGACCCTGAACATCACGTATGGCTAAAGATTTTGTTAAGACAAAACCAACAAGCCCAAACACGACTAGGTTGTGTTGTGTATTTAAGGAGTTTCTGTGGCCACCTTCCGGCTCCATCATGAGACCCTGGATATCACGTATGGCTAAAGATCTTGTTAAGACAAATCTAACGAGCCCAAACACGACTAGGTTGTGTTCTGTATTAGAGGAGTTCTTATGGCCACCTTCCGTCTCCATCATCAGACCAGCTCCAAGGTACCATAATATTGCATTGTCATCCGATTTATACATGAATGCAAAATTTCAGCTCAATCGAAAACTGGGAAGTGGATCAAATTTAACTTGCAAGATTTGATTACAGACAGACAACGGGACAGGTGAAAATAAATAAAAGCTTGTAATATTAAAAACGAACTGACTTTTGTAAGCCCGAACCGTAGGCGAGGGTTTATAATGTCACGAGTTTGCAATTTCAAAACAATAATTATTGTATTATAATTGTTTTTTTTTATAAGCATTATTAAGGAGAAAAGGCTCTCGTGGACATTTGGTCTCTAAGACATTCGATTAGCATTAATTGATTCATCGTCAAAACCGAGATATTTATTTTCATTATCAAAATATGACTAACTAATAATATTTTTTGACAAAAAATATCAATACTAATTTCTTCGTAAGAATTGATTCTATTTATTTTTTATTATTAAAATTATTCTGGCTGAATAATAATTGAGACCGTAGTTTTTTTTATTTATCTCATTTACCGCACAGCTTACAACCATCATCATTCGCTTGCCCTTATCCCATCATTTGGGTTCGGCGCAGTATGTTTTCTTCCTCCATTCATCCCTATCAGCCGTCATTTCAACACTCACATCCTTCCTGAACATCATGTTTTACACAATCCATCCATCTTTTCTTTAGTCGTCCTCTCCCAACATATCCATCCACATTCAAATTCAATACCTTTTTCCCTACGTAACATTCATTTCTCCGCATTACGTGCCCATACCAGGTAAGACGATTTCCTCTCATTTTATCTATCACTGGCGCAACTTTCAAACTTCCTCTTATATATTCATTCCTAATCTTGTCCATTCTTGTTACTCCACACATCCATCTCAGCATTCTCATTTCATGAAGCCGTCTTTCATCCATCCCTTTGATGGCCCAACACTCCGACCCATACATGACGACAGGTCATATAATTGTCTCGCACAGCTTACAACCATCGTAAGTTCAATTTTCGGGCAAGGTGTATTGAAAAAGCTTATAAGGTGACTGGGGTAGCCGAAACTGGGACCACGGTCGATCACCCACGGTGTCCGTTGCGATTTTTTTATTCATTGGCCAATTTGCAATTTGAAATACATTGTATATGTCGCCGTAAGATAGTTATAGCCGTAATATGATCATATCACTAGGAATATGATCATATACCGGGTGATAGTCATATGGAAGCTGTCTATAAATATCTTATTATCATATATTATGATATGATCATATCACTAAACTAATCTAGTGAAGTAGTTAATATCGACCAAAAGACTGTACAAAGCATTCCATTATTATTAAAAATTGATAAAGTACAGGACAAATACAATCAGGGCGGGTGCGAGCGTAGCGAGCACGGGAGTTCGGGGCACCCCGACATTAGGTTAGAAGGAGATGGCCATACCCTTCGGGGTTAGGTTATCTTAATGTGACCACCCATGCCTGCTTGCAGGCTTGCAATTTGGGTAAATTTGATCGATAATAACTATTTCACTAGATTAGTTTAGTGATATGATCATATCCCTAGTAAGATAGTACATAGGAGCTTTCGTATGACTATCAACCGGTATATGATCAACTACAACTATCTTACTGCGACATATATACACCGTAAAATTTAACTGGTTGTTTTTCGTTTAGAGTTTCTTTAGTGAAAGACCTTGGTGTTATGCTTGATAGTAAGCTACTTTTTACCTCACATTTTGACTACATCACTCAGCGAGCGCGCAGAATGTTAGGTTTTATCCATAGAACTGCCAAACCATTTAAGAAAGTTAAATCTTTAAAAATTATTTTCTGTGCTTATGTCAGAAGTTTGCTCGAATATGCGTCTGCAATTTGGTCACCTGCCTACGTAACATACATAACTCAACTTGAGTCTGTACAACGCAGGTTTGTTAGGCAACTTAATTTCCGCATGAAAAGGAAGGATAGTTATACTGATAGCCTTACAAATTTTAGAATGCGTTCTCTTGAAGACCGACGTACAGTTACTGACATGAAGTTTTTATATGATATCGTCTCGGCCAGGTTGGATTGCCCCGACTTGATTGCGCAGATTGGTGTCGTTGCTAGCACAATTCGTACACGGCATTGAAAATTATTGTGTACTAGCTTTGCTAGAACGAACTATGCTCAAAACTCTATTCTTCATAGAATAGTACGTACGTACGAAGCACGTTTCCGTGACGCTGATATTTTCTTTCTTACTAGGAATGCATTTATTAAATTCATTCTGGATAGTTTTCCTAATTTTGGTGAGGAGGAACCTGACTGAACAAGGTTCAATCCCGTATATCCAGTTAAATAAAATGAACACTCTTGTGAGTCATGCAATCACTCAGACAATTTTCCAATCGAGTATGTTGCAGCGCAGGGGCGGTGGCACTACTATGCATCTTGAACACTCACACACACCTCCCTACCCTACATACCCCCACATATACATACATACATACACTGTCACACATACATAGAGAGACTGTTGACTGGTTGGTGGACAATATAATAATGTTGTATTGTTTACAAAATAACCCAATCCCAAGACTTAGTCGTAGGGCCAACCACTCAACAGTTTCTCTCCCTTGTTCCATACACACACACAGACACCCCCACATGATGGAGGGGAGAGAGGCTAGTGGACTTCCGATCCCAAGCATTCATCTGCGTAGGGCTGGCCTCCCTCTCTTCCATCCTTACACTCACTACACAATCACCCTCCACATACACAGCACATACACCTTTATACTTACCCCCCACACCCCGAAACATATTACTATGAATTTTATATAGAATCAATTTTTTCTTTTCTTTCTTTGTATCGAATAAAAAAAAAAATCTTTCTCCGTACCCTTGATAAAATATAATATGTGATCTTCGTTATTGGCTATGTATAATTTTAATGTCACTTATTTAAGATGTTTTTATGTGCTAATTAATGTAATGTGTAATTAATTAATTAAACTGAACCACTTTCCCCAAGGAACATGGGCCGGCAATTGTAAAAAAATATTGCTTCCCCCATAGTAAATCGATCAGCTGGCCGCGTGGTTTTGTATGAACGGGCTATTTTTTTTGTCGTTTTACAGCCCATGTTCCTTGGGGAAAGTAGTTCACGTTAATGGACTGAACACTCCATTTAACGAAAAACAACCAGTTAAATTTCACGGTGTATAGGTATATGCAAATAGTCTGAGTTATAAAACCTGTTCTTTTTTATAATTATGTAGTCTACGCAATGAACATCGAATTGTAATTTTAAATTCTAGTTTTATCAAACGAACTCCAGGTGTAGTTAGTATATTGACCGGACGAATTCCTTGGATAGGCTGTCTTATCCATGACGTGGAACGACGGATGCATCCATCAATTTTGACCATGGCAATCGTTGGCACACAAAGGGTGATAAGACCCTGTTTCAAATTACAACACAGTTCCACCTTAGAGCGGTAACTGGCTGGTAACCTTAGCTGTGAGTCTCGGAGCGAACAAGCGAACTTCGGCAACTCGCTCTAATTAGTCTTGAGACAAACACCCGCCGGGAACAATACTTCGCTGGAAGCGTCCTAAAGTCTGATCAAACAAAGCTATATAGTTGTCTCTGACGTCACAATTTCAATAAATAGCCTTGTCTGGAAATAAACAAGGAACTAAACACAGCAGTCTTTCATACAGAGCTCAATGATTTCACAATTTAAGAAGAACATGTAAAATTATTTAAGTGAGTTATCACATGCGTGATTACCATTAATGGTTATCATTGATGTGATAAATCAATTACTTACTTGTTTTTAGATTATCTTACGATTCCAAGCGCATGTTTGCTACATTGCACCCTAACCCGCCTATTTATCAATTTAAAAAAACCAGCCGGCCAAGTGCGTGTCGGACCACGCATAAAGTAGGGTTCCGTAGTCATTTTTGACACCTTAATACAGCCTTTTTACCATTTACCATTTTTTCCTGTTGTTTATAGTTACTGTTCTTTTGGAAAAAAAGTATATATTTTTATTTTATTTATTATTTCAAAAGTATTCATCACAAGATACCCGAAACAATTTTAATTAAGAGTTTCCGCGCCAGTTTATTTACGTGAGTGATTTGAAGTTTATAAGTTCAAGACTTTAGAAATTACAGGGGGGGGACACCGTGTTAACGACTTTGGCGTGCTATATCTCACATATGGTAAAGCTGATAAAAAAATGTTGTACGAAAACCCAACTTCATTTTTAAAGACAATTTCAACGATACACCACACAAGGGGGTGTGCTCAAAAAAAAAATTTACCCCCACTTTACATGTATGGGGAGGTACCCTTAAAAAGAGGTAATTTTAATTTTTTGTATTTTTAAAATTGAGATCTATATCTAAAGTATCGTCGAACTAAGTTACATGTAAATCGGTTTATAAACGTAGAAGATATTGTGCTGGGACAGACTGGGACAGACAGACGGACTGAACGATCTTATAAGGGTTCCTTGTCGGACTACGGAACCCTAAAAAGGTGGAACTGGTCCCTGGTCCCAGTTTTTGGTTGGACGACTTGCCCCCTAACCCGGTTCAAGCGCATGTTTGCAGCGATTGCCTGGTGAAGTGGATAGGTGTACGGTGTATGATTATTATGTAATGATGATAGGTGGACATTAGAAATAGAACTTGTTTGTTTATCAAACTCGCGTGCGTGGGTATACTTGTCATACATATTTCAACTAATATTGCTATTTATTATGCTTCATTTGTTTATTTCTATATTGTATAGATAACAATAATAGAAGTAGGTATATGATGTTCGTCCGTGCCGCGTTCTACAGGGCTCGCGGAATATCATCGCCGTAGCCTACCTTGCTAGGCTACGGCTTTTGCTTGTTTTTGTATTATCATAATATTTATTTTCTGTGCGTTATGTACTGTATTCTTTATGTATGTGCTCTGTGTTGTGATGTCCTGCAAATAAATGATTCTGATTCTGACATGTTTGCCTCTGCACAAGTGGGACCTTTTAGGTTAAATATTATAATAATAATAATGTTTTGCTACATGTTTCTTTGAGATTATGTAGCTTCTCCTCGCATGTAATCGAGGGCTGGAAAACCATGTACTAGGCTGGCGGCCATTTAAAATATCACGTCAATTAGTTGATGAGCTGCAACAAACCACCAAACAAATCTTAGCATTTATTTTATTTTACATTATTTGGGAAGTTACTACTTTGATAAACAGCAACTTACACACACATTATTAAACTCTACAAATACTTTCTGAAGCATAGTAAGTACCTAACTGGTTTCAATCAAATAGGACAAATGCAAATAAAACATTGATTCATAAAAAATATTTACACTGGTTTTTTATCTGCCATACGAGATTCTAGTGAAGTTTCGTAAAATAATTATTATTGTTACAGATAACATCTGTTTGCGAAATATCTAATAATTATAAAGCGAAAAATGAAAAAAAAAAATTTCTTTTTTCGCTTTATACCTAATAATGAAGTTTCGTAAAAGCCCATAAAATTGATTTTTTACCGCATTGCCAGCTATTTTAATTCTGCGGCCACGCACACTACAGATTAAATTGTCGATTGTACCGTAATTCGAGCATCTTAGTTTATTTATTTTTTTACGGTTCTATTTACAATAAAGTGGTGTTTGGCCCTATCAATTTGTTGAGACCTGTCACTTACAGCTTTTAGTATACTTTATGAATAATAATTTTGTTATAGACAAATACCATAAATTGTGAGGAACTTCCTATAAATAAGCTAATTATATAATGTTTGCCGTGAAAATTTAATTTTCACTCGCATTATGTAGGTCTTTGTTGCCGTAACCCCTTAAAACATGTTCATATTTTCACAGTAAACCTGTGGCTAATAGATTGCTTTTGTATTTATGGCAATACCATAAATACTAAGAATCTAAAGCATTAATTAAGGGCCGTTGATATAATTAAGGATATATCTCCTTCCTTTATTATAATATCAAATTGATACAGAAATATAAGTGATACTCGTATAATATTAAATTTATTTTCCTAGTAACAAACAAAATGAGAAAGCATATTATTCGCTTCAAGTAAATCGACAAGTCTAGCAAAGCTTTTATCAAGTTGAGTCTTTTGTAGGTACTTTTACGTCTTATTGCTGACCCAAAATTATATTCAAAAAGATAATAATCGAGCCCTTTCATAAAGAAATTCCTGACTGAAAGGGTAGATCGCAGATAGGGAATAAACTCAACTTCCATTTGAGGAAATCAAATTTGTATTGCTGGCGCGGTTGCCAGCTGGATCAATCTATTTAACGATTCAATGACTTAGAAGGTAAAGTAGGTTGCTCCACTCAGATACCGACGTGACGTTTGTCTTTCATTTTAAGTTTCACATCACATCACACTATCACACTAATATTATAAACTGGCGGTCCGCCCGTGGCTACGCTCGCGATGTGTAAGATTTTCCCGTGGAAATAAAACTTTTTCCCGTAAAAAGTATCATAATATGTGTTACAAGAAGCAAAACTGAACGATATAATCTGAGTACTATCAATGCAAAGTTTTCGTAGAATTTCAGTGTGGTATTTTCGAATTGTGCCTGCAATTGTGATGCCCAAAACCTTTTATCTGGGCGTCGCAGCTCGCCCACCGCATTTTCATACACTTATCGGCGCCCGCTATTCGAAACAGAATACGCTCGGTATTAGCTACTGAAGATAAATACATAGCTGTTAATGTTATTGGTTATTGAAATGGAATTTCGTATTGGCTTCGATAAATAGTAATTGAATTTTGATATTAATTACCGTAATAATAGTCACAAGTTTTTTTATGATTTGTGTTATTTGAAGCAATGGGGAAGGTTTTGATATTTTTTTCTATTTAGCGTTTGAAATATTACTATGTAAACGATTTAGCTTACCTCTTAATGAGCGAGATAGTTAATAAATCATATCAATAGTTTCTTGTTGATAATTTAAAAGGCTGCTTCAACAGAGTGGGTATATTTAAAAAGTTTTTTTTGTTACTGAATTGATTATTAAATACAAAAAAATATAAATTAAAACGTTGAAACCTTATACTCTTTATACGCGAGCAAGATAATACAGGAAATGGCCGCCTAAACAATGCCTAAGGTATGCGTTTGTACGAAATATTCGCAACTACTGAGCTACACGACACGCTGTGTGGCTGTGTTCTGCAAAATTAAACCATTTATGGGAGTAGTTCTCGCACAAAGGAAACTTACGAAGCTACAGAAGCATAACACCTTTTCTGCTTGAAATAACACTTGATGCCTTAATAATAAAACAACTCTTACCCAATCATTGACTTTTGTAAAAATAAATGTTTTGTTTGAAAATTTTACACTACTTATATGAAGGTTTTCTTATTATTTTATCTAGATCAATGTGTTTTTTTACCATTTTACAAACTTATCTTATTATCTACCTACCATATTAGTACGTGGAATAGGAATTCATTCTGTGACAGTACGTAAGAATTACTTATACTTACATTCGCTTTTGTTTATATACCAGTTTCATATAAATGAAACATAAAAGCAAACATGTAACCTTAGATTTTTTTTAATTGGACTCATCTTCAGTATTAGAGTTTTAAAAAGCTTTTATTGCATTAACGAGGTTCTTTCGAACATCCTCATATCGATCTCTTTGAGACCAAAACCTTTAATCAATTAAAAAGGTTGCCTGAAATAGTTTTCTATGAAGCAACAATACTGCCTATATAGCTGTACACCCCGTCCCCCGTTATAACTTCCATTGTGTAGCAAAAAAATATCTAAATAAACATTCATCAACAAACTTGTATAACCTCGTAGACAAGTGCTACGGCGTAGCAAGGAAACTACGGACTGAAAAAGTTAGAGACCCCTCTGCGCTAACGCCTAATTATTTGAGCTTTAACACCGGGTCACGCCGGTTGCGCTCACGTTTCACACCCTTTTTCTAACTGAAACTTTATTTGCCCCTTCAAATTAATTCGAGAGACATAACAAGCAGAGCGCGCCAAACATTTCGCTCGAACAATTTAATTTGGGAAGAAATCCCCTCGACGGGGACATCACAAAAACAACTGAAACGACTTCGAGTGTAGTTACTGTGCGCTAATTGAGAACAGTAATGGATGAATAAATTTGTTTGGACAATAAAGACGCTTAAAACTGAACTATGTCCTATTGTGGGGGTCCAAATTGCTAATTTGACCGCGTAGATTTAATTATGCATGCCGGGAGGGTCGGGAGGGTCATAAAGGAGGGGTGTCACCGCCAGGCTTGTTTATAATGTAGCAAGTAACGCGCAATCCAACCCGACCGTGTCTGCGCCAAGTATTAACTTTTTATTACTCCAAACGAACTTTCGCGGTTTACAGCCTCGCTGGGAGCAGACGTGTCAAATTTTAAGCACCTATATTTTAACTACAATGTAAAATATGAAGTTTGGCCGCTAGCGACGCGGCTCTAATGGTTCTAGTTTTTATGGGTTACGTGCGAACTGGCAAGCTCTGCTTTTTAAGTTTAATTACAACGCTTTTATGCTTTTGACGACTAACACATTACCACAAAGAAAGTTCAGGCAAATGTGGTTCCTATATAAACATTTCTTTTTTAGATATTATATGATTATAATAGTTAATCATAAAATTGCCAATTCGAAAAAAAAAATCTTTAAATAATTAAAATTATTTTTCTTTTTAACTAAAATTAAATAATTAGATCAATAAAATTTTCGTAAATAGCGATCAATATTATTTGCGAATGTTATTACCGGCAAAAACTAATTTTTTTAATGATAGTAACCTTCTCAAGGAGAACAAAAAACTTCTACACTACAAAAACTTTCAGTTATGTGTACTACGTAGTTTATAGGTGGGTATGACCAAATATTAGTTCTATTAGTGCCCTGACGAACTGGTCCCCAAGTTGCCGGCCGTCACCTGTCCAGCCCTGACAATTAGTGTGATGTATAGCCGACTGGCCGCAGTCTACGGGGACCGCATCGACCACATCGGGACGTCTCCGGACAGCCTCCCTGTGGCCGCTTTGCTTACGGCTTCCAATTACCTCTCAAATTAAACTAGGCATTTGAAAATATATTTTAGGTTGTATATTTCAGATTAAACAATGCATACGTTGTTATGGCTAACGGGGTGAGAAGAGCTTTAGATATTTCAAAGGAAGCGAACGCAAATAATTTTTTTTTTATCTTAGATTGCCGGACTGCCAACTACTTGTACAATTCATACAATACAATAGTTATTTGTTAGGTAAGAGAGGAATGTTGATTTTTCCTCAGAGAACTGATATTGAATCCAGAGCATGCGAAGGAGTCTATAATAGAAGCACGAGCGAAGCGATTGTTTCTAAAAATAGACTCCTGAAGCTCGCGAGGGATTCTAAGGTTCGAGGAGAGAATTAAATTTCTCTCAAACCCAACACATTACTTTTCACCTGTTCCGGCAAGGAAATCATTAACTATTTACTTACCTACGTAAATATTGGTACTTAAAAATGTACAAGAGTTCTCTTATTTTCGATATAACTCTATAAGTTGAGATTTAATTACTGTATTTCATCATAATACTTTTAAATTTTTAGTTAATAAGATAAAAATAAACAACCAAAATAATAAACAAACTTTTAGGTTATAATTTTTTAGGGTGCGTTCCAAAATTGTATGAAACCTATCACTGCGTTCCGAGACGCGCTTAAATCGATTTTAGCGCACTCAAAGGAAGGCGAAACCTGTACAATCTTTTGGTTTTCTGATCGCTGCTGATGGCGCTGACAGTTTGATTCGGAGTGCGGATATATGAAAACTTTTTTCCTGTGTAAAATAATGTTCGAAATTCAAGCTAATTTTCCTCTCTAGACATGAGAATGGTTTGCATGTCTAGAAATGAATAAGCGATTTTCGGCCCTATTTTAATGCCCGAAAACAGGGCCGAAAATCGCTTATTCATTTTTAGACATGCAAACCATTTTCATGTCTAGACAGGAAAATTATTTCGAACATTATCTTACACAGGAAAAAAGTTTTCGTATATCCACGCGTAAAATAATTGACGTGTGCCATATTTATTTTTTATAGGGTGTGTTCCGAATCAAACTATCAGCGCCGTCAGCGATCAGAAACCCAAAATATTGTATGGGTTTCGCCTGCCTTTGAGTGCGCTAAATTCGATTTCAGCGCATCTCGGAATGCAGATAGATTTTAATTTTATTTAAATACAAATTTTGGAACGCACCCTAAAAAACATAACCTCAAAGTTTGTTTGTTTTTATCTTATTAACTAAAAATTTAATAGTATTATGATGAAATACAGTAATTAAATCTTAACTTATAAAATTATATCGAAAACAAGAGAACTCTTGTACATTTTTAAGTAATATTTACGTAGGTAAGTAAATAGTTAATGATTTCCTTGCCGGAACAGGTGAAAAATAATGTGTTGGATTTGAGAGGAATCTTATTCTCACCTCGAACCTTTGAATCCCTCGCGAGCTTAAGGAGTCTATTTTTAGAAACACTCGCTTCACTCGTCCTTTTCTAGACTCCTTCGCATGCTCTGGATTCAATATCAGTTCTCTGAGGAAAAATCAACATTCCTCTCTTACCTAACAAATAACTATTTCAATACACCTTGCTCAAAAATTTAATTTACGACGGCAGTGAACTGTACTGTACGGTAATGTGATTTACCGAACAAGTGTGATTTTAAATATTATTTATTTTTAAATTCTACAAGTTCTAACAGAATTATTTCCAGCCAGAAACATTCGAATATCAAAAAATAAATTGAATTGATTCTTCTAAATCGAATTTAACGAAGAATTGATTAATGATAATCGAACGTCGCGTCGTAGAGGCTGAATGTTCGCTCTGCTTTTAGAAAGGAAACCAATTTTTTGTACGAAATTGGCGCTATTGTTTTTTCATGTTCGTTACCTGTTTTCTTATTGAAAAACGTCGTACAACACACGGATCTTAGGTTTTATAATAAACTGGTGACATTATAAACCCTCGCCTACTACGGCTCGGGCTACAAAAGTAACCTCGTTTGTAATTTGCCACCTATGATCCTTGTATCGTAATGTACAACAAACAACAAACAAGGATTCACAAGATATAAGAACACTAAATGATACAAATAATCACCTATCTTAGGTTAAAAGATGTGTAAATAAAATTATTAAGTTTGCTTCACATACCATCCTTGACTGTAAGCTTACATTTAATTAAGCCTCTGATCCTCCTTGGTCTTACTTTCTGGAGCTCGGACTTGGAAAGTTTGTACTGGTAATTCCAGAGGACGACCTTAAAGGACGCTTACGTACCTCCTCAGCTTATAAAATCTACTCCGTGTGAGCAAAATGCAACTCTAACGGGACAGAGACGTATCAGAAATATTCTTTTGAAAAAAAAAATGTCTTGTTTTATTGTTTTATTTGTGAAGCTCAAATATTCACTCATTAATCATCCTCATGTTATTGCGATTACGAAAAGCTCTCTTTTCTTTCTGACCACCTTACCTCTAACCATCTTCTTCATCATGTGGGTAAAGTCGACAACTACTCGCCCGACTGACATTCACACCCAACCTCACAAACCCTAGTGTCAGTGTTATAGAGCCGCCAAAGGCCACTGACATGGCTCGTGTAACGACTAGTAGTCCTTTAGCCTAAGTTTTGGTGACTCTTTAGATTAGACATAAAAGCAACTTGCACACTCTAAAAAGTTCGGCGGTACTTCGCACTAGAACAGTTGCTTGTCTTCTACAAACAAACACGAATTCGATCTATGTGAAGTACTGCTATTACTTGTGGAATAGGTCTGTCAAGTACCTATTATTGCATTACTGAAGTCCAAACTTCACGGCTTCGAGCATTCTCAGTTTTTATAAGGAGAGTGTGCGTGCATGCCTTTTTTTTTTCGAGGGGAATTTTATCCTGCGTCTGTATATCAGGTGTCGTACAACCTAAAAATTGGCATCTTCTGGGTAAGCGTGTTCCACCGTTGTCGCGTCGTGCTCGTTGTCACTCCCCATCCGGTGAGACTGTTGTCAAACGTGAACCCATTCATTGTAAAATAGTGCCTGATTCCTATCCTGGCTGTACCTACCTAAAGAAGCTTACCGTCACCTGGCACGCTCCGGCGGCGCCACCGCACCCAAACAACGCTCTAAGCTGATTATGATGGATATATACGCTGCTACACCATACATAATTTGCTTGAAACACTGTGGAAGAAACAGCTCTTTGTGAGGCTGGCTTACATATTTCTCGACGTTAATGTTCTTAAAAGACACTGAACTTGTGATGTATAATGTTTTCATAAATTTAATTCCTTGTTAAAAAATAACTCATTTTAATGAAAATCGCTGTGTAACTTAATCACTTTTTGGAACTTAATCATAACATAAGTTTTATGTAGAAGAAACCGTTCTGGAAGTCAGTGAGAAACTATAAAAAATTACAATATAATACCTAAATTCCTTAATGCGTAATTATAATGTGGAGGCCGAGAAATGGTGTGCGTCAAAATGGCGGGTGTATAGTTACACGAAATAGATCTAGATAATACTGACAAAATGTACTCTAAATGTAAAATGGCCTCTGTCAAATGATCATTGCTGATAGAGATATGCTCTTTTTACTTTCGACCTTCAGTACAGATCATGTACAGTTTTCATACAAAAGTCATATTTATGTTGGTACACTTTAGAAACTTTAGTTACTTGAAAAGTCCTTGGAAGAGTTAATTTTGATACTCCTAAGAACAGACCTAAACTAAAAGTTCATAAGTTTGGCACCTAACTTTTGGGTTTCACTCAAATTAGGACCTATTAGTATTACGCAAATTCATGCAAATTGTATTTAATAGACCTGTTTCTATTTGGTATGTCTGAGCTATATCAATATACGCTAAAATGAAAAAAGGAAAAAATGGTGTACACACATCAAAAGAAGTTTGTGATCACTAGCATAGGTAATATATCAAGAAAAATTCCAACTTGTGTGTTTTCTTTAAATAGAAATACCCTGTTTGAAATATAAAAATATAACTATTTTTATTTTTTATTAACAAAAATTGAGTAATTAATAATAATGT
Source organism: Carpatolechia fugitivella (assembly GCA_951230895.1). Taxonomy (NCBI): domain Eukaryota; kingdom Metazoa; phylum Arthropoda; class Insecta; order Lepidoptera; family Gelechiidae; genus Carpatolechia; species Carpatolechia fugitivella. The sequence continues at coordinate 9,606,646 of OX579655.1, read as the reverse complement.
AATTGTTACAGGAATTTTATAGAAAGAAGAGATCCCTCACGGGATAAGTCCGCCTTTGCACTGTAAACTTTTCTTGTGACTTCTTATTGTAATGTTACTTTTATTGTGCAATCTTTATTGCATACATACATACTTAAACAACCATTTTATTATTAAAAGATTTATATTTAGAGAAAGATTTAGAAAAATATTTAAATCCGTAAAAATTTACTAAATCAGATTTCTGAATGGGCATAAGCTAGGACTGAAAGCTTTTTTATAAGAAAAAACAATTGAATTATTGTTTTATATACTAATTCTATTTTTTTTTTAAAAGAATCTAAAACGAAGAAGAAATCATAATATAATCTACCGTAACAAAACATATTTAGATTTTTCAAAGTGATCGCAAACTTTTTTTGATATGTGTATGTTACTTATCTCGTTTAATTCCAGGTAATTAGGAAAAAATGCCGTACCGTATTTTTTGTAAGGTGTGTTTCCATGTTACCTGCTATTATTGCGCGGTGTCGTTACCGGCACATGAAGGACTCGCCGCAACACAGCCATGTACAGCAAGCACCATTGTCGCATTCCGCTCACATATTGTAATTTTAGGGTTGCCAATTTGTATGCAGAAGCGAGACCGACGACGACGCCCAGTCCTGTTTGTAAACTTTACGAGACGCCCCCGCACCTTCTAACAAGTTAATTTAAACTTCTAACGCTTATCCGACTTAGTTGATGGAGCTTAAATAATATATTGTAAATGAATTAGAAATAATTAAACCACCCGAACTCTAAAACTTGGCGTGTAATTCGAGACGATTATCTTAAGAATAGTACTACTCCTCAACTCTAATTCATTATTTATATTGGATTGCCGAAAACAAAAGTGCTTGAAATAGCTAACAAGATTTATTTATTCGTTTAGTAATGTTAATAAGCGAGTAGGTAGATGCACATTCGTACCACTAAATACGGCTTGTAAATAAAAAAGAAGAATATGTTAATTTTGTTATTATAGGTACCTCAAAAACCTTCTATCTACTATACCTATACGAGTATCCAGTTTTTATTATTTACTTACAAGCAGGTATTACTTTTATACACCTAAATAACTTAGCCCAAGGTAGCCCCTTTCACGGTTAATGTTAATTTATATTTTGGTTTAATTAAAAACAGAACCGGCTGGACTGATGATATCAAGGTGCTTAGAAACAAAACAGAATAAGGGTAAATAGGTACGCCAATTATAGGTATACGAATTTGATACCATAAAGGGCGCTCGGCAGGGGTGTCACGTTGCGAATAATTAGAAACGAAATGCCGCGCCATTTTTATCCAAATTCTTTTGGAAGGTGCCACAGAATTGAGGGTTCTTCTTACCCCTTAATATCGTATGCCTGTGATGCGGGACTTAATAATAAATTCCTTTCTGCAAAAGGAGCAAAAAATTAAAATTCCTCTCCCGTTCCGGGCTCTCCTTCAACGCAGTTTTGCCATTTTGTTTGGGGGATCTCGCGTGACATGTGGGTATCCTCGGGTGATATACAAAATACTTGCAACTTTATCTTATTAATATTTGAGATTCCTCATCTAAATCTTCAAGCATTTGCATTTTATGACAGCGGTATGTTGATGATGAACGTTCACATGCTTGTACGTTTTGTCATGCTAAGATCATGACAGTTTCTTTCTAGATAACGAGTATCTTAGCTGCAAGAGTCCGTGTATGTGATTGAATTATGTTTCGATGGTATTAGTACTTATTTTAGTACTAGATTAGATATCGAAATATCATAAACAAATGCTGGACTCTCACAAAACCCCAATTTTAAATTAAATCTGGTGATTTATGCCTTTTTTTTCGCCAATAACTAATATTTTCTTATTCTTTCTCATCATTTTCATAAAGTATAATGTCACCATCAATATGGGTCACCAAAAATACTCCTGAGACCTCGTTTTTGTAAACGGATTGACCTATTTTATACCTCGCAATTTTTTCTATATTTTGTTTCAAGCTAGAAGGGAAGTTTTGTATTTTTTTGTTGGTCAACGAAATCGGACACAACTTAGCTTTTAGAAAAGTTATTACGAAAAATTACTTTTTACTTATTCTCTTTACAAAAAAAGCCTGCCTGCTAGCCTGCTTGCCTGCTAGTTAAGCCCGTAGATTTCTAGGAAAGTTGCAACGACTCTCAAATGAAAAGTTGCGGATACGATTCCGTTCACATATTTTTAGGGTTCCGTAGTCAACAAGGAACCCTTCTAGTTTCGCCATGTCCGTCTGTCTGTCTGTCTGTCCGCGGCTTAGCTCAGAGACTCTTAGTACCTACCAGAAGTCTTTAATTTGACATTAATATACATACTAATCATGCCGACAAAGCTGTAAAGTAAAATGTCAAAAAATATTGTTTTTAGTGTTCTTCTGGTACACTTAAAGTGGGGGGAGTTTTTTTTTTCTTAACTACCCTATAAGGTGTCATTGAATAGGTTTTTTTTTTTAAATGGGGGATTGTAAAAACCATTATTCGATGCTTGTGTACGTTTCACAAATATTTTATATTAAAGTGCTCATTTTTAGGGTTCCGTAGTCAAAAAGGAACCCTTATAGTTTCGCCATGTCCGTCTGTCTGTCCGTCTGCGGCTTAGCTCAAAGACCCTTAGTACTAGAAGGCTGTAATTTGGCATGGATATACATATTATTAATCATGCCGACAAAGCCGAAAAATAAAATCTTTAAAAAAACTTTTTAAGGTTTCTCTGGTACACGTGAATTAAGGGTTACTTTTTTATTCACGATTATCTTATAGTGTGAGGTATCGTTGGATAGGTTTTTTAAAAATAATGGGGGTTTGCTAAACCCATTGTTTGACGCTTCAGAAATATTTTGTTTTAAAGTGCTTATTTTTGTTAGAGTCAAGTGTCCCCCCTCACCAACCAAACCGTTGTATTTGGAAATATGAAAAAATTCACGGAAGTAGTGTATATGATAAATTTAAAAGGAAAAGTATCAATATAAAATAGGCTTTACAGGTTATCAAATAATAGACCAACTTATAAAATTTATTTGTACAAGTAAGAAATTTGGTTCTACAAATATCATAGAAAAATATTTTGTTGAATGTTAACTGTCTTAAACAGGCAGATACCTAAGTAGTATTGGACAACTACGGAACCTTACACACGCCCAACACGTGCTTGGCTGATTTTTTTTGTTAAGAGTGAAGTTTCTCCCCACTATCAGCGAAACTGTCGTATTTAGAAATGCGAAAAAAAAACATGGTAGTACTAAATTATTATAAGGAATTTAAAAGGAAAAGTATCAACATCAATTAGGCTTTAGAGGTTAACGAATAATAGACCGACTTATAAATTGTACTTGTACTAATAAGAAATTCGGTACAAATATCATAGAAAATTATTTTGATGAACGTTAACTGACTTAATTAGGTAGGTACCTAAGTAGTATTGCACAATTACGGAACCGTACACTTTGCGTGGCCCGACACGTGCTTGGTCGGTTTATTTTTATTGTACTTGCCCCCTCCCTCCATATCCACCACCACCACCGCTGGGCTCCAGTTGCAGCTCAAAAACTGACTTACTGACCGATCAAATCAGAAAAATACGGCTACGTTTCGGATGTACAGTTCCAAGTAGACATAAACTAGCTGTATAGGTACTCAGGTAGTTAGCGACCAAAATGACCACTATTGTGTACCTAATGGTGTTTAGACGCGCAGCGCTCTGCTTGGATTATCTTAGCGGTCCTATAGTGTTTGATGTGCATATTAATCAACGGCATGATTGATCCGCTTTGTCCTGTCCACACCGCTGCCGTCTTTGATGGTTAATTAAGGAGTTATGTCATCTCAGTGACAAATTAATCTTTGTTTCGCTAATATAATAAATTAAAATGAATATGGGTCGTTGATGATTTTATAAGAATAATTCTGAAGCAGCTTACGCTAGCACGTTTACGAAGTCCAAATGTACCACAATTTGTCATGACTCAAGCCAGGAGTAAAAAAGTTACAGGTATTATACGAGTACTATGATAGTTAATGGGTCATTTCGTTAATTGTTCAGGTTTTGAATTGCTGTTCAGTTTATGAAATTGTTTGGTTTGTTCATTGTCCAAATGAAAAATCGGTCAGTTTATTAAATTTTTCAATGGAATCAAACTAAATCAATCACATAAATTTTAGTCTGACTTGTCAATCAATTGTATTTTTTTTGTGATTACACCCAACACTGCCCGGCGGCAATTCGGTTTGTCAAGCTATATGGCCTGCCCATTGCCACTTTAATTTGCTTTATCTTGATTGAAAGCTATGTTGATGACATTGACTTTCTACGTATCTCCTTATTTCAGGACTTGATCAAGTTGGACTCTGAACTTATTCGTAAGACCAATAGTTAGTGACCACGTGTTTACTTCATTTATAAATAATCCCTTACACATGTCGCTACTGAAATCATTAGTGTATTACACCTTCTAATATGTATTTATTTACCTATATTATAGCACATTCGTTCTACTCACCAGACAAATTTAATCAATCTAATCTTTATTTACCCTGAACCAACATAATGTATTCATTCTAATTTTTTTTGCGGCAAAATTAATAATTTAAATTTATTGCTGCTATGGTATACCTATATACAAGTACATTAAAATACATGACTCTCCCGCCCCCCCCGCAATCCGTTTCACCCCTCCCCCCCTTGAAAAGTGCCCCATTTTACAGATTTTCTCAATTTTCAGGAAAACTATACAAGCTAGGACAAAATGGTCAAAGACAGAATTATTTGTCAATAAACTGCCTACCAATAAGTCCTAACATTCATTTTGATACGATTTATAGTTTCCAAGCTATGGTGCATCAAAGTTTACTAAAAATGTGCGCTTAGCGGAAATAAAACATAACATAGAAAAGCAACAACAATATTTATTATTTTTTACAAGAAATGCGTTTATCTAAACAAAATAAACATTTTTTATTTATTTTTTATATAGTAAGTACTTAATATCTAACAAAAATCAGTATCATCATCATTATCTTCTAAAGACTTGTTGAAACAACTAAGGCCCTGGCAATGGTTGCACATGGTGGAACAACGCAATCCAGCTTTGACACATCCACATCTTTTTCGGCAGCCTTTTTTGCAGCTGCACGATACTATTTTGAGTATCGACTGTGGAGCTGGTGATTTTGTGGTATATATGGGTGATAAAAAGTTATTATTATTTTTCCAACCCCAGTTTTCTGGGTTCAATTCGTTTCCTCGCCATAATTGTACTTGATGAAAAGTACGCATTGAATGCTGAAAAGCTGCTCCTGATGAAGGTGGTAACTTTGATAATATCACCGTATTGTTCGTCAGACCAACATATCTGTTGAAATGGACGTATCGTAACTCGTTTAAACTTTTCTCGCTTTGCTTAGCCCCATACAAGGCGAGAATATATCTTTCTCCCGCTTCTTTTACCTGTTCGTGTGAGGCATCCGGGTTATTGAAAACGTTTATCGTATCTTGCAAGTCGATCTTTTTACCAAGCAGAATAGACTGAACTTTTCCTTTGCCGTAGAATGCTGAAGTAGTATCGCAACCACTTATGGCATGCAGAAAGAGGATCGATTCCCTGCAATTTTCGACCACATTTCCTTCTATTAAGCTTCGGGTGCTATAAAGTCTCTTGTTTACACTCCCTTGGCCCTCTTTCAGCAAGTATATATTCTTATGTAGTGGAGTAAGACCCAGTAAAAGAACCAACAGATCTATGTCTTGCCCAACCACTACGACATTCTCATTTCTTTCGGCTTCTTCTATTGCCGTATGAACAATGAGCATATCTGCGTCATCGTCCGCTGTTAACGAGCTTATCCCCTCGTTGTTCAGTCGCTTGCTAAGCTGCAAAATAAATCTTTCCTTGTTCAAAAGATTGCTTAAGAAACTTGCTTTTGTTTCAGTTATACGACTCTGCTCATTAAACTCTATTTCTGGACACTTTAGGTTTAGCATTCGTCTCAACCTTTCAGAGCTTTTTGTGCTTTTACAGTTTTCGCCATAGCCATCGAATACGACGACAACCTTCTCTCCGTAACATTTTTTAATGTACCTCACATAAGCGTTGTAAATATCAGAGTATGTCCCTTCTTTTGGCCAAATCACTCTATGTATTAGAGAACCGCCATCTAAAACGTAAAATCGATCGCTATCCAGTGTCGGTTCAGGGACATTATTAAAGATGTCGTATAGGGCTGATTTTTTTGTTTTTCTCATCCCTCCATTTTCTTCAAACAACGAAAGAGGTACTGTCGCCAATTCATGACAAAAACAGTCGCGTAAATCTTTTGGGGAGTGGATGGTACAGACAATTCTTTGGAATAGTTGAGTTGTGTCAACTTTTGTAAAATCTTCATTACCAGGTGTTTGTACTGATTTTCTAGAATGTGAGATCGTTTTGACGGTATGAATGCGTTTTAACTTGACGTCTCCGAATTTGGTTCCATCCTTCACAGTCTTTTGTAGGATTTCTTCTCCAATAGATTTTGCCTCAAAGCAGTTGACTTGCTCATCTGCAACTGTTCCACTCGATAGTGATAAAAGATTCTGGGTTTGTATGAATGGGGAGTGAACTCGAAGCCATTGAATAAACTTCTCATAATCGTTCTGATCTTGTTTAATCCTCGAGTCTCTAAGTTCTGCATGTTGACTGCTGCTGGCAGATCGAATCTCGCAATAATTTTCAACATTGTCGCAAATGTAATGAGAAACTGGAAGCCCAATTATCCATTTATTCAGTACACTTTCTTGGAACCCTCGTCCATGGGTAACACCACCGACACTTTTCATATTCCTCATAAGGGTTTGCTCTATTGTCATATCAGTCCACGTGCCACACCAGTGTTTCTCCGATCGCCGAATAGTAAATAAACCATCCTTTGTAAATTGCTCATATTCTTTTGGATTCATTATATCTTTCAAAGATTCCATATCCTGCAGATATAATTGGCAAGCTTTTGCATATGGGAAATGTCCGGTTGCATGGAAAATTGGGAGCATTGCCTTAACACATTTTATATGAAGATCCCAATTTGCTGTTCTTTCTGCTTGAATGAAATGCAAAACAATGATTACAAGTTCACAGTACTGTAACCATAGCTGTGAGGTTTTTCCGATATCTCGAAGCGAACAAATGTGGGCAATATATGCTGATTTGAGCTTTGTGACTATTTCATCATCTTGTAGCAAATCATAATTGGGAGCATTTGAAAGAAGTTCTGTTATGTGATCTTTATCAGATTGTTCCATATACATTCGTTCAAGAATGAGATCCGAAAGAGCTCGTAATGTCGTACAATGAGCTCTAACAGCCCTAGCATAGGCATGACCTGACATCATATGTTTGACTGATGCAGGTGCGTACACTGTGGCCCATAATTCAGAGAGACCACTGCCTTCCATCAAAGTACCTAAGGACCCCAAAAACGACATGAGCATGTGGAAACCTCCCAATCTGACTACTACATTTGAAAGTGTACCACCTGACTCACAGCTATCAATGGCAACTACATCTTTGGCTTTCATGTATAAAGGATGGTCAAACGTCACAAAACATGTTTGTTGATTGCTTTTTTTTGCTTCTTCTGCTGCATAACTTAAAACTGTAAGCACAGTGCTATAATCACTCGGCGGCTGATTGACAAATGGTAGAGGTAAAATTATGGATTTTATGTAAGGCATTTCGTTGGTCAATTTTTCCATAAATCCTTGCCATAAAGGCATTCCTGGTATTTCCAAAAAATGTCCAAGCATCCATCCCATGTCTTGATTAGATGGTTGAGCCACTTCTCCAAACACACCCGCAGAATACACGTCATTTAAAGGAATTTCTTCGATTCCTTTTCTATTGTACCTTTGAAAAGTCAGTTGTAGTATTTTACGCGCTTCAGAAATTTCATTAGCAGTTGGAATTTTAGACAGTTTTTCTATTGTTTGTGGCTTTATTGCGCTACTAGGTGTAATCGTTCTGATTCCGCCCATAGCATGAAAGGTTCCTTTGCCAGTCAAAGTAGCGATATTAGAATCGGCATTATCGAAAACAAATTGAGAAAAAGATTCGTTTTGTATTAGGGGTTCCCAGGATTGAACGGCGGAAGACTCAAATAGTGTAACTTCTCTGTAACTGGAACAATACCCCAGACTTGAAACGATGTCTATTATATTTTTTGAGCCTGCTTTGCGAAACAAGTAAACGGCAAGACCAAGCTGTAACGGAGACGAAAAAGAACGAGGCCTTGTTGCAGTTATAATAGAGTGAGCGATTGATGTACAGGTTTTTGCAACTTTTTCTTGTTTCGTCTTTTTGCCTTCAGCGATAACGGCTTTCAAAAAAACATTCAATGTTTCAGGGACCATTCTGTTAACGTCTTGCATAAAATTGGTAATATCTGGATAAACTGAATTATCACAAGGCATAGTTCTTATGTCTTCGCGTACTATTGCAGCAGCTGTTTCAACTATTCTTCGTCTTTCATCCTCTTCTGTGCTCGCTCGATTATCGTACCAATTAATTAGCTTTAAAGCAGATCCACGAAAACACGCTACTGTTTTCTTGTGCAGACTTGCAAAAACTACACCGTCGTCATACTTATCAAACAGTTCTCTTTTTAATGTTCGCACACTAATGGAAGTTTCGGGAGGTAAATATTCATCAAGTTTTTTCAAGAGCTCATCCAAACTAAATTGGCACTCGTCAGAGGAGTCGATAAAACTAAATAATTCTTCAAATGCGTGGACCAAACTTTCATTTTTAGGTCGCCCAGCACCTTTTCTCGAAGATACATTTGAAGAAAATCTTGCAAAGCAATCCTCGTGGTAGCGTGCTTCTTCAGCTACTAAACAAATCACGCCTTGGATTCGCGAAATAACTTCAAGACCCCAAGAGTCATTCCTAGCAGCCGCCTTTTCCAATAAAGTTGTTTTCATCGTCATTGATTGAATAACATGAATTTTTCGTTTGTGTTCGACTCTTTTTCTTATTTCTGCCGTCAAGTCGCATTTTAATGAGCACAAAAGACAATTTATTTTAAAATTAAATTTATTGCTGGAGCGCAGTTTCACATCACTCGAGGTGCTCTGAGTTTCAGTACCATCGAGGTATTTCTGGATTTTGCGGTCTCGAGTGTACTCCCTTCTGCAAATCGTGTGTACTTTAATCGTCTGAATATTTTCAAGGCTAGCGTGTTTTCCATCTTTTCTTTTTACACTTGCATTTATGAGATTTGTTATTCCTTTTGTCACATTCACTGTTTCTCCTTGGTTTAGAGAGAGTTCACATATAAAACAGTTTTCCATGATGGAACACGTAACGCATCGAAATTAAAGAAAATTGCATTTATAGTTCACTAAAGATCACGAGAAAACAATTTTTCACTATAAAACACGTAATTACGGCAACGAATTTAAAGCTTGTAGTATTTTAAGTTCGAATAAATGCACTTTAACACTGTTCATCACTGTTGACTACGGAGAATGAAGTAAACAACTGTCCAAATGGCGGTTATTAATCGTCACGCACGGGCGACGCTCTGCCAAGAACGGCAACACCGCAAATTCCGAACGGAATTAGCGCGCGAGTATTTAAATTGTGATTATTTGCTGGTTATCAATTTTTAGTCATCTTCGATGCACCATAGCTTGGAAACTATAAATGGTATCGAAATGAGTGTTAGTACTTATTTGTAGGTAATTTATTCATAAATAATTCCGTCTTTGACCATTTTGTTCTAGCTTGTATAGTTTTCCTGAAAATATAGAAAATCTGTAAAATGGGACACTTTTCAAGGGGGGGAGGGGTGAAACGGATTGCGGGGGGGGAGGGAGAGTCGTGTATTTTAATATACTCGTATATAGGTATCACATAGCAGCAATAAATTAAAATTATAAATTTTGCCGTTTTGCCCATACATTGAAATCTAGAATGAATACATTAACAATGTTCTCTTAGTAATGAAAATAGACTTCGGAGGGGTTGTGTTATTTGCCAAAGAAAACAACTTGCGATAACGCAAATGGAGCCTATTTATGTTAGGGATAAACAAGAAGCCTCATTTTAATATTTTACCAACGAGTTTGACGTTATTTCTAGGGTTCCTCTAGAATAAAAATAATGAAATATAAACAAAGGTATATCGAAATATTGTAAGCCGAAATAGGTACTAACCTAAATACTTTATAGAACTGAAATACTTATTCAGTTTGTAACACCATCATCATCAGCTCATATACGTGCCCACCGAGGGGCTCGAGCCTACCCTGAATTACGTCGATTAGGCCTTATAGTCGACCACGCTGGCCCAGTGCGGGTTGGTCGACTTCAGACACAATGTTTGAATTTCTTCGCAGGAGTGTACGATGTTTTCTTTCACCGTATAAGAGCGTCGAATAAACGTACATAATATTATAAATTCGAAATTTGAGAACACATTGGTACGTGGTGGGGATTGGACCCGCGTGGGCCGCGTCTCCCGGACGTAATAGTGTTCTGTGCCCGAGCCACCAACCTTTCAAACACAACTTTCATCTTCTATGTGTTTTAATAAAAATCTGTCAGTAGCTCCTATTTTCCTTCAATTTATCGTTTTTTTTTTTTTATCGATGCATTTAGGCTGCACGGCAACCTTAGTTCAAAAACTTTTCATCTCTCATGCTCTGAAAGTAGGTAGTCCAGGTAGTCCCAAAGATTTCTGACCCGTGTCGCATCGCGCTATCGTCTTTCGTTCCTCTGAGGGTAGTCCAGCGAAAATGACAAATTAAAGAAACTGTCTAGTAGTGGTCTAAATCTTGTGAAAATAAGGCTTGTGCGTGAATTTCAGAAATCAATATGCAATGATTTCATTAAAACCAACTGAAAATTTCCTAATTGTGAATTGTGTGTTAAATATGGTGAGGTGCACTAATGGCTTGTTCCCAGAGGTCCACCATTCTATTGATATTGTTTTCCCATCGGGTCCATGAAATAAATTATATAAGTTTTAAATTTCCTTATATGCGTATGGTATGTAGCCCATATATAATATTATTCTTTTACAACTGTTTTGTTTAGTGTTTACTTTCCTCGCAATCAAGATGAAAAGCAGAGTGTTAAACTTGTGGGAAACTGATCAATTCCACCCTCACACTAAGCGCCCTCGCTACGCTCGTGCGCCATAATATTTCGTGTTTAATTGATCGCTTTCACCCCTTGGTTAACAATCTACTATTGTACTTGTGTCGGTACAAACAAACCCAACCCTCACTTTACCATGGCTCATAATATTATGGATCATGTATACTTATTATTTTCTTTTCCTTTATATTAGAGCCCAATTATTCACAGGTAACAGAAAAAATATTATCCAAAATTTATGAATATGGTCGGTTTGTTTGCACAGGTAGGAAGATACCAACTTTATATATTTTCAGTAATTACTTATTAAAAACTGAAATCAACATGGACATTCATCCAAACACACAAGTTTTAGAAAGTCAACCGATTCAGAAATGTCGAAAGCTACCTTTTAGCTAGCTTAATTTTCGATTTGCCCAAGATGGTTTGCATCAATGCGAGGTTGTCGAATAATGATTCTTAACTTTTAAAACGAAGTACAAACTTCTTCCAAATTGAAACCCCACCACCCAAACTATTACTTACCGATACTCCTATGGCCTACCTTATTACAAATAATAAAAGACGAACTTTAAGAGAACTTTAAAATTTATTAAAGGTTATATTAACTAAGTAAATTAAACCGAGATGAGTTGAAGGATACATATTTCTACAAATGAAACCTATTTTTGGCAAATATTTGAGCTATAAAAGTAAATAATTAGCATTTTACTATCCATCGATTACAGCCTCAGTTGGCCGAGGGGTAACATTCGGTTCTTATTACGGAGCACCCAGATTCGAACCCCGGGCCCGGCTCATGTGGTCAAACATAAATCTATTTGTGAGACTGACCCCATTTTGGTTAATTCTTAGTCCAAAAATAAGACGATTGCCTTTACAGTGATTTCTGGAACTTAAATTCTTCTATGAAATTTATTATTCTATAATTCTATAAAAACTTAAATTCTTCTTCTCGTGTGCTATAGCCTGATGGACTTACTTTTAAAACAGTTTAGCGGCAGATGTATAAGCAAACGGGTAGTAGTGATGCCTCCTACTCCTCAAGGTAGAAGTATCGCACGTGTTTTTGACAAGGATCAAAGTACTCATCTCTAGGCAAGTCCATAGCCGATAGTGTCGAGTCGAAGTAGTGTCGAGTGAAGTGCACTACGTCATGCGGTTTCAAAAGCAAGATGGCTTGCAAATAGTCACGCACCGTAGACGTCAAAATCCCGTTTTCAGCAACGTAGCGTGCACCTTCGTGACTTCTAGTTGTCTGCATTTAAACACGTTTATTAAATTACTTATTAGAAAAGGACTAGTCTAATATTCATCAACAGCTTATATATACGCCCCCACCAAGGGGCTCAAGTCTACACTGAATTAAGGTGATCACGCTTTAGTCGACCACGCACTGACCCAGTACGGGTTGGTCGACTTGACATACAACCTTTGAAAATCTACGCAGGAGTGTGCAGGTGTATGTAACCTAACTTAACGTCTACTTAAAGTAACGCAATGATGTTACGTAACGTAACTTAACGTCTGTTATATAAAACTTAACATCTGCTTTCGAATTTCTTTCATAAAGCACATAAATAAATTAAAATAGTATAGTGATTTATTAAGTAGGTACCTTAAAGTCCAAGAAATCAGAAAACAGTTGCAGATCTTCACGCCACTTTTGTCGAAGGGGCGCATGGTCTTCTATCAAGTCTTGTGTAGGAATCACATTCAGCATCGGATTTATATGGAGCACATAGCTGTTGTCAGCCCATTCGTGGCTGATAATGTAACCTTTAAAATTATATAACCAACTGTTGTGGTTTAAAGCACGCAGTCCTGCGCAGAACCTAACGAATGGTGGTCTACTCACCGAAATTTGACATACCAAACGGTTAAAACTACAAAATAATCGCCTTGACTATTACCAAATAATTTTGTAGATTTCTTAAGAAATTGTATATACTTTCTTATTACAGTCCGTCAAGAAAGTCATGAAATTAAAAAGTGGCAATAATGTAGTGTCGTCCCGTTTTCACAACCTTGTTGGTTTGAAAGGGTCGACACTACAGTATTGCCAACTTTCTTGACAGACTCACCTCTAAGAGAAAGCACAGTAAGTGTCTGATGAACAAATCCATTAGGTTCAATAATGTGTCGTTCAACTTTATTCACAAATAAAGGTTTTCCGTTTACTACAGCTTGGCTAACCCCAGGACAGACCTGCAAAGGCAACAATAATTAGTTAATTTAATATATTTCGACAGTTGAATAGACGTGCTTAGGATAAATAATTATAAATAAATTTCTACTATCCGGCCTGTTGTATATTTTACCTAGCTGTTCGTTACATGTTTTTAAATATTTTATTCTTTAATAACACAACTGTGAAAGAGTAATGTGCGTGTAAACAAACTTGTAGACAGATAAAATGATTTTCTCCGACACGCTCGAAAAACAGTACGCGAAGTAACTCATTTTTGGACGAAACGTTTCTCCATACAAAACAGCGGCCAGCAATGTGCCCTCGAATAGCCTAGGCCAGCAAAGTAACTTTCGTCTAGAAATTTCAATGTATTTGAGTCTTTTTACAGCATACTCTGTTCTAAATTAAAATTTTATATGAATCGTACACGAATCGTAGGGATTGGAGTAGGCTGTATGCTCTGTATGACAACAAAAAAAGAAAAGCATGCAATATGGCGGTTTCTAATTTTCGTCTCTTTTATTTTTATCGTACTATTTTCTTACTTATTTATCATGATGAAGTTAACTAATCATTGAATTAAGGAAATATTATAACAATGAATTGTTCAAGAAGTTAAAGTAAAGGTTAAAGTGATAACGATTAGAACTTATAAGTTTAGTACGATACAAGAAGACATCTAAAAGGTACCTACCACAATATTTTTAGTAGTTTCTAATTTCCTCGCATATTTCAGAGAAAGGCACTATACATGCCTCGGCCGCAATAACTTTTGCTGGACTCGTACAGAATAAGACCTCGCCTGCGGCTCGGCCTTTAAACGTGCTCTCGTCCACCAATAGCTAATTTTGCGGCCGAGGCAGTAATTTACTATTAATGTCATTATTTTCGCACCTATCACTGTCACCAGTCAGTTACACTTTCATCCATACTATTATTATAAAGAGAGAAGTCCGTACTGACTGACTGACTGACTGACTCATCAACGCACAGCCGAAACTACTGAAGCTAGAAATACCAAATTTACACAGTAGGTTACATTTATGGCGTAGAGAAGCAATAAGAAGGTATTTTGGAAAAATATTTTGGAAGGTATATTGAGGAAAGTAGGGATTAATTGTTTGCATAGAAAGTCTGTAATTTCTAAAGGTATAAATCATTTAATACGTGTTTTAGCATTTTATCAAAATCCCTATTTTGAGGGGCAAGGTAGGGATTAAAGGTTTGTATGTAAAGTCTGTCATTTCTAAAGGTAGGAACTTGAAAAATTTGGATTTAGACTAAAATTAACAAATAATTTGACACGTGTTTTAGCATTTTTTCGCAATCCCTATTTTGAAGAGGAAGTAGGGATTAAATATTTGTGTGGAAAGTCTGTCATTTCTAAAAGATAAGAACTTAAAAATCTGGATGCAGACTGAGATAAATAAATCATTTGACACGTATTTAGGTACTTTTTCGAAATCCCTATTTAAAGTGGAAGCAGGGATTTAATGTTTGGATGGAAAGTCCGTCATTTGGGATCATGAAAATTTTTATTTAGACTGCGATTAATAGATCATTTGACACGTGTTTTAGAATTTTATCAAAATCCCTATTTTAAGGAGGAAAGTAGGGATTAATTGTTTGTATGGAACGACTGTCATTTCTAAAGGTAGGAACATGAAAATTTGGATTTAGGCTGAAATCAATAAAACATTTGACATGTGTTTTAGTATTTTATCAAAATCCTTATTTGAGGAGGAGAGTAGGGATTAAAGGTTTGTATGGAAAGTCTGTCATTTCTAAAGATAGGAACTTAAAAATTTTGATTTAGTCAGAGATTATTAAATAATTTAACACATATTTTAGCCCTTTTTAGAAATCCCTATTTTAAATGGAAAGTAAGGATAAATCTTGTTATGGAGAGTCTGTCATTTCTAAAGATAAGAACTTGAAAATTTGGATTAACAAATCATTTGATTCATGTTTAAGCATTTTTTCGAAATCCCTATTCTTAAGTACAAATTTAATTACCGTATAATACCCTAAGACTGTTATATATGTCAATGGCAGATTCAATTATTAACTATGGTATTTCCAGCTATGGCAGAACGTATAAAACTTATCTACAAAGTATTTATAATTTACAACTAAGGCTATTAAAAGCTTCCTCTAAAGATCAAATATAAGTACAAAAATAATTATGATAACTTATTCCAGTATTCCAGGGTTTTAAATATATTCGATAAAGTGAAATTCACTATTGTATCCGATTATTGTTCAGAAGTCAAAAATTTAGAAATAAAATCCAGGGCTAAAAACTTGCGGAAATTGTCTAATCTTCCTCTGTGTTGCATACCTAAATTTAACAACGATTATGGTAGAAGGGTCGGGAGGTGCATCCTACCTCAGATACTGAATAGTTTACCAAAAATTGTAGCAGAAAAAATAATTAATGAGACAAATCCCAAATATATCAAAAACATTGTCAAAACATATTAATTAAGGGATAGGTATAATCTTTAGTGCTGTCTGAGGGGGACCCCCGTCCTCCTAAATTCATGGAAAGTGTCATTTCTAAGGCAAGAACTTAAAAATTGTCATTTAGACTAAGGAAAAATAATCGTTTGACATGTTTCTCATTTTCTTGAAATCCCTATTTTGAAGGGAAAGTAGGGATAAAGTTTTGTAATGGAAAGTTTGTCATTTCTAAAGGTATGATATTGAAAATTTTGATTAAGACTGAGATTAATAAATAATTTGATACGTGTTTAAGATTCAAAGATTCAAATATTTATTTGTGAAACACATGTCAGAAAGAAAGATAGCATAGGTAGAATTATAAGAGTTCCAATGTGTTCTAAACTTTTTACGAAATTCCTATTTTGAGGAGGAAGCAGGAATTAAATATTTGTATGGAAAGTCTGTAATTTCTAAAAGGTAAAAACTTAAAACATTGGTGTTAGACTGAGATTAATAATTCATTTGATACATGTTTTAGCATTTTATCAAATTCCCTATTTTGAGGGGGAAAGTAGGGTTAAATGTTTCTATGGAAAGTCCAGTTCTAAAGTTAGAAAGATTAGTAAATGATTTGACACGTCTTTTAGGATTTTTTCGAAATCCCTATTTGAAAAGGGAAGTAGGGATTAAATTTGTATGGAATGTCAGCCATTTTTAAAGTTAGGAACTTAAAAAATTATATAATAAGACTGAATTATTCGGTTCGAGTTCCAAAATGTTTTTGAAATCCCGACTTAAAGGGTCCCACTTCTTAAAGAAGGTATTTAAAAAATTATAAAAAACGAGCCTCCTCCATTTTGAAGTTGGTTTAAAATGTGTTAAAGTATGAATTAATCTACCCGTGCGAAGCCGGGGCGGGCCGCTAGTTATTATATAAGGTGCACCACGGAAACGCCATTCACCCAAGAATTGAATTGAATTATATAAGGTGTAAATAAATTAGCTGACAATATTTTAAAGGATCAACCTACCCATGAAACTGGACAACTTTCCCCAAGAAACATGGGCTGTCGGACGACAAAAAAGTTGTCCTTTTCATACAAAACCGCGCGGCCAGCTAATCGATTTACTATAGAAGATGCATATTTTTTTTATCGTCCGACAGCCATGTTTCTTGGGGAAAGTTGTTCAGTTGGGTAGGTTGATCCTTTAAAATAGTGTCAGCTAATTTACTTACACCTTGTATAAATTATAATATAAAGTACGTAATAGATGCTTATCATTCTGATTACTGACATAAATACTTTCACAGATAGTGCCATCCATCAACACAGTTTCTGTAGAGACTACTCCTTTGTAACGACGCAAGCCAAAATACCGCAGGAGCACCACATTGGCGCCTTCTAACAAGAAGTGTTTAGCTTTTTCAAACGTATGATAGAACCGTTTTGCGCTGTGCCTCTCTCCACAAATTCTTGTTACTTTATTATAGTAACCGTTATCACAAATAGCTATATAGCTTTTACGTTGCTTTGTTATGCTTCTCTTCGTGATATACCTGAAAAACAAAAGTATTGTAGCAGCAACAAATTTTATGTTAATCAACTCTTCCCACTGCCAAATTCTTACTCAGTTCTATTTTCTTCCAGAGTATGAAGATTTGTATCTATAATGCTGACGAGCTTCGAACCAGTTTTAGCACCCTCTTTAGACGAGTGCGAAACAACTTGCACTAAGAATTTATCTTCCAGATCGCCTAGAGTTTCAACGCTGATTGTTATACCTTGAAAAAAAATATTATCGTAGATCTTTAAGTAGATATACCTATTAAACGCGCAAACGCGCTTTTAATTTTATCACAAAATATAACTACTTATGTATATTAAAATATTATTTAATGGTATATAATTACCGCCTACAGAGCTGCAGCAGTCCAAAGATGGCTTCCGAACTTTCTTTTCAAACGGAGGAAGCTGAAGACCATGAACGGGACAAACTTGGTCTTTTTCATCATGCAGACCCAAAATCTTAAATTTTTCCTTCTCTTGCTCTTTGTAATCTATCAAATCATGGCGACCATATGCATAATCGAAAAATGTATGATATGGATCGACGTCATGACACCATCTATATCCTTGCTTTCCGGCACGAATCCTTTTTAAAGCTTTTGGATCCTTTTCTTTACAGGGGCAAGTACAAACAAGGCCAGCCTTGAGCTGTTCTGCTCTATCTAGACATATACATTCATCTGGTTTTTCAGGCTGAGTATCGCAAATACACGGTTCTGTACAATCGCAAATATTTTTACATTTACAGTTGTCTGGGTCACCACATGTACAGTAAGGTCTTTTTGGAAAACATTTACATTCAAGCCCCTTTGCCTCGCAAGTGCATACTCGAGGAATTGGGCAGTCACAAATGATTTTTGAACTTGAGGTATCACTTTTACAAACTGGGCCCGAAGTGTCCTCTGATGATGTGCAGACACATGTTTTCTGTGCTCCACAAATGCACGTATCCTGTTTACATATACATTCCTTTCCTTTTAAACAAAGACAGCGCGGTTTTGGCTCTGGTTTTTGACAAATGCAAGGCTCTTCTTCCACAACATCTTCCAGTCTTTTGTAATCAGATGCAGCTAGTTGAATGGAATTCAATCTGTTATAAGCGTACATATTTTGGTCATCACCTTCACCTTCCCCGTCTCCTATAGCGCTAGTCACAGAAGTGTGCGCAGAATGGTCTTGATCAGGAAGTGGATAATTATAACCACCATAACTACCTTCTCCTTCTCCTTCGCCCCACGCTTCAGTAACAGAAAGTGATACAGCAGTTGGCGGCAACTCTACTGGCTTATAGCTGGGTTTAAATTTACATTCACAAACTGGGCTGGGAAATTTGCCTTTTTTGCAAATGCAAGGCTTTTCAATTTCTTCACAAACGCAAACTGGTCGTGGTAATCCAGGAAAGCATGTACACACACCGGTATTTTTATGGCAAACACAAACAACATTAGGTTTGTCTTCGTCACAAATACAAATTTCTCGCATTTTTCCACAAATGCATTCATTTTTCTTTTTAGCACCGCACTTGCAGGGTAATATTTTATGACATTCGCATACGTCTATTTTAGGACGATCGCATGTGCAATAGTTCTGTTCTTTTAACTGTGGATTAATTTGAGGCATGTCATCAACCATAATAAGGCTTTGTTTACTGTTTTCAGGGGGTGGCGGCTTCTTACAATCAGGAAAGAAAAAGAAATGGAAGTCGTCATCTTCTTCGGGTGGCTCTTGTTCTGGTGCTGCTTCCTCGACATGGTCTTTAATTTCAAAAGGTTCTGGCGGTGTTTGCTCAGTAGGTTCAGAGGTAGTAGCGGTACAGGTCCAAGAACTAGTTTCTTCTTTACCTCCTTCTTCCTCATCGTCGTCTTCATCATCTTCGCCGGGTAGTTTGCCTTCATAGTGAGCGCAACTAACTATAAGTGTTTCAGCGAATTTGAGCTCTGCTTTCAACTCATCATCTGCAAAATTAATGACATGAAATTCAAAAGAGATTTCATGTCTACACTATAATACCAACCTTCATTCATAATAAAATTTTAAAATTAATTACATTATACATGATTGCTCATATAAAGTATAAGATAGTAGAAGATGTTTGTTAATATTTAATACATTCAGTCTAGTTTTACCTACAGTTCTATAATAGCGTTTAAGTCTATACGACAACTGCCTACCCTACACATTGATACAAGCAGAGATCAGTAATTAATCGTTTTCTAATAAGTCAAACAGCCTCCGTGGCCGGTCACAAATGTTTTCAGATCGCGCGCCGACGACCGTACAAGGATGCGCAGGTCTACATTAAATTGTCCTCTACGAAAAGTCTACGAGCCTCTACGTCGCCGTAGCAAAACTTTAATGCCTTGGAGCGGTCTATGATTAGGTGATTGTGAGATATGTAAGTATTTTTATTTTATTGGTGAGACCAATCGGTCGCGATCTTATTTTATTTTGAACTAGCTTTCCCCCCGTGGCTACTTGTGTAGATTTTTCCCGGTAAAAATTATCCTATGTGTTAATCCAGGGTATAAGCTATCTTTATTCCAAATTTCATCCAAATCCGTCCAATAGTTTAGGCGTGAAAGCGGAACAAACATCTAAACATCCAAATATATTTTCACAATACCTACCTATTATGATGAATAAATGGACGAATCGACTCACCAATCTCAAAAGGCAACTGACGCCCTAAATCTAATAAAGATATACGAGAATTATTATTATTATTAGTATCTGTTGAAGTCGACATAATAAATAAGAATTGAAGTTTCTAAAAATTCTGTTTTGTAGTTAATTAAAACTGAAAATAAAATAAAATGTTTTTGTTACATTTTAGACATTTTTATGTTACGTCAATGTCAAAACATCGACTTGCTCCTCAGATAAAAACTTCTTCGTTTCGCCAGCAAGGCTTTACCCTAAGAACAAGTAGTAGTAAAAAAGGTACAGTAAGGTTCTCTGTGGTATGATTTAGCCAAAGATTTCTGACGCGCATCCGCATCACATCATCACATCCAGGCTTCATTTATAAAATCATAGAGTGCCGCAAGCGGCTTTTTATCGCAATCTGTTCGGGCACCGTAAGTTTTGCGGTATAATAGTGACACCGTTTAGTTAGCCGTAAAGTGTATGCACGGCAAAATAATGCGACCGTTTAAAGAGCCGTAAAGTTTGTATTGCATAGCACTTAGGCATAGCACTATCATTTATTATTTTCATAGCAAGCTTGTCACCTAATGCATACCAAGTCACGGCGGGTGCGAACGCAGCGAGCACGGGATTTTGGGGCACCCCGACTACCCCGACATTAGGTTAGATTCGCTCGCCTGGCTCCCTCTGCCATACTCTTCGGGGTTAGGTTATCTCGTGACCCCCCATGCCTGCTTGCAGGCATGCCAAAAGCCCACTTACGGTAATTTAAAGTTATGTACAAGGATGCCGTAAGCTTACGGCTAAATTGTATTACGTTACCGCTTGCGGCACTTTATACACTGCCTTTAAATTAATGGAATTAAATGCTGTTATTTTAATATCTTTATCTTTATATTTTTTTAAATTTTGTCCGGAGATTTTTTTTATACTAGACTAAAATTATTTTGCGGGAAACGAAACGACCAACCAAAGAGTATAATAAACAGGACGACCAACTCAGGGCGCATTCCGAATCAGACTGTCGGCGCTGTCAGCGATCAGAAAAGCAAAAAAATGTATGGCTGACAGTGATTCGGAACGCGATTACGGGTACTTTGATTGATTTCAGCGCGTCTCGAAACGCAGGGTCAGTTGAAGTCATGTTCCGAAACTGATTAAAGCACCCGTAATCGCGTACCGAATCACTGTCAGCAGGCAAAACTCATACGCCCTGCGTTCTGAGACGCGCTGAAATCTATTAAAGCAGTCAGTAGTCAAAACTCATACGTTTTTTTTGCTTTTCTGATCGCTGATGGCGCTGAAAGTCTGATTCGGAATGCAATCAGACTTTCAGCGCTGTCAGCGATCAGAAAAGCAAAAATGTATGGCTGACAGTGATTCGGAACGCGATTACGGGTACTTTAATCGATTTCAGCGCATCTCGGAACGCAGGGTTGACTGACAGCTGCTTGACAGTAGTTGGTTGACAGATGATGTGGCTTATCTTGAGATTTTTTAAGATTTTTTAATAATTGTAGATTGTATAAAATGCGAAAATGATTGTAGTAAAATTAGTTACATTTATGTTACTCTTTACAGTACACCACTGTAGACTTCCTGACAAAGTTTTTTGTGTGAACGAACAGTGTAATGGTAAGTAGCATTCTACACGATGTTTTTATGTCTTCAACTTTCTTTCGAATATAATAAATACATCATTTGCTCATTTCAGAACCCATATCAAAGGCACGAACGATATTAAATTACAACAGTGGTGACATCGACCTTATGTCTTTTCGTGGAAATTCTGAAGCCTTGATTTATATGAAATCAGCTGGTACTAATCCCGACTTGTGGTATGCGACGATCAACGGTAAGTCGGGGTTTGTAAGCTCTAGATTCTTAAAAGAAAACAAGATATATGTAAAAGAACCGACACATATACTTCCTGTCCAAGTAAAGAAACCTGAAGTACATCCTGACAAGGTTCAACAAGCCCATGAAGTGGTTGAAGGTACAACCTTATATTCAACTGATCCTCCTGTTACCGATAATGTGCCGGAAGACACTGCTGTGCCACTAAATACACTTTCTAATGAAGAATCAACACTAATTACTAGTCAGAATCCTGATCAAGCTGCAGACAATATGAACATATGGAATCAAAAAGTAACTAATCAACCAAAGTTTGAAAATGCTGAAACCTCTAACACAGGTGAGGCAGGTGGCACAACACCTCTTCCACCTACTGAGCCAGACTCAGACAATTTTTCTGAAGCTAGTCAACCACACATAGAGACCCCTGTGACAGAAACCCCAGCTAGCATAGAAGATGAAAAAGCTAGCAATGAAAATATTGTTACTTCTTCTAAATCTGATGTACCAAAATCTACAGAAACTATAACTGAGTTCTCTAGTAATCTAAACATTGAAACTATGAAACAAGATTTTCCTCCAATACAAGATACATTGCCATTGCCAGAGTCGGTGATAAGTGGAGATATTGTCAATGCCGAAGCATTTGATATGTCTAAGCAAATGGATCTTACACAGCAAGCCTTAAATCAGCCTGAAGTGGCTGATAGTTTAGAATCAAATATTTCCAACTCTGTAAATACTATAGATACACAACCACAGGCCGAACTGCAAAGCAATGTGCCTAATAATGGCCCAGCCCAACCTGATCAAGTGCCTCAATTTGACAACTCTTTGTTTGGTAGTGTCTTTAACCAAGAAGGTGTTATGAATGTTAACGGAGAAGTTCCTAATATAGTTTCTCAGGAGAATGTGCCTGATCCTGCAACACAAAACTTTCCAGAGATGCATAAAGAAACAGAAAGTGTTCCAACTTTACCAGAAACTGTTTTAACATCAGCAGAAAGTATTCCAACATCAACAGAAAGTATTCCAACATCAACAGAAAGCCTTCCAATTTTACCAGAAAGTATTTTAACAACAGTAGAAAGTGACCCAATATCAACAGAAAGTGTTTCAAGTTTACCAGAAAGTATTCCAATATCTGCTGGAAATATTCAAACAACCACAGAAAGCACACCATTGATAAACGAAAATGGACATGAATCAACTGAAAACACAGAATCTTCATTGACTCAAGAACCATCCAATTTTTATAATTTGCCCATGGAATCTGCTCTTAACCAACAAAGCCAAGAGTCTTCTGATTATTATAGTTACTCAACGGAGCCAACTCCTACAAATGATGTTTACAATTCACCTTCAAATTCAGACTACACACAAGATTCTTTAAATGTTGAAGATGTTATTACTACACCAGAGCCAGATGTATATATTTCGGCGGAGGACAGTGATGGTTTTATTTCGCGTATGTTATCCTCTGTGTCAAGTATGTGGCAGTCTACAACACCTGAGCCAGCCAAGGATAATACAGATTGGGAAGCTAATATTGCACCGCCTCCAGCAGCAGACCAAAAGGAAGAAGGCTTTTCATTTCTCAGCTACTTGCTCTCTACTTACAATTCTATTATGGGTACACAGGAAATAAACAGAGCTTTGTTTGCATCCACTGGTAAGAATGTTTATTATAATTCTTTTACAATTTTAGCAATATAAATATTAAATTTAAAATATAGTTTTTCTTTTTCATAAATTAATTAAAATATAGAGAATTTGAAATTTCAAAAGTTAGTATATTAGACTTGTCTGTACAACTATCATTACTTTTGTATAAATAATGAACAGCATTTGATACATGATACATACAAAGATAGTTTGTTACCCAACAACAAACATAGGCTTTTTTATTACCGAAAAAGTCTTATTCATATGAGAAACAAACAACCAGTTTTGATAAAATTTGGTGTAAAGATCTTACGAAAGTATCTAAATCGAATCCAGCGTCACACCATATCAAATTATCTATCTTGTTATTATCAATAGATGTATAGGTAAGATAAGAATATCAAAATAAAAATAAAATGCTAATCTGCATAATAAACATTAATATTTCAGGAGAAACTTGTTACACTGACGGTTACTGTGATGGTTCTGGCAGCTCTCAGCAAAACAGCAGGCTACTCACATTTCTGCTTACCTCTGCCAGTGCAGTTCTGTTGTTCACTTTGGGCTATTACTACTTGGACAATAGAAGACAAGATAGCAAGCTTATTGGCAACATCAACTCGCTGCAACGGGATCTGCTATTTACTACAAAGGTAATCTTTACTTTCTTATTTTTACTTATAATATTATAAATGCGAAATAAGATTCCTAAGACTGACAGTGCCAATTTTCGTCTTCACTCAAAAAGAATCACAATAAAAGCAGACGCAACTGCGGGCAGACAGTCTACTTATCATGAATAAAACCTGTGAGGAAGATTTAATGCCAGATGCTCAAAACGATATACTTAATTAACTATATTTTGTATTTATACTTTTAGTTGTTATGCTCGGTAATCAAATTAAAAACTCTTTGTTAGAAAACATTTTCTTAATAATTTATAATATAATATATGAATAATAAATGCGAAAATAGTATCATTGTTTGCAGGACATTTGATATTATCATTGTCATGTTTAATAAATATTATTTTATTAAGATATCAAATGTTCCGAATTACTAATAATTACATACATGCTCTTGTTATAAGTAATATAATCTCAAGTATGCTACTATTTACAAAATATACTTTTAATATTAATACCAATTATTATTCACAATGCACAGATCTCTTATGTTGTTCTGTTGGGTATCGCGCTAATTCTGATACATTAAACATCTTTTTTAAATCTCAAATTATAGGAGTGTGAGATCCTTAAAGAGGAGCTTACTACTACTAAGAATAAGTTAACTGGAATAGAAGATAGCTCGTTTGGAATGGATGACATGGTGCTTTCACTAAAAGAAGAGATCAATGAATTAAAAGCACAAAACGAAAGGCTTCGACACTCTTTAGACGACAATGAGAAGTTGCTCAGGGTTTCGGAAAACACAGCTGGAGAGCTGCAGAATACTTTAAGTGATGTGGAGAATACTCTCAGTGATCTCTTTGCCGAGAGAGCGAACTCTGAAGAGCAGATAGCTGAATTGAATGGTTAGTAAAACATTTTTTTTTAAATCCTACATATTAGCTACGAAAATAGTAGTTGAGTTACTTGGCTCAGTAAGGCGGTTCGTAAGGTCGGTCGAAAACCTTAAATATAATCCCCTTAGTTCTTTTTCAGCTTTAAATAATACTATGCCTATCATTAATATTTTATTTATTCTCTATTAGTTTACTGATGATTTTATTTTTATAATCAAAATCATTTGTATTCAGTAGCGTCTTAAATATAGAACATAGCCTCCACAGATATTTATTTGGCCTATTACACGCTTCTTTTTGACAAGTTGATCACTGCAAATACCTGTGCAAATAATCGCATTTCCAGAAACTAATATTTTTTAATACTTTATTAGGTAAAATCCAAGCCTTTGAAGAAGAATTGATATCAGTAAGTAGAGAACGAGATAATTATCAACTGAAATACGTTTCGGCCGAAACTGCTCTTGAGGAGTCTAAAAAGCAGAAGAAATTGCTTGAAGAACTGAACGAGAAGTTAATGGAGGCCAACAATACTATTAATTTGCAGAAACATGAGATTTCAGCACTGAAGGTAAATTCAAACTCACATAACAAAATACTAAATAGAAGTAGATATAAAAAGCTACTGAAAATTTACACATTGCAACCTACACTGTCTTGTTCACTGCTAGACTTTCTACGCGTGTGTTATTCCTATTCTCTTAAATTTAAAAACAAACCGTCGTTTTTTTTTTTTAATTCTAAAAGAAAAGATGAAACTGAAGACAGCGAGGAGAGTGGTGAATATTAGTTGGCTTTTCCTTAATTTGTAGCAGCATGATAGCGGGTATGCATTTCCATAGTTAAATTGATCTCACTGATAAATAATTACAATTTTGCTCACTGCTTAGTGCAGTTATTATATTTCTTGCAAGTGTTTGCACCATGTCACTTGAAACTTATAGCAAATTGTTGTCTAGGATGCGTTGAGGGAACTAAAAAATGGCCTATCACCGAACGTAGATATCGGGTCTCTGATAGACCACACCGAAATACAAGCCAAGCTAGCTAAAGCCCTGGAGGAAAAGAAGACTTTTGAAAGCAAATATGAGGTAAGTGTAGTATTAGTATTACCAATGGGCCTTCAGTACACTAGATTTACACATAGTTAAAACTAATATATGTCACCGTAAGATTGTGAACGCCGTTAGTTTATAATCTAACTCGCGATATTATAAACTTACGGAAAATTGTGAACTGAAACTAACCATTTACAATTTAACGTATTATTTCTCGTTAGTTTATAATCTTACGATGTCAAACCGTCTAATTGTAAACAAAGGCGCAGAGTTCATAATCTGTCGGGTGGTCACGAGCCCTGGATGAGGACGTATAATGGGCTGATAGCAACAATAAGTTATTTAAAAAGGTGTTCAAAGTGTAGTTACCGTTCGTTCATGACTTTGGTTTCTTGCAGGTAGAAAGTAAAGAAAAATCGCGCTTAGCTGAAGAGCTCGATATATCGCAAGAAACTCTGCGAACCACCAGCCAACAAGCCACTGAAGCTTCTACTAGATTGGAAGTCCTGGAGAAATACTTCCAAGAAAGAGAGAGCGAACTTATGAAGTATGTCACGGCATAATGAAAGATTAATCAATCAATAAAATTATAATCTTCATTAGATTTTAATTAACTGCCTTTTGTCTGTTCCAGAGAATTGAGTGCAAAAGAATCGCTTTATTTGAGTAAAAAGGGAGAGTCTGCGAGTACTGTAGAAAAGATGGAATTATTGCAGCAAGAAATACAGAGATTCAAGTAAGCATACAAGTTTGTTTGTTCATAGTTTTCTGGTCATTATTCCCCACCGAAGAACACACATCTTAATATGCTTAATTTATACTTTTCATAATGTTCAAGTTCATAATGTTTCTTGCTTGCATTTCATAACTTTAAAGTTAAAGTGCCGCATTTCGCTGCAGTGTCGCTCTAGTGCGTTTCAATCTTTAAGGCCGCTTTTTCGGTATCTTACATTTGAACATTTTTAACGTGAAATTTAATAAAAATGTTTAAAAAACGTGTATTTTGTCGTGCGTTAAAAATGTTCAAATGTATTGACGTGTTTCCTTAAAATTAAAATGTCATTGTTAGGGAGAAGTGCGACGCCCTAGCTCTGGAGCTAGCGGAGCAGGAGTCCCTGCGCCGCACGGCGGTGAGCGAGGTGGAGGCGCGCGCGCATGCGGCGTGGCTGGAAGCGCGCGGGGCGAGGCGCGACGCCGACGCGGCGCGGGACGAGGCCTCCGCGCTGCGCCGCAAGCTCGCCGCGCTCTCCGCCGCCGACGGCGCCGCCAGCCCGCACAGACGTGAGTACTACATGTTAGGGTTATTTATCCCGAAGGATATTTTGTATTGACCGGCACGGCATGGGCACCGCTTCAACTCGAGCCGTAAGCATCAACGTATACTTCCCTTCATCCGTGGACGAAACCGCAGGTTCGTAACCAGTTTCGTAAGAGGAATAATTGATCTCTGTTTATCATACTTGATTCGAATCTTGCTGGGAAACTCCGAACATAGCCCTTTCCATTGAGCTTTACATAGCTTTATAACTTTAATAGCCAATGTCCATCATCGTGTCCATGTTTGCCAACATTTTTTTACCCTTCACCTTGTTTGTGATTGCAGAAGTGTCGTCGCCTTTAGAAGGCGTGGACGGCGTGGTTCCGCCGCCGCTGCCGCTGGCGTTCCTGCCGCCGCCGCTACTGCCGCCGTTACCGCGCCCCCCGCCGCTCGGACGATTACCCTCCCCGCACCCGCCACGGTAACTATTGCACGCGCCATACATACTGAAATATCTCGCTACCTCCGCATGCATCGATGGATGTGTTCCGCCACGAAAAACTGCCCCTCGGACGACTACCCCTCCATGCACCCGCCGCGAAACCCATATTGTAGGGAACATTACGGAATGAATCTCCTGATTGATGTGAAATAAAACTAATTCGCGGCGCGGTTACTCAGTCAGTAGTCAGAAAGAGTCGTTACAGTCATGTGGAGCCATTTAGCGTTTAATCAATATCAAATGTCAAAATCAAATTTACATGTTTTAATGTGCCTCTCTTTGCAGTTACAACGACCGGCGCTACTCGCCCGACAGCCGGTATTCCCCCGAGAGCCGGTACTCGCCCGAAAGCAGATATTCGCCCGAAACGGTGCGATATTCGCCCAACTCACGCTACTCGCCGCGCCGCCGTGAGGCATACTCCCCGAGGCGAAGGTAACTAACTACACGACCGCTGCACGTGACTACAGTGGGCCGCAATCAGTGGCGACCGGTATTGCCCTGCAACCACACCCGCCAGAGATGCGCGCAGTCATGTTCTGTATAATCCGGTGCGGCCCCGTCAGGACGATTCCTCTCCACACACACACGCGAGCGTTTCTCACCATGGCAACGTCCTAGGCCGAGGTCCGAGCCCCCAAGTGGGCGCCCTTAACTACGAGTAAACGACCCACTCCACGTGACTGATAGAAGGCCGCGATCAGTTGACGACAGTTAAGTTTACTCGCTTTTTTCAGTTTTCTGAATGATTAATGGGATACGAAGTTTTTCTTATTAAATCGATATAGTTTTAAATCCCCCAGCTTGGACAAGGGGCAGACCAACCAAATGATTCACAGTTTGTGGGGTGGTTCCACATGGGCATTCGTTTCACCTAGCGTAACCAGTAAAGATTATCCTTGTAGAGGAACCTTGGTCAGTAATAAGTTAAGTGATTTCCAGACTGACCACTGCAAGTCACCACTCGGAGGAAAAACTTCTTTTTGTGGGATATAGGAACCAATGATATTTTGAATTAATAATAACCTCATTGACAGCGGCGGCGCCCTAAAGCGTTAGAAATATTGGCCTCGATTCGGGATGTCATGCTCTAATTCTAATTTTAAAATCCAGCTATCCATTTCGTTTTTATGACCAATGAAAGAGAGGTGATGAACGAATGATATTAATTTAAACGAATAATAACCTAAAAATGAGGGCATAGCTGTCAGTTTAAGAGATTCTTATAGTAATCGCATCGCAAGAATGCCGTCCTGACAGCTGTCATACACGCACATTTTTTTTTCTGTCTCTTTTGCACCCATTTGGTTTTCACATTTCCTGCCTGCTGTCAGGACGGCATTCTTACGATGCGACAGGCATAAGTCGCATGTTTTAAGTGCTCTCTAAAATTGTGCAATCGACACGTCCATAAGGTTCAAATTCGATGATTAGATGGCCATCTCCTGTCCCTTTTCAATCTTTAAAAGGTAAAAAGGACCGACTAACTTAAATTAAGGATTAGAGCGTGACAGTGTGAATCGGGGCCACTGTTAATTAAAATGACGAAGTTCGAGTTTGACAGCTCTTAGAATAAGATATTAATCTCTTGTAGCTTTTTTATTTGTCTCATATAGGATAGCGTATTGTTTTGATAACCAATAACGGCCATATTATCAATGAACAACCTATAACCTCCAAATCAAGTTAGTCACAATGTAGATTTTTACCCGACTGCTTTAGAAGGAGGGTTATGTTTTTCGAGTGTATGTATGTATGTATATTTCTTTGGCACGCTCTACACGGCTTGATGGATTTTAGCTAAAGAGGTATCGTTAGATTCGTCTTACTGGTGAGAGTGACACTGGGTACATCAAATTTATAAAAAAACCAAGATGGCCTATTTTTGGTGCCAAAAGTTTTAAATTTTTCATGCAGTCGGGTTTTTTGTTTTTTTAATAATAGTGGTTATTCATAATATTTTAGTATGTTGTATTTCCTGAATCTGTGTCATCCTTTATCTGTTATTTATTATTATATTGGTTTATGAATTCTGAATGTAGCATACTTTTCAAAACCCGCCTTCTCCCGTGCACTCGTCCTCCCTCACGGAGTGCACGGGACTAGCGGACTACAGGGCTAAACACCTCTGTCAAGCGAGGGACCTTCCAGGGATAACCGGTAATGTAAAAGACCTGCTGGGCTTCCTGGAGGAGTTAGATTGGCTCGAATGACACTGCATTCCCACTCACACGCAAAATAGGCGCATTAGATGTCAAGTTGCGGAAATCAGCCCGCTTAACAATATTGACAACAATTATTATTTCCATGTTCCTAGATTATTATTGATAACCCGCCTATTGCCTTGTTTAATGGTTGACGTTTGTGATAATTTCTCGACGGAAAGTTCCGAAGGTTCGCAAGTACCTACATAGTTGATATTATTAAATTTAACTGTTATAGTTGTATAGTTATCTCGTAGCCCATAACAAAGGTCGCGATTAAATTTATCAAATCACAATTATTTGCGTCCTTACGTGCACTAATGAGCCATACACGATCCTACTATTCTTACAAATGTTAGAAATCTCAAATAACAATGTAATGATTTTGAAACGTAGATTCCAAATGGAAAAATATGTATGTCATGTTCCTTAACACAATAAAAAGTTAAACAGAACGAAAGTGTTGAACCTTAGACAATTTAAGTACGGAATAACAACCTTTAAAACAATTCCTCCTTATTTGTCTGTGAGATAATTTAATTCTTCATCTCTGGCAACTTTTTTCTAGCCATAATTACATATTCCGAAGTCTATACAAAATTAATATGAAAACATATTTGAATAAAATGAATGAATGAATGCCTTTGCATTTAATTTCGTACAAAATGACACACACAGCTGATGGTACGAGTATATTTAAAGTTTAGTTTAAGTTTTTATATAATCATCATTTCAGCTGAAAGACGTCTGCTGAACAAACGCCTCCCCTAGGATCTAAACCAGATCATCGAACCACCTTGTCGAGGGCCGACAAATTGAAGTGACGATATGTTTCATATATATCAATAAAAAAGAAATAATGCTTCCAACAGATATAATGACGGGCGGACGGGGACTGGCTCCAGATCGCGAAATGGCCCTCCGCCCCCGGACACCGAGACTGAATACAACTCCGACAGCCCGTCGCGGGAGCGCCGCCGCCCGCCGCCGCGCTACGGCAGGCACTCAGGTATGTTGGGCATAGACAAAATAAAATCTGTTTGGTTAGGTCGGAATCAACCGATTGTCCAAAAAGTAAAATGCTCCCGTGCTTCAGAAAGCACGTTAAGCCAGCCTATTCTCAGCCTGTTGTAATTCTCCTTAATGATATCATAATTATAAGACTTAATTAATTCAACTACTTATTTTTATATAAGTGATGAATAAAATAACTTCAATTTGTAAGCTTTTGAAAATGAAGCACCTTTCTGCAAACAATACAAATATTTTATGCTATAGCAATCAGATGATAAGCAGTCATTGCCATGACGAAGCGAGATTTTAGCAAACTCATACGTTTTTACGTGAAAAATAAAAAACATAACTTTCATTGCCTCCGGACTTAAAAACTAATGGTGCAAATTGTAACCTAAAGGATACAAAAGTTCATAATATTCCTGTGCAGTTCTTTTGTCCATTCTGCTGCACAGAAGAAAGCACACTTTGCTAGTAAATTATTACCACTATAAAAAAAACTTGACTGCCAAAAAAAAATAGCCAGTGTCACTCGGGCTGATGTAAGGATTCTAACGATATACATCCAAATCAGTAGGCATTTAGAAGTTATGAAATACCTTGAATACATTAGACGCCTTTTTTGGGCAGCTTTAAGGTGGTATATTATTATAACTTCATATTTCTTTACTTACAGATGTTTGTAGGTAAGTATGTCAATTCAAATTTAATTAAATGGACAGTAGGAATTCTCATGATTTAACCAGTGGAACAATAATAAAAAGATTACTACATTATTATTATTTTATTTTTATCATTGATTATAGTTTATTTACATTGCATGATGTTTGTTTAAGAATGATATATTTCTTATCCAACTTGAAGTCGTGTTGTAATACCTACTAAACAGTAAGTTACACGATAAGTTTGATTGTGCAAAAACAAACAGTAATGAAGAATAGGATATTTCTAAGCCCGTCACAGATGTAGATATAATATTACGTATATTAAAGCTCGTGCTTAGCGCAGCCAGACCTCTTTGTCTACAATTTGCAGTGGAGACAAGGACTGGCCAGTCCAGTAATTGAGTCACTATTTTGCTTTACCTTGCTTTGCACAATAAACAATAATATTATAGCTCTGTCTCTAACAGGCTTTATTGCACAGCTGAGGGAATGTAAGAAGTAATAAGTTGTTTAATGTGTTAAATTAAAAAAAAAACTGTTGTAAACAACAAAAAGAAGGCTCTTTGTTTTTTATCCACCTTTAATTATATTTTTACTAATAATATTTTTTAACAGTATCATTTTAATTTCAGGTCCTAGTTCAGGATCCGGATGTTCATCTGAATCGGACAAATGAGACGGAACTGTTGTTGTAGATATCCTACCGCGCTTGCGCTCTAGGCCTTGTACATTACTAGGGTTTTTTAATTGCAGCCAAAAAGTTATATCATGGTTATGGTTGGAAATGTCTAAAATTTAATACATATTTTTCATGGATAGGTGCAAATGTCAGCTGATAATAATGATATTATGATAAATGTTAACGTTTCGTGGTAACAACGCTATGCGGAGGAAATGTAAAGACATACACAGCTAGGCTCAGAAATTTATTTAAACGTGTATAGTAACAAAAAACTGACAAGAAAAAATAACAAGTTATTTGTTTAAGCTAATAATAACGGCTGATAAAGTATAAGTATTATCTATTCTGTAGATGTTGTTCTATTCTGATACTTTAAAATGGCTACCTTTATTTGGGGTTTGATTGAAGCGATCATTCACTTGTGAGCGCCCCTTACGATTCCACTTACAGTAGAAGCAAGTTGAAAAAAATGTCTATAATAATATGAGCTTGAAAGTGTAAATGAATGAAAATATATGTAGATGTGTAGATGTTCCTTTTTTATAAAAAAATGAAACACGGCAAGCACCTACAGTAAAATTATAAATATTAAATTTTATCCGATTTAAAACAAAAGCAGAAAATAGCTAAACTACAATGCATTTAGGTTTACTTTGGGATGAACCAAAGAGTTTTTTAGACCTCTGTTCTTGTACCTGATTTTAATTTTCAATTACTTATACGTACCTATTAAAATAATTCAGTGACTTAAATAAAAAGTGTTCCTAAATTATTCGTTTTAATCTCATCATGACTATACTCGTAGTAACCCAATATCTGCCATTGTATTTTAAGATAGTTTTCTATTTTCTTTAAAAATATATCATCCCATAGCTAATGAATGATTGAATTTATTATAGTAAATTTGTAGTAGGTATATAGGTAGCAACAACACCAGTATCATCTTACAGTACAGATGCAAACAAAATCGATCATTAATTTATTGCAAAAATTGTTGTTTTAGTCAGATAATTATTATTGTATTATAGAGATAATTTTTAAATAAACAATTTTATCTATCAATATGGTCTATTATTTAAAAATACTATTTATAGTTCTAGTAAAATAACAAGATAGTAAAAATAATTTCATTCGCTATGGTCACAACCTTGATGGCACCGTTCGTGATTATATTTTTTTTACGGAACCACATTCCATGGCACGAAACTGTTGGGGTCCGGTTTATCAAGCTGAAACAAACGATGACAACATTACATACCGTCATAATTTTATTATTCTTGAAACTTTATTATTCTTGAAACTTTATGTTCAGTGTGCTGTCTAAAATAATTATTCTAATTAATCTATAAAAAATCAAATGTTGAGCCATCCAGTAAATTTTCCAACACTGTTTTGCTCTTCATCATCAGTTAAAAATAAAATATATAAAATGTGTCTTTTATAATGTTTTAGTGCAGAGATTTTTTTACACATTTTTAAGTTCTAGATAAATTTGAACTTCTTAGCTACTCTTAGGGATTTTTAAAGAATATTAGTACCTTTTTAGTAAGATGATCTTCGCACGCCATACGAATTCGAGCAGAAGTAGCTGGCGCTTCCATCGCAAACTCCAAAGGGACCCCGGCATCTGCGCGCGCAGCTTTGATTGCTTCCTTGATTGCGAAGAATGCGGACGACGCTAGGAATAGTGGAGGCTCCCCAACCGCCTAAAATGGTAAGTTGAAGAATAAGAGTAGATAGATAGTCTTGACTTGGTAGCATTAATTAGTTTGCTGTAGCAATATTTTGCAGTATTGTACGTAGCAGGTATACTTATTTAAGTACTCAGTGTCATTATTTAATAGTTCTTCACCAAATATAGGCACCATTCATGTGTTTTATATTGTCATAAATCAATAATTAAATGGCGAACTTTATTAGTTTTCAAAAACTACTAGGAAGTTGACTTAAAACATTATTCGGTCAAAATTTTCGTCTTCGTAAAAAAAATATTGTAAGTATCCTAAATTATTCTGACTAAATATAAATAGGTACTTGCCTTAGACGAGTATACTGCTCGTGGATTAGGAGCACCTTTCAGCAAAGACACATTAAACTCTTGAGGAATGTCTCCAAATCCTGGGATCTTATAAGCACCAGGTCCTCTTGAATACAGTGTCCCCGTTGGCGAATAAATCAACTCTTCCATAGTAAATAGCCCGTAGCCCTGCATAAAGCCACCTTCGATCTGGCCTATGTCTATGGCTGGATTTATACTTTCACCCAAGTCCATTACGATATCACTCCTCAGCACCATGTGATCGCCACTAAGGCAATCAATTTCTACTTCAGTACATGCCACTCCGTACGTGAAATAGTTAAAAGGTTTCCCCGTGTTTTCTTTAAAATTATACCCGATGTCGGGGGTAGCATGAAATCCGGTAGCAGATAAACTTATTCTTTCCACGTACGCAGTTGATATCCATTGTTCCCATGTTCCGTTAGGATTCTTGTCTTTAATAGGTTGGAGACGTTTATTTAGTTTTCCACAAGCTTCTAGAACAGCCATGCCGTTCAAATCAGAACCAGCACTCGCTGCTGTTGCTGAAGTATTTGGGACTTTATCGGTAGCTGTCTCTACAATGTGAATTTTAGAAATATCTATGCCGAGAGCTCGTGAAGCGACTTGAATCATTTTTGTATGTAGTCCTTGTCCCATCTCTGTGCCTCCATGTGAAAGAAGCACTGATCCATCAACATAGATAATAACTAAAGCGCCGGCTTGATTCAACAATTTCTCTGTAAATGCAATACCAAATTTCGTTGGTACGATTGATATACCACGTTTTCTCCATCTATGTTGCCTGCAATTTCATAAGTTTATATTTAGTTACCCGTCAAATAATAAAAGAAAAAATATAAATGTAATATAATATATTGGCTTCTAAATGACCTAAGAAACTTACCTGTTGAAGTTTTCAATATCAATTTTTCTTTGAACTAAATTGCTCTTCTGTACACATTCATCCCAGCACCTTTGCAGAGTGCAATATTCTAAAGTTTGGCCATAATGTGTTATATTTCCTTCTTGATACAAGTTTAGTCTACTAATCTCATCTATGGGTTTTCCAACCCTTTCGGCAACATCTCTAATCATGTTCTCAGCACCGAACATTCCTTGAGGCCCACCAAACCCTCGAAAAGCTGTATTGGAAGGCAAGTTTGTCTTACAAATATGTGCTGTCACCTCTACATTAGGAATGTAGTAAGCATTTTCAAAATGAAACATTGCTCTTTCAACAACCTGTAACATGTGAATTCGTTAATGAGTTTTTCATTGTAAGACAAATAGAGAACTCAGGGTTAAATACTTTCAGATACATACCGGTCCAGACAAGTCAATTGAGTAACCGCCATTATTATAAATATTTACAATAGCTCCAAGCACTTTGCCTTCTTTCGTTACTGCTACTTTATATTTGATCAGAAAAGGATGTCTCGTTCCAGTCATCAGCATATCTTCATCTCGATCTAGCATACATCGTACGGGGCGTTGAAGTTTGTGAGCTGCCAATGCAACAGGAAGAGATATCAACATACCCCTAGATTCTTTGCCGCCAAATCCTCCACCCATACGTTTGACTCGGGCTACAATTCTATTCATAGGCACATGGAGAATGTGACTTACTAATTTCTGTAATAAGATTATTATTTTTGTTATTGATGCAATATTCAGAACAATACATTAAACTTATTAGATAACTATTAGATGACTTACGGCAATTTCAGACGGGTGTTGACTTGAACAGTAAACTTCTAATTCGTCATCTTCTTTAGTTGGAATTGCAACAGCTGCATGGGTTTCTAAATAGAAATGTTCTTGGCCTCCCATGCGGCACTGATTTTCAATTATAATGTTATCTGGGTCCTCAAATACTGACTTTACATCTCCTCTTCGTATAGTTTTTGGGAATTGGGGATAAAATGAATTCAGCTTGATAGCATCTTCAATCGTAACGATGACTGGTTGTTGTTCCTCGTATTCGATCTTGACTTTTCTTGCAGCTGCTTGAGCCGTAGCTTGATCAATACCCACTATAACACCAATAGTCTGCCCTTGGCTGGTAACTTTCTCGCTTGCGAATAACTCTTCATCGTGAAAAATGGGTCCAATCATATTTTGTTCTGGCGTTAAATCTTTAGCGGAAAAGAAAGCCACCACTCCAGGATCTTTTAATGCTTCCGAAGGGTCTACAGACACAAGCTTAGCGTGAGCTTTTGTACTTAAAACAAAAGCAAGATATAATTCGCCTTCAGAAGACGGCATATCATCACAATAAATAGCTTCTCCAGTGGTCTGTTTGAAAGCTGAACGATGTGTTATAGGCCTTCCGACAGCATCGCTTCTGAGTTGCTCATCGCCCACGAGTTCAAAATACTGCGCACTTTTAGGTATATCTCCATGAAATTGCTCAGCTCCACTACTATAATATGGATTTACAAGATCTTCATGAAAATGGCCTTTGTTCATTTCTTTAGCTATTGCTAAGTAAGCTTTTAAAAACAAGCTCATGGTCAAAGCTTTTCTAAATTGAACGTTTCCTCCAGGAACCGAGGGAGGTAAAGGCAGTTCTTCTAATAATAATGAATAAGCGTGTTCCAGCATTCCTTCATTCCATTTATTTCCCTTTAGGGCTAGTCCAGTCTTTGTTGCAATTTTAGTGACAGGTGCCATACCACCATAAGCAACATTAATGTTTTTGATAATATTTGTATCGTCTTCAAATTCTACATTGATTGCAGCAGTGACTATAGAAATGTCGTCCTCTCTTCGTTTGGCTTGTTTATACGCTTTCAAATATTGATATCTGGTAGAAAAAGGAATTTCTATTGACATCAAAATTTCGTTGGATTGTACTACATTTCTTCGGTATCCGGTGAAAAATGTCTCATCCATAAGAACAGTCCGGTTACCACCTTGCTTACTTAGCAAGTTCAACTTGACCTTTAGTGCCATCAATATAGGGTTAAGGTCAGATATAGGACTGCCAGTCATTATGTTTCCTCCGATAGCTGCCACGCTTCTTATCTGTTTCCCAGCAAACCAGTTTAACATGTCTACGAAAGTTTTTAGTGACCTTGTTTTAAACTTGGGCAACATGTCCATATATTTTTTAAATGTATTTTCCATGTCGAGTAACGTTACTGCAGCACCAACGGTAAGCCCTGTTTCATTTTCGACTATAGAATTCATCTCTGGTACACAGTTTGGCATTATTATAACTGGGTAAACACAATGTTTGAATTTCACTTCAACGCCTACTTCTGTGTTTCCGACAACAATTTTAGCGTCAGGATACTTTTCTTTCAATTTCAGAATGTCTTTTAATTTCGTCGGCCGATACCATGTCGTTTTCTGGCCCTTAAATTGTATATATTGTTCATCATAAATAGACGACAACTTCAGTTCTGGTGGAAAAATTGGCTCTTGACTGGAATCATAGGGAACGAAGGACGACTTGTCCATAATATACTGAGTTTCGCTGTCGTCTTCTTTGTCAGATTTAAATTTGCAACAATCTTTACCCATCGCGCACCCACCGTTTACAACCTGCCGTCCATTCACGTTTTCAATACCATTTTTTGCACAGTTTACAACACGTCTTGTTTCCCAATCTTCTAAGAAAGTCTTATAACCTTCTATAATAGCTCTGTACCCTGTGCACCTGCACAGGTTTCCTTGAAACGCTACTTCCATGTCTGAGTATGTAATTGTTGGTTTTGTTCTGAGTAACGCATACATGGACATGACGATTCCAGGTGTACAGAAGCCGCACTGTGATCCGTGTGCTTTTGCTATTCTTTCTTGGACTGGGTGCAGTTTCGTTTTTGTTGAACCAATGCCTTCGACTGTTGTTACCGCCAACCCGTGCATGGCACAAACTGGCGCTAAACAAGCATTTACTGCTAGATGACTGTAATAATCTTGTTAAAGAAATAGTATGTGTTTAGTATGTTGTATGTATAGTATTTTCTATTCCATTCTAAAATGCATTTACTTTGCTATTTTATTTCATCAACAGCTCATATACGTCCCCACCGAGAGGCTCAAGCCTACCCTAAATTAGGGGCGATTAGGCCTTAGTCGACCACGCTGGCCCAATGCGGGTTGGTCGACTTCACACACAACCTTTGAATTTCTTCGCAGGAGTGTGCAGGTTTCATCACGATGTTTCCCTTCACCGTAAGAGCGTCGAATAAACGTACGTACATATGAATTCGAAATTCGAAAACACATTGGTACGTGGTGGGGATCGAACCCACGTCTCCCGGACGGGAAGCACCACCGACGCTCTTATTTTATTACTGATTGTGAATGATAGAAAGAAACAAAACGGAAAACGAAATTGACTGGTTGTATTGTAGTCGTTTGTTTTGACAAGTACCTGGATATTTTAAAAGGATACACTAGTTTTTTCTCCTTCCTGTTATATTTGGAAACCATGACCGTGCAGGCACCGCAACCGCCTTCCGCGCATCCTAATTTTGTGCCGGTCAGCCGTAGCTTCTTGCGGAGATACCACAACAGGGTCCATTCTGGATCTGGCTCCAGCTCCACTACCTGAAACACGTTAGCTAAAGGGTAGCGATGGAATCTGAGCTTATAGTAAGACCTTAACAACACAGGCCTGGGCCCTATTCAATAAAACTTACAATTTACAATTACAATGTACATTGCGTAACCAATGTACCAAAAATATGTTTGTTTAAAATTTAGACTGATAGGCTACGCAATGTACTTCGAATTGTAATTGTAAGTTTTATTAAATAGGCCCCAGGATATGCTATTTGACGACTGAAAGTAAAGTTATTATTTTGAATCATGATACAGAAATTGCTAAATTACAGATTGACATGCATGCATGAGAATAAAATGATTCAAATCTAGGCGTGAGTTACATAACTTATATTTTCGCTGTTATTGAATCCTTATCAAGAAGTGCTACAACATGTTTAGTGAGTGCTACATTATAGTTCTTTAGTATAGATATCATTATGATAATTACTACTTAAGACCAAAGACCATCCTTATCACCTGGTATTGGGAGCAGGCAAATGGTTACCAAACACAATACTTAGTTTTATTCAGAGTAGAAAGTACAAGCTTAATAATTCTACACAAGACCTTTACCAGCCATTTGAAAAATCGTTCTTGGGCCCGGCCCCTTTAAGAACTCGCGGATCTCACGTCTCGGAATATGTACCAAATCAAGAAAATTACAACCAACAGAAGAGTTTATCATTTAGCGACGTAACCAAGTAGATTTTACATATAATCAAGGAATAAAGCAAAAATAAATAATTAAAATCGCCGAAAGTCACCCCAACCCCACATTCAGCAAATCTGTTTTCTCAATATTTTCAGCGACAACAAAATATTTTATTTTTTATTTTTGGGTGGCTATATTAATACCTAAACGACGAAACCAGCAATTTTTTTTAATTCGTACTATATTTTTCACAAAAAAGAGAAAAGAGTTCAAGAAAAACGAGTTTTTCGCGCAATTTCTGCGCAGTATCGGACGTAACCTCCGCGAAGCATCGCACGTAGAGATGGGCAAACCACCGGGTTTAAACCTACCACTGGGTTTTTACCCGATAAACACCCATTTATTCCCACCCACTGGGTGAAAATTCGGGTGTTTATTATTTTTATAACAAAATTTATATAGGTATCCATATATCATTAGATTTTGCGTATGCACATTATATGTGACATTTTTTCACTTATTTGCCAGTAAATGCAGGGGCTTAGAACATCTATTTTAGCAAGATACCAACAAAGCAATGGATAAAACGGCGTAAAGCACAAAATCTGCAAAAAATATTGTTTTTAAGGGCAAATCTCGGTATTTGAACAAGAAACAAAAAAAAGATGGCGATAAAATTATTGTAACTCCATGACCCTAATGTAAAGTAAAACTATGTAGAACAACGTGTGTCTGTTGTATGACATAGAGAAAGTTATAATAAAAGATTTGAGACGAATTAAGAGAATTTTTGTTTTTTTTAATACGTTCTTGTAATGAATTTTTATAATCTTAATATGTTCTTGTAATAAATGTTTTTAATTTTAATACGTTCTTGTATTGGACGTTTTTGATATTTCTAAAATTAATAACTCGGAAACTAAAAGAGATAATGCAAAACTAAATGCATACTTGGGGTGCAGAGACTGAGATACGTTTGAATTGTGAGTTTCAGAAATATCGAACAAGTTTAGGAAAAGTCTTGTTGACCTAGCGCGTACCGTCGATGCGTGTCGCCAATATACATGGTGGGAGGCAGTCGGCCGTCTAGGAATAGATGGCTGGCGGAACGTTAAGTTCATGAAAATTGACATTATTGTCAAAGTGCAAAAATAGACTAGTATAAGTCTATACTTGGAAAACCAAGTGAAATAATTGCCGAACCTAAAGTCGCAGGCGCT
The DNA here is from genome assembly GCA_951230895.1 of Carpatolechia fugitivella. Lineage (NCBI taxonomy): Eukaryota > Metazoa > Arthropoda > Insecta > Lepidoptera > Gelechiidae > Carpatolechia > Carpatolechia fugitivella. The sequence continues at coordinate 9,565,729 of OX579655.1, read as the reverse complement.
GCACAGCCTCTCACTGCCTTTCGATGGGATTTCGGTCCCTGTAGACTGGCGTGCTGCCTGTTTGATATGGGAACGGTTAATTATGCCTCTATGGATGACATATCCCATCCGAGATGGTCAAAAATGAAAATCAAGGGAATCATAGGGTTGACGCTCCTAGATGACCTAATGAAAGCGGACACGGCCGCTGGATCAAACTGATCACATAATGTAATAATATTTGACCATCTAATAGAGGACCCTTATCTGATGCATGAAGACGAGGTATAACTATCGCTGCTATGATATTGTTGACACTGCATGTCTAGCTCTGAACCGCTGGTATATGGGTCGCATCCTAGGCGTGATAAGTACACTAAGTTTACCCCTGATAGTGGAGTTAACAATATCTTAGTGGCTACCTTCAAGACGCCAGTCTGTGGAGAGATTTCCGTATCTGACCTATGAAGATGTGGAGTAACCATCGGGCTGCTATGAATGCCGCTACCACTGTATGTCTAGCTCTGAACCGCTGATTGACCGAAGACGCATACAGCGACTTGAATACATAGCCGTGGATGGGGACTTGTCCACATCCGTGCGCGGTGGACCTCAGACTGATTAGTGTCGATGATAGTCTTTCAAGTATAAACCCCGATAGTGCAGGTAGCGGAGGACATAGTGGCTTCCTTCAAGGCAAAAGTCTGTGAAGAGGCATACTGGAACGAGTTTATTAATTGAGAACGAGAAACTGGACGTGGACTGCTCTGGCCAATATCATCTTGTATGATTTATTACCGAATCAACTATGCGATGTAATATCGACACATATGGTTGCAAGGGGAGGAGGCTCATAGCCCAGCAGTGGACTGGACGAGCGTTGATGAAGGCTGTAAAGCTATATTCAGAGCGATAGCTGAAATGAGTCTTTAGATTCATATGCGGTCTCAGGCACGGAGACGCGCGGCGGAGATATGTATATGTGGAGATATGAAGTTGGAGCAGATCTGCCCTGGCAGTACCGTTCAGATAGACGGAGATCCAGTATGCAGGAGCAATCCAGATATGAGACCCACAGTCAGTAGCAGCTGTGAGGTCATCCCTTCGAGCTTGCTCGTTGGAAGATGGTTTACCATCATGGGCGCTGGTTCACGTGTGGACTATCCTGTAAACACACCCTTGAACGCAATACGTCGGACACTTCGGTGGAAGACGGGATTAGCCTCCCAAAAGGTTACTATAACGGCTCAGCCGTATCGGGAACGCTTCGGCTAGTATCGATTGGACGTCGTCCACTAGCTTCGGCTACAACGCGAAGCTTAGGCTTTCTACGATGGGACTTCCGTCTCCTTCCATCGCTTAAGGCGCACCGGTCGGACTAGGGTCCGCTGTAGACAACCCTTCGGGGTTGTCTATTATTTTAACCTTTTTCCTACACCTCTGTGGTGAGGGGAGGACAGGAGCATTCTGAAGGACAGAGTGGGAAGTGACTCACAGAGAGCGCGTTGGTGGAGCGTTTATTCTCGCTCGTCACGTAGATACTTTGATGGCTGGTTTGCTGTATTGTGTGTACGTCTCGGGTCTGAGCTTCTAGTCTGCTGCCTTGCTTGGGTTCTAAGGTCTTAGTAATCGTCCAGCTGAGGGAGCTAGAACTAGTCAGCTCGTCAATGCTGGATATTACTAGATCCCTTGTCGGACTGTATATTGGAAGACACAGAGGGGTTATGTAACCGTATTTATCAATACAGTTGGCATAGCTTAAGGAAAAGGGTGTCCCGGTGCGTAGGGCTAGGATGGTCGTCTCCGGATAGTATAATTAGAGAAACTTGGTTATTGATCATTCTGTTGAGTAAATGCCACTCAACGAAAGTTCCTCTAAGAACTAGAAGTTCTATTCAGAACTACAGACGACACACCCGTCGCTGGCTCTAAGGACTCGCTACGGCAGTCCTGGAGCCACCTTTTTATACCTTTTAAATTACATATATCATGTAATAATCCCTGTGATCCATTTCAGGAATCTGGGCTCCTATTGCAAAAGCAATAAACTTCGAAGTTCTTTTCAGAATACGAAGTTAATATTGCTTAATAAAGTCGCTGGGATTTCTTGGTGACTTTATTCTTTCAGTCAGCGAACATGGGTAATCAGGAGTAGGCTGCTTGCCGGCTGGCAACTGGTACTCCTGTGTTCGGGCGAGAGATAGGGACGAATCAGTATATAGGAATAACATAGAAGTTGAGTAGGTGACTCTATGTTTAATTCCACAGCTAGAAAACATAATATAAAGACGATCACAACGTAGTATGGATCTGCTACTAGATGATCAACGGCCAATTTGATTATTATAGAGATTTAATGTTCAGTTACATTATTGTTCGTAAGTCATGAACCATGGTTTAGGGTACTATGTTTAGAAACGAGAGAAACAACAGTACCAATTATGTAATATCAATATCCGAGATGGCAGCAAACTTTTTCGTTTATTGGGTCAACTTCGATTAAACTCAACACAGTGTTATAACAAGCTTCCATCATTTAGTATACTGTCACCGTGACTTTTGTCGCCCGTGCGCGCTAGCTCCTACCTTTGTACTTGCCACGTTCGCATGCAGTGTAGGTATGAGTGAGTGTAGTGCTAGCTAACTGTAATTACAACTTCTTTTGATCATCCCGTTAGAACTTGAGCATTAAAAGATGGCGACATTTTATAGATTTCTACTGTTTTATTTTAAAAATGTTTATTCGGTTGAACTTATTTGAGTCGATGTGAGTCAAGCGGCTGGAGCGCTGATATACATCTATATCTTTTACGCGTGTAGGTTTTCTTAAACTTAGTAATATGCTTTACGCTAGAATATACAAATACAAACAAACTCTAAACAAAGTTTCATAGAAATTGTCTCATAAACAAAACAATTGGCTGCTACCTTGGGCTTTCCACATTATTGAAGTTGCGCATATTACAAATAAACAGGGTATTTTCATCAAGATATATAATAAAGTTTTTATTTTTATTTTATCATCAATTATTATAATAAACACCCACAAAAATGGGTTGTTAAGGGTAAAAACCGGGTTAAAACCCAAATCACCGGGTTTTTACCTAGTCAGGTGGTTTGGGTTTTAACCCACTGCCCATCTCTAATCGCACGCTAATATGAACGTTATTTCAGTAGTGCGTCGGTTGAACTTTCAACTAAAGCGCGTTGAGTTGCTAATTTGGATAGGGCCTCGCCTTAATAATTTTGTTTTGATATATCAGATGTTTGAAATGGTACTTATTAAATTAGGTTCTGTCCTTTTTCATCAGTGAGACTAGTCAAACGCAAACCCATATACAAGAAAAATGTTATTGTTTGTTTTTTACATTAGCATATTTGAATGGCGAAAAACAAAATCGCTGAATAAAATTTAGACCTTTTTGAAAAAAGTAGTAAGAAGATTAATGTTAACAAATTATTTAGGTAGGTACTTAGTTAGTTCATTAAGTGCCCCCCACAGATACCTAATCGTAGCAACAAAATATGGCTTCAGTTTATTTTACGTTATCGTCGGTTCCATATCTCAGCTATTTGTGAATAATAATATGCGTATTATGTATTTGTATACTCTTATCAAAAGAGACGCGAAAGTTCTTCAAGGGCAATGTAACTCATATATTGCTACGTATCGCCGCAACTTCTACGTCACACTGTTGTTGAACTTGTAGAGCGTCGCCCCGGCCTGGGGTCAGTTTTATCACGGTTATCCGGTTTGAATGAGACTCGATCTACGGAAGTATAATGGAATATTTTTACATAAGTTTATAATAAAAAATAAGACCAGCCTAGCCAGTTCTCAAGATTACTAAAGATAGTCGCTGTGTATGTTGAGAATATAGGACGAACTGATTGAATGATTACCTACCTTCTGCGATTACGCGGACAGAAGGGGTCTTGGTATTTTGTTTTATTTCATCATTCGTCATTGATACGATAATCTTAGGTTGACCTCTTATCATTTTAAAACTATATATAATTATATATATTACTAGCCTCCTATTGATATAATAATCTATTTCGTAATGCGCGTTTTAGTATCCAGCCCTAGTTCATTGTAAATGAGCGTTGATAGAATAGAATATCTTTATTTGCATTAAACATGGTATGATGTTACAAAGAAAGAAGTACCAGCATGTTTAGCCAATATTAAAATAGCATGCAAACATTAAAACAATAAAGCTACGATTATACAATTAAATGTCAATTCGTCAATTATTATATAAAAAACTCCGAGAAATTACAAAAGTACCTACATCACTTTAAATAAGTCAATTATTATAAATACAAAAATGTCAAAATTTGCGTCAAAAAATTCGTTTTCAATACACCTTGCTCGAAAATTGAACTTACGAAGGCAGTAAACAGTGTGCGGTAAATGCGTTTTACCGCACTAGTGCGATTTTATTATAAAAATAATATTATCTCGATTTAACAAATAATATATGTTTTAAGATTTTCGTGGTTGTTTACTACACTAACATTATCACAATTTTCGGGTTTGTTACCACGGTTATATTTAATATTGTTACCTCGATAACAAATAACAAATAATATTCGTAGAGGCTGAATGTCCGCCAGAGCCTTTTCTCCGTAATTATGCAAAAAAGTTTTGTAGTTACTAGTTAGCGCCAAGTTTGTAAAATTTTCATTTAATTGTTTTACATTGAATGTTGTGAGTGTTTTAGTGTTGATATTAATATGAATAGTAAGGATACTCGAACTGGGCGCGATATAATAAAGATTAGTTTTAACAACTTCTACATGATCCATTTTACCTGTAGTATCATAGCTTTTGTAGGGTACTATGTATGCACCTTTCTTACTGTCAGTTTTCTCACAAGTGTTTTGAAAAACGTCGTAGATAGGTTTTATAACAAACTCGTGACATTAAAGTCATCAAGTCTCGTTTGTAATATGCCACCTACGATCCTTGTATCGTAATGTACTATTAATGAGTAGAAGCAACCGCAGAGCAACAATTTACGTACTTCGCGTTTAAAAGAAGGTAATGGAAGATTTCTTATACTTGGTGGTAATTTGTTGTAAATTTTTACACCCATTGGGAAACAACTCCGTCTGTACGATTGTGTCTTGATTCGAAATGGGACTTCCATTTGGTCGGCATAACGAGAATTGAAAGTGGATTATTTACAGAAATCAAACAAATGAGGATTAGTTTTGACAAAGACAAACGCACCAGATGTACAGACTGGGGATAGTTTTACCCTTAGTGCGGTTTCGCACACGTCCGATCCGAATCCGATCCGAGTCCGTGAAAATAAGGTTCCGGTGTGGCCGTAGAAGTATTTGTATAGTAGCTTACGCACGCGACGCGACGGATGGAAAGTTCTACGCCACGCTGGACCTTATTTTCACGGACTCTGGTCGGATTCGGATCAGACGTAGTGCGCAACCGCTCTTGGCGCTGCCTAGCTAGAGATAGCCTATCGGTGCGGGGGGACCTGTGATATCGTAGGCAAATCATTTAGGCACTGATCCATGCTTTTTTATGAAGTAGTAGCTAGATGCTCCTGATGAGCCCACTAAAACTCTGCTTACCCCTTCTAGGATAGGAGCGTGATCTTATGTATGTAATATAATAGATAGGTACGTAATTATACAGTTATGAAGTTTTGCAATATTTACCCTAAGAAAAAACAGAAACCTACTACTTTAGTCCATCATGATGATGAATAAATTGCTACATTGAAACAAAAACCTATTATGAATAGGACGTAATATTATTCTTACTTACCATGCACGTGCTGACAAAACAAGTTTTATTGATGAGTGAGTGGAACGTGTCAGTGAAATTATTTGGAATAAAATTACATACTTAGCCTGAATGAAGTTCTAAAGTACATCTGATAATAACATGGTGCAAGTTGATCAAAATGACATTATTTCTTTTTTTTTCCTTTTTTTTTAAGCAATACAAATAATAGATTTGAAATAAAATAACATTATTTGGTGTGCCCATGGGTAGGTAAATTGAAACTTTAAAGGAGACAAACAAACAAACAACCGTTTTGTAATTTACAAGACTCGCATGATTAAAATTTAAATATTATAAAATGTTAATTTTACTCGCACAAAGAAGTGGTCTGTCTTTTGTTATCTTTTTATATTATCCTAATCAATAAGATTGGTTGACTTATTATTTTCTTGTTAACATCTTAAGGTGGAAACATAAATTATTACATTCTTACCTTCTTCCCATTGACATAGAAGACCAATTCCGTGCATGTGTCGGTGCCTTCTTCATCTGCATTCAACAAGCCCATTGTGTAGTCACTACGAATTCACTAAAAACATGTATGTCACACAGGAGCGCCCGATATCAACTGAAGTCAAACTGAAGTGGTATAATTGGGTGACTAAACGCTGCGCACGCACATCCCACACAGATCGTCGACGTAGTCGTCATATAGGCTAGACTCTAGCCGCTAGAGCATCGGTGGTGTAGTGGCTATGAGCCTTCTATCCGGGAGATGCTGGTTCAATCTCGACCACATATTGATGTGTTTTTGAATTTTGAATTCATAATTATGTACGTTTATTCGACGCTCTTACGGTGAACGAAAATATAGAAAAAACTTTTACACTCCTGCAAAGAAATTCAAAGGGGTTGTGTTTGAAGTCGACGACTGGGTCAGCGTGGTCGACTAATTCAGGGTAGGCTCGGTGAGGACGTAATAAACTGTTGATAATAGATAGACAGGGCTAGGCCATAACCATAATGGTTTATGCGTGACCTGTAAAAAACCCGTTCTTAATTTCCGTTTCCGTTGATACCTACTAATCTTACATGGCTTTGTTTTAGCACCTATTTGTTTTTTTTTAATGCTAGTGGGTTGGCAAATTTATAGAAAACGTGGCCTCTGTGCGGTGAACCTAAGAAACGAACTTTCATCGTAATAGTATAGCTGAAACTACAGCAATGTATGAATACTGACTGCAACATAAATTACGCGTCTGTTAACTTAAGTTATGAAATGAATAGTTTACTAACTTTTGGATATTACATCTCTTAGTTTCGTCATAACATTTTTTTGGGTGAGTTTAGGTAAGTTCACTACACAATGTGCGAAGAAGAACTCACCAAAGAAACTCCATATTATGTATGCGTCATATCTTTTGTGTTTCTTTTTTTGTCAAATAATAATATAGTTCTTTGTCAATCGATCGTTGTAAATGCATGTATTTATATTATTATTATTTTCCAATACAATGTTGTATGAATAAACATAATAAATTATTATGATTATTATGTTAAGTCATCTACAAAATTCATGCATGTTATTCAAGAAATTTAAACCTAAAAGACCTTATTGTAAATGCGTACCTATATAATTATTGCCTTTATAAGAATGTATTCTACACAGTCGGTTAACATGAGCGGCCAACTTATCTACAGGTATATAGGTATTTCTAGTATTTAAATTGTGTTTATCACCGTTCTTTTAAAAATTATATTTCTTTTTACATACCTACACAAGATTGTCTTAGATGTATTGAGACACAAATGTCAGAATATTGATTTATTAAACGTCTCCGTCCATCTAGCAGCCTCACCATCGATTTTGATGGTTTTACCAAGTCAAAAAATTGATTGGAATTTGATTAAATTTGTTTATAAATCTCAGAAAAAGTTTAATTGTATTTTGGAAGATATTTGAGTATCTTACTGAGGCTTCTAGATCGACGTCTAGCTAGCAGCCTCACCAAAATAGACTGGCTCTCTCATTATGATTTATATGTCAAAAATTTGATTGGAAATTGATTATCTCGTATACAAAGTTTTAACGAAATTGGTCCAGTAGGAGCCGAGATATTACACCCCCTTGGTGAGGCTTCCAGCTGGACGCTTGACGTATAGACGATTCCCGTCAAACGGAGGTATGTCCAAGCAAAGTAAATATACCATAAAATTGTTTGGAATTTGATTATCTTATTCCAGCAAAAAAACTTTCAATTCGTTGAGACGTTTAGTCAGAAAATATATATATATATATACCATAATTGCATTCGCAGCGTGACGCCACAATAAAGTACCACTCAAATAAAATAGTACTATTTTCTCTCGTTTGATTGCATACAATGAGAAGGCTATCCATGATCCATGATAGCTTTGACGTCGAAAAAATTATTTGTTTGTAAAATCTTAATTCGAATAAAAAATATTATTGATTGATTGATGCAATACTACTATTATTTATTATGTGCCTCTAGTTACCTACCCTCTTAAACGATGATGACGACGACACTCATTTAATAATTAGCGTGCAAATACGAGTATGTACTTGGCGGGTGGGCTGGCTTATTTTCACATCTATAACTTATTTTTAACACGCAGCAAGCAATGTACTCTATTATCAGACGCCTGTACAATACAGAAGTCTGCTTTAATCATTAATAAAAAAAAAATTACACACAAAAAATCCAGTACGTTATCCGGTACGTTAGCTTCAAACAAATAAATAATATGATTGTTATTTAATAATATAAAATTTATTTAAGGTACATAGTAGTTTAAACAACAACATTCCACGGCTTTCCTGTATTTTTGATAGTAGGCTGCACCTGAAATAAATACATTTTAAAAATTATAGATAAGTAGTACACAATAAAATCTTGTCGCCCTTACAACGATGAATGAAAAGAAGAATAGAATCTTATCTTATTTAGCCCAGACTGTCCCATTGCCGGACAAAGAATTCCTCTTCTTCTTGTACATCTTCTTACTGTGAGCTTTCTTAGACCAACTCATTGAAAAGGAGTCGAGCTCGTACCGCAATAATGACCCCAAAGAAAGGATATAAGTCCAACTTATATCCCAAGGGATGTAAGTGACTTTGAAATTCGAACCTTTTTTTTACTATTTGCATAAAAAATTGTACACAATAAATGACAAAGGAAAAGACGTATGCAGCCTAGATAATTCAACAACTAATTTTATACAGATAAAAAAGAAACAATGCTTGATTATACTTTAACTGAGCAATTAATACAAAATTCGCGTATTTACCTAGAATATCAATAAAAATATTAATAATTATGAAACAAACGATTATTCTTTTAAATTCGCAATTATTCTTTTTTTTTCTTTTATTCTTTTTTCTCGCTACGCTCGTGCGCCAAAATACTTCGAATGTAATTGATCGTAATGGATGTAATTGACCCCTTGGTTAATAATCTACTATTACGCACCTGTTTCGTAATGTGATCTTCACAGGCCATCCTGATTCTAGCACAGGTTGCTGGAGCGTCCAATGCAAATTCAGGAGGCATTCCTGCATGTACCCTAGCAGATTTTATAGCATCCTTAATAGCGAAGAACACTGATGCAGCCAGGAAAAGCGGAGGCTCGCCTACAGCCTGAAGGTACACACAAAAGATATACATAATCTGATTACCAGCTTACGTATAGACAACGAGCTTGGACGAAGACAGCGAGTCATTAGCTAATATAAGAATACACATAATCAGTACCTTGGACGAATAAACAGCTCTGGGATTAGGAGCACCTTTCAAAAGTGATACGTTAAACACCTTTGGTATATCAGAAAACCCCGGAATTTTGTAAGCGCCTGGTCCTCGAGAAAGCACTTCGCCATTTGGTGAAAATATCATTTCTTCCATTGTATAGAACCCATATCCTTGAGTAAAAGCTCCTTCAATTTGACCAATATCTATAGCGGGGTTAAGGCTTTCTCCAACATCCATAACAATATCGGTTCTCAAAACCTGGTGGTCACCAGTAAGACAATCAACAATTACCTCAGAACAAGCAGCTCCGTATGTAAAATATTCAAAAAGGTTACCAGAATTCGTGTCACGGTTGTATTCTATCTTTGGAGAAGCGTAAAATCCTGATGCAGATAAATTTACTCTGTCTACATATGCTGCTGACACCCAGTCTTCCCATTTACCTTCAGGGTTTTTAAACTTAAAAGGCTCAAGTCTCTTTTTAAGAATATTACAGGCGTCCAAGACTGCCATACCACATAAGTCTGAACTTATACTACCAGCTGTTGGGGAGCTGTTTGGCACCTTATCTGTAGCCATTTCACTAATGTGTATTTTGTTAACATCTACATCCAGAGCTTTGGATGTCACTTGGATCATTTTCGTAAACAAGCCTTGGCCCATTTCTATTCCTCCAATAGATAACAATACAGATCCGTCGTTGTAAACTAACAGCAATGCACCTGCTTGCATCAAAACGTCAACTTGAAACGATATGCCATATTTTGTGGGGACCAAAGCAAGTCCTTTCTTTTTCCATCTATTTAATCTGAAAGTATAAAAACAAAATATTATATACGCAACCTGCTACTTCATCAACTTTGTACAAGAGTACACTATGCTTAATACCAACCTGTTAAAATCATCAACAGTTGCCTTTCTTTCCCAGTAATTTGACGTTGCAATACACTCCTTTAGGCATCTGGATAACGTACAATAAGTCAACTCTTGATTGTAGTGAGTTAGATATCCTTCTTTATAAATATTTAAGAAGACAATTTCTTCGTAAGTTTTATTCAATGTTGAGGCTACATCTCGGATCATAGTTTCTGCTGCCATCATTGCTTTTGGGGCACCAAAACCTCTAAATGCCGTGTTGGATGGCATATTTGTTTTACAAACATACCCATTCACTTGAATATTCGGAATATAGTAACAATTATCTACATGCACTAGTGCCCTTTCCATCATCTGTAACAAACCGTATAATGAATTATAATGTAGGTAAGGTAGGCAGGCATATCATAATTTTATAAATAAGTATACAGACACGTACTGAGCAAGATATATCCATGTAGTTTCCAGCATTGCTATAAATATCAAATACCGCTCCTTCTATCTTTCCAGTGTCATCAAATGCCACTCTATATTTAATCAAGCAAGGATGTCTGTAGCCTGTTACTTGCATATCTTCGTCTCTATCAAATACGGCTCGCACAGGCTTTTTCAGTTTGTACGCCGCAATTGCTACAGGAATAGCTAATATTGCAGTTCTGGTCTCTTTGCCTCCAAACCCACCTCCGATTCTTTTTACTTTCGCCACAACTTTGTGATTGGGAATTCGAAGAGTTTCTGATGCAATGTGCTGAAACAGAAAGTAAGCGTTACTTTATATATCGAGATACTGCTGGCTAGTAAGATATATTTTTTTAAACTTACTGCTATATCTGCTGGATTCTGAGATGTCGACACTATTTCAAGTTCATCTTCCTTTCTTGTGGCAAAAGCTGACATTGTTTCAAGATAAAAATGTTCCTGTGCTCCACTTCGTACATAACCTTCCTTAATGTTAGGTGAATTTTGAAATACTTCAGTCACATTGCCCTTTACGAGCGTTCGGGGATACCCGTCAAAAAATGCTTTGTTAGTTATAGCATCTTCTAAAGTTATTATTACGGGTTCAATATTCTCATAAATAACCGATACTAAATAATTCGCTTTTCTAGCTATGCTTTCATTAATGGCTACTATAGCACCTATTACACAACATCTGCTGGTTACTGTATGTCTTGAAAATATTTCTTCATCTTTAAAAATGGGTCCCATTTTGTTACAGCCCTCATCTAAATCAGCAGCCGAAAAAAAAGCAACAACTCCAGGAACTGCTAACGCTTTACTTGCGTCAATGGAAACTATTTTTGCATGTGCTTCTGTGCTAAAAACTAATGTTAAAAACAACTCTCCTGTCACTTGCGGTGTATCGTCACAGTAAATTGCTTCACCCGTAGCTTGTTTTGAAGCAGACACATGTGGGATTGGTATACCTACTGCATCTGATTTTTTTCTGTCTGAATTTTTTATTTCGAAGACCTGTGAACTTGTGGGATGTAACATTGGTATATCTTCAATGCCACTTTTTTGTTCATCAGAAACTGTACCTATGGCTTGCATAACGTACAGAAAATATCTATAAAATAGACTTAAACTCAGAGATTTACGATATTCAGCCATGCCACCAGGTACGGATGAGTCTAACTGGAGTTCTGCTATTAATGAATTGAAAACCGTATGTAATAAATCTTCGTTCCATTTCATGCCCTTGATTTGGATAGAAGTTTTCTGTGCACAAATCGTAGTAGAAGCCATTCCACCGTAACACAGTTTAGCTTCTTTAACAACATCGCTATTCTTCTCAAGACTGACGTTAAACGCTGCTGTAACTATAGAAATGTCGTCATCTCTTCTTCTAGCTTGTTTGTAAGCTTTAAAAAACTGGTTATTTTCAGTGTAAGGAATTTCAACAGATACCACAACTTCATCTTCTTTTACTGCAGTTTTTCTATAGCCTTGAAAGAAATTGTTGTCAATAGTTAATTTTCTACTTCCTCTTTCTGCGCTACATACGCTTATGACACCTGAACAGGCCATCAATATAGGGTTCAAATCTGATATAGGACTAGCAGTTATAATATTTCCGACAAGTGACGCTACATTGCGTACTTGGTCCCCAGCAAACCAGTGAAGCATGTCTTTTATCGTTTCGAAAACTTTTCCTCTGCACATATCTTTGCTAAACTCATCATAAAGAAAACTGTGGAGATCAGTCAGCGTCGTTGTTGCACCTATTATAATGCTCGAATCTGTTACACTTAATCCTTTCATTTCAGTAATAAGTGAAGGGTATACAATAAGAGGATAAATTTTCTTTTTAAATTTTACTTCAACGCCTACTTCAGTATTGCCAATAATAATTTTGCTTTCAGGGACATTTTTCTTAATTAAAAGAAGATCTTTTATTTTATTTGGTCTGATCCATACAACATTTTCTCCCTTATAAAATGTACAACTTTCAGCATAAGATTGGTTTAATTTTAGTTCTGGTGGAAATATAGGTTCTTGCGATGGATCATACGGCTGAAAAGATAATTTGCTGAATAGCTTCGGATTATCTGTATCAATCGTTTTTTTATTACGACAACAGTCTTTCCCCATAGTACACCCACCCTTGAGATTTTCACCATTATTGGCATATTGTTGTTCCCAACCTTCTATAAACGTTTTGAATCCTTCCACGATGGGTCTGTACCCAGTACACCTGCAAAGGTTTCCTTGGAGAGTCTTTTCGATATCACTATAGTCGATTTTGTTTTTGTTTCTGAGTAGAGTGTACATGGACATTACAATGCCAGGTGTGCAGAAGCCGCATTGAGAGCCGTGCGCTTTGGCAATGCGTTCTTGTACTGGATGTAATCGATCCTGCGTTGATCCAATTCCCTCCACTGTAGTGACCGCTAGACCGTGCATAGCACATACCGGCATTAGACATGCGTTTACTGATATGTGTCTGAAATTATTAGCTATTAAGAAATTTTACTGTTTGCATTTCTTATAGAGGTACTCTGCCTGATATTTTATAAGAAAATATCATTAATAACTTTTTAAAGGGTTGCCTTGCCCATTTTAATATTTTTGATAACGTCCGTTCAGCATCCATGACAATAAGAATTACTAGAATCTTTGTATGGTGCTTAACTATTTAAGTAAGTGGGTATTTGATTGCTAGGAATTATATGGGTATAATAAATAGGTAGATAAGCAGATACCACAAGGATGGAATTAATTTGTATACGATAAAAATTGTCTTCAATTGAATAAAAAAAAGACTAAATAAGACAAATACAGACAGAACACGTAATATGAACAAGGGTGTAGCTACGAAACACCAAGCCTTCGTTCTACTTAATAAGAGGTAAGCAGCGATTATACTTTCCTAATCATCAGAGGCTAACAGCTACCACTGGTTATTGCTGCTGTTGCAGAACTAATTTGCCGAGCCAAATGTGACTCAAACGCAGCAATGTAAACCCAAGTAGGTAGTCTCTAGATTTGGAAAAATCGCTGCTGTAGTAGTGCAACAGAAGACTGACATATTAATTCCAATCAGTTGATTCGTATTAATGTCTTACCTTGATCACCTTACTTTAGGGTAGTTCGAGGCCCTCGGTGAGAACTAATAGAGACACATAGATTAGTTCACGAAAAGGATACTTGATTCGATCTTCTTGCTTCAAGTACTGGGAGACCATGACAGTGCAGGCGCCACAGCCTCCTTCTCCGCAGCCGTATTTGGTCCCAGTCAACTGGAGCTTCCGACGTAGGTACCAGAGTAGCGTCCATTCCGGATCTGGATGACATTCTACCACCTGGAATTTGAGCACGGGAATCATAAATCTTCGATCTTAAAATACTTATACGTGGGGTATACTGAAAGTCTCTGGATCTGGCCACTTACAATAAAATAATGAAAAAACAATTATAGAATTCGAAAATGGAACATGTTACCACAAACGCGCCGCTTTACCTACTTTGTGATGTTACAGACTCTAATATTGACACCGTACGACAACTTATTAAAAATGACAAAAAGAAATTACTTGCCAGCAAATTCGTGCTTTGTTAGGCATTGGAATGAGCCAAATGCAAAACATTTTACATGTGCATCTGAAGGTTCGGAAGCTTTGCACTCGATGGATACCGCATGGAGGACCAGAATCGACTACGTGTCCCTTGATGCCGGAAAATGATAAAAATTTTAACGGAGGACAGCCATTGGTTGTCTATAATATCGCGACAGGTGACGAAACCTGGAGTACTGCTTTGAACTCGAAAGAAAAAACCAGTCGGCAGAGTGGGTCTTTCCTTTTGAAGATTTGCCGACGAAAGTTAAGAAAAGTCCAAACATTGGTAAAAAAATGGTTGCTTCTTTTTTCAGCAAATTAGGACATTACGCGACAATATCGCTTGAAGATCAAAGGATAGTGACTGCAGATTGGTACGTCAACACTCGCTTGCCCAGAGTCGTAGAAAAAGTTCGCGAAAAGCGTCCTCGAATCATGTCCTCCTTCACCACGATAACGCATCCTCACATTCCGCTAAGGTAATAGAAGCCTATTTGAAGGCTTCAAATGTGGAACTGATGACGCATCCGCCTTACAGCTCGGACCTCGCACCCTGCGACTTTTTTTTGTTTCCAATAATTAAAGACAAACTTAGAGGCATACGTTTTACGAGCCCTGAATCGGCGGTGAATAACAATAATTACTTTGAAAAACAATAAATGTATCGTACCTAAGTCTTATATATTCCAGTCTTATTTATCAGAATCCAGAAACATTCAGTATGCCCTAAGTACAAGACTGTTTGTCTCCAGTTCGATTAGAATTAGGACTTGCAGACTTAACCAAAAACTAAGATAAGCACGGAATCTTCTTACTTTTTCGGAAGGTATCTACGTTAAGTATCTGTCAGTCCCGCGGCTATTTTCTACGGAAATAAAAGTTACATAGCCAGTACACCTTTGACGGTTCAATTTTACCCTCACACCAAGGTTTGTAAAGCCGGTCGTCGCTTTGTGACCCGCATGACAGATATACCTATATAATGGTGACTGGGTACTCAAATGTACGTAAGTAGGTACTTAACTTATCTTAAGTTGTACCCAACGTTTAAATTACTATACAATTTAATCTCGTTGACTTAATATTGTTTTAATAATATTGTGAATCTGACGCCAATTACATAACGATAGATTAAATAAAAACTCGGTAGGTAAGCGAGTAGGTACTTATCTACCCACAGCAGCTAAACCGGGAACCTGATACCTGCATATCGTCGCCCTATTCAACCCAAGCAAGCGTAAGAAATTGTGTGGTTTCCTGCTGGCTGAAGTAGAACCTACCTACCTAAAACCCATATCTATCTACACATCTGGACAGTGTTTTTTTTTATTAATTTTATAAATTAAGTGTAAACTCTTGACCTCCATCTAGCCCGAAGGAGAGATGAGGCCTACGCTGCTGGAGCGAGTTTACTCATGAGAAGCCTATGCACTAGCACTTTGAAGAGGTTAGAGTTGTATGCATTCGGAAATACAGAGGCCGGCAGGGCATTCCATTCCTTGGATGTTGGATGTTGTTAGAGATACATTAAATATTACATTAAAATAGCAATAGGTACATTAAATATTTATGTTCTATTAGGGTACTAACCTTTTTCCCATTTACAAAAAAAATCAAGGACTTCTCGACGTTTTTCGGGAGATATTCTTCGATCTTTTCCATGGTCACTATAATTGTATGAGATCAATAATAAACAGAAGCCTATGTTGCGTAAACCGGTTCACGACTCATGTTACCAAGAGAACGCGTAACGCGTTGCTTCGTTGACCGTCCTCAACAAACTGAACTAATAACTGAACTGAATTTGTGAATTCTATTCCCATCTATTTAACTGACTTGACTCACTCAACAACAGACTACTATCACCAAACGAACGAACGTAGCTAGCTATGTGACATGACGCCATTAGACTGTAACTGATAATAGGTCGGTATACACTGCTGTGTTTGGGTCGCACTCGAACCGTGAATTAGTACAACAACAGCAATGACCTGTAGCTAGCACTATTTTTTATTAGACAGAAGTGGCTCTATCGAGACCTATTAAAAACGTTGCCCGCCTGTAGGAAAGAGAACATGGTAAGAATCTGACCCAAAAATATATTTGCTTTAACTTTTATGACAGGCATTCTTATGTTAGGTTGTTGGTGGGACTGAGAACCTACATTATAAGTATATAAGAAAGATTATAAGAAATGCGTGTTTCGGGATTTGTTTGAGCAAGAGAATTAAAACAACAATATTAGCTACTGTATACTTTACAAATTTATTTCATTGATTGATAAATAACATTTTACATGTACTACTCATCTTACATAATGTTGGTAGTATAATAAATAAAAGTCCTATGTTTTAGTTACAGACCTTCATTCAAAATAATAACTTGACTTGAATTGTTAACCCTTAAACGCATACTGTTGTTTATAGACAACTATCTTATTTTATTAATATTAATTTTTTATTTTATGTTTTTATTAGCTTTGGTGATCTTCTTTAGTAACGAATAAAATTTCAAACATTTTTTATTTATTTTTAAATTATTTATTATTTTTTTACAATTCATAAAATATCTGTTGAAATTAAATAAAAAAAAACACCAGTGGTGTTTCACTAGTACCAGATTTAGTAATGTAGGTGAGCAGGTGTTCTTTACAAGACTAGAAATAGATCTGCAACTTATATTTATCAAAACTAATTCCACATAACATAGACAACATTTTTAAACTATTGCAATGTCTAACCATTTTATATAATATTACATTGCACTATAATACCTAACTTACATTTTTTTTGGTTATGCTGATTTCAAAACTCCCTTTTGTTCCAATTCCCTTTCTACGACTGTGCCTTCATACATTATTTTTTCTTTTAGTGCATCTTGTAACAGCTGTGCGTCAAACCTTTGTTTAGACCACTGATACCTACAATACGACCAGTAAAACAAGGTTGACATAACAAATGACCCGAACCCTATGTGCTGGGATAGCATAGGTTTTGACGTTCTGACAAAAGCTCCTATTCCCACACCCGCTCCAGTTGCAATGCCATAAAAGAAACTCTCTCTAAAGCATGGTATCTTAGATACGTCGCGTCCAAATAACATTAGCCCCTGGAACAAAATAATAATAGGAACAAGTCATTCAATACACTTACAAAAATAAACGTGCCCTGAGAGCACAAGCTAAGAGAAAAACCAGAGAATTAAATAGTACCTACATAGAAGGGTAGATACAACGAAAGCTGAAGTTTTAGAATGGAGTACATAAATGAAGAATAGGATATGAATGATTTAATAACGGTAAACTTACCGGTTTTTCCTCCTCTTCTTCCATCAAGCTTTTTACTACAGTATCCATTTTAAATATGTGTATAATCCCACCAATATGTACACAAACAAGAACAGTAAACTAATTGGAGAAAGAGCAAAAACTCTAAACACTACCTGTGAACACTACAATCTTGCCCTGCGTTCCGAGATGCGCTGAAATCGATTAAAGCACCCATAATCACGTTCCGAATTACTGTCAGCTGTCAAAACTCATACGTTTTTAATTTTGCTTTTGTGATCGCTGACAGCGCTGAAAGTCTGACTCGGAATGCGCCCTTGATAATCTCGCTCGCTCGAACGGAGCTCGGAGTTCATTCATTCACTTCTCAACTGTCAAAGTCAAAGAACAACCCTGCGTTCCGAGACGGGCTGAAATCGATTAAAGTACTCGTAATTGTGTTCTGAATCACTTTCAGCCATACATTTTTTTGCTTTTCTGATCGCTGACAGTGCTGAAAGTCTGATTCGGAATGCACCCCAAGTGAGCATTGCCAGATCAATCAAAAATTCGCATGATGATGCAGAAATTGACCCAAATATTCGATTTAATTTGAAACTTGGGAATCGCTAAAAACTAAAGGTAAAGAAACCAGCACCTACTTGCATTATGAATATCGTCTCTCAACATCATCAACGGCCCGTTGCAGTCCACTGCTGGACTATGAGCCTCCTCCACTCAAGTGGAGGGTTTTGCCATAATCTCCACGCTTGGCAGGCGGGTTGGAGATCGCAGATTAAAAGGTTACTGTATCAGAGAGCGCTGCTGCCCGTTCCCTGTTCAATGCGTGGTCCCTAAGTTGCCTCTTACGACACCCACGGGAAGAGTAAGGGTTGGTGACAAATGTATTCTATTCTGCCGTCACCACACGGCGTTATATCGTCTCTACTACATGATAAAGGCGTTTTCAAGGTCAAAGTGTCCAGCCGCAAGCACTAGTGAATCTATGTCTGTGATGTATGTAACGTCTAAACATGGAAATAAACTATTTAATTTGATTTAACGTGATACTCCAAAAAAATGACAGTAAAATGATAGACGTGAGTGATAGAAAGCGATATTGAGTGTGTCGGTGGTCTAGTTACCTACACAATCCTGCGAACAACCTGCGAAGAAATTCAAAGTTGTGTGCTAAGTCAACCAACCCACATAAGGCCAGCGTGGTCAACTAAGGAGTCCTGATCGCCCTACTTCAGTGTAGGCTCGAGCGCCTTGGTAGGGGACGTATATGAGCTAGTTGTCGTGAAAGAAAGCAGAGCTAAGCTATTTGAAGAAAAACTAAGGATAGTTTGTTGACAAACTGAACTCCTCTAAGTAAAAATCCTTTTTTTTAAAGGTGCCAGATTCGTTCAGCTATAAGATATGTTTCAAACAAGACTTTATTGTGTACAATACTCCACCTTATGGGTTGTCATCTTTAGTGCAATACCACGAAGAATAGCTGCCGACGTCTGAACAGGTATTCTGTAGATTTAAAATTGGTATGAGTCGAGTGGGGTTCATGCTTGTTTCCGTTTTGTACAGACCGTTTTTCGTGTTACAGTTTTGTACAGACAGTTTTTTGTGTACTACATGCTTGCCTTGGACGGGAAAAACTGTGCGAGCAGATTATGACCGACCCGTTTTCTGCAACCATTTTTTTTCCGTCCACGTTTTGCGCACTCGAATTTTCCAACCATTAGCCTTTTTGAGAAGTAATCTCCTGCGGTAGCCGGCCGCTGCCGCGGCACGCTCGCTGCGCTCGCTCGTCTCCCTCCGCCTGTTGTTGACAACAGTCTAACCTAACCTAACCAAAGTGTATTCTTTCTGGGTGGATTTCTTTTTATAGCGAGGGGCTGCGCCAAACCCCCAAACTCCCCCTTCGGGTGGTGCCCAGTAAAAAACAGCGAAAAAATACAGTTTCCTAAAGTCGAGCCATTATTTTGACATTTGTAATCATTGGCTTAGAAAAACGCGGCGTACCAAAACAGTTGCGTTCAAAACTGCACGAGCACTTTTTGTACAGACCTGTTTTTGGATGCAACTTTTTAGGCATCCTCATATTGAATGAATGCGTATTCGTTGTAAACCATGTACATCAAAAACGTGGCGTACAAAACCAGGGACGGTCATGAAGGTTTCCCGTGGCAATACACTGACTGTCATTCCATTTTTTTTTGGGTCTATACTCGGTAGGCAATAGAATCAAAGTTTATACAGCGAATTTTCGGCCGCGTTCCGATTTGCGCTGACATCACTTTGAGTACCCAAAACCGCGTACCAAATCACTGTCATTGGGATTACGGCAGCCATTGTGACGTCACGGATTGCGCCATGACCGCCGCCATCTTCCGCTAACGGCGCCCATGCTCCAGAGCGAAATTCACGTAAGCGTAATGTCAAATTCGACTTTGACCTATTGTTTGTTTATAAAAGTTAAATGTTTAATGTTTAAATTATTAGGTTGAACAAAATTAAAAACACGTTATTCAATTATGAAAGGGCGATAAATTACTGAAAAATTTTAAATCAATCAGTTTTGTAGGTTAGGGTGGCCAGATGTTCGATAGTAAAACTATCGAGTAGGTTATGTATATATTACGATAGTTTTGGCTCAAGCACATACATACATAAGATAATATCATAGACAATCTGATAAAATATAAATATAAATATCAAACATTCTTTTTTGTATTTTTTTAATTTCATGTGCCTATTTACATCTCCATTTTTAAAAATTCGCATACCTTTTCTTATTTTGGGTACTAGCCATGCGAAAAGTGCTGTTTTCACAGCTGTACGATACTTTTTTAATATGTACAATAATTTAGAATTTTGGCAGTTTTGGTACGGTAATCAACATCTGGCAAGACTGAGTTGTAAGCAGTTTCAGCGCGCTCAAACGCCGCCGTTCCGTTTTAATTTCGCTCATGAGCTGTATTATCGCGATTTCTGAATCGGTACGCGAGTAATCGCTGTCAGTACTTTGAGCCGTGAAATCTGATTCGGAATACAGCCTTTATCTTATCTTTTAAGTCATGGTGCTTGATAGATTCAAACCACTCGCTTGCATCTCAATAAGTAGGTAATATTGAAGACTAAAGACTTATACTGTAAACACAAGGAAGAAAAATTTGACAGAGAAATGAAAATAATAATATTATTATTGAATAATATTTGCTGAGGCTTTATACGTTCAACCCTTTGCCCTCGGAATTCAAAACTCGGAATATATGTGAATAAAAAAACCAGTTGTAAAAAATAGTGTTGCCGAATAATCGATAGTTACCATCGATAGTAAAACGACAAAAACTTGTATCGATATTTCTTAGGTAAGAAAATTATGGTAGTTGCCAAAAAGTACGGTTTTCGCTACAGTCTCATTTAACTTCAATACGATGTCCGCAAAAATAACATCGGGGTCACCCTAGTTCATTTCTTGTAATCATGAATTGTATCCTACGTAGGTAAGTACTGTATTGATTGATTTCAGATAAAGCTAGATCCTCAGTGACGGAAATTATTTTTATTATTAATGGCTTCACATCATTCGTAACGCGAAATTCACGTAACGTGACAGTTTTAATCATAGGTCACACAGTATGATTGGTCGAAATTTTGTTTTTGATTTTTCTCTTGAGATGTTGCTACGCGAATGGATTTCAAGTGTTATCAAACGTGACGTTGCTAGACTGCTCGTTTGAGTCCAAATGGTATAATTTGTCGAAATATTGACAAATGAAATTTGGTACATACGATTTCGTATGTGCCATGTTCCAACAATGATTTTATGAGATCTGTAGAAATTTAAATTGAAATTGCTTTATTGTAAAGCATAGGTAATAAGATGGTGTATATTTATATAAATTCTTAAAATTAATTTCCTCTATGTCTCGCCGCATGGGCATACAATATTTAAATGTCATAAAATAAAATTATTAAAATGTCAAAATAATAGTGTAAACATTCATAATAACTAAACTTATTTGTCCATTGACTTATCATTTAACTATTCGTTCAAACTATTCTGTTTTGTATGTTGTTTGAGTGTTAAATCCTAGGAACAAGGAAAGGAACATTAAATCTTATTTATTTTTGCATCACTGAGCACTGGACTTTCGTTAGGCACATACGAGATGACGTTCATTATCGTTTTTACTTAAAATATCGATAGTATATCGATAACGGACTATCGAGCTGCAACACTAGTAAAAAAAAAAGAAAGTCATCGAGACGAAAAAGGTGTTCGTTCGTTCGTTTCGTTCGTATTTATTTTGATTTGCCGGATACTATGGCCGGATAGATATTAAATTTATACACATCTGCTTGTTGAATACGCTTTTTATTGTAGTTATTTTTTATTATATTTGAAGATATAACCCCAGTTGAAATCGGGCTTGAAATTGAAGGAGTTGCTGTAAGTTCACCAAACTTTTTAGTTTACCTGCTTAATTATTTATTTCTTTCTTTTTGCTGCAGAATTTATGTCGATTGTTTAGGTTTCACTAATATATTTAATATACATAAATATATTTAATTGAAAACCAAAAAATTTTGCAGAATGCAAGATTTGCGTTAATATATATTGGACTTACTACTTACTCAAGATTATATTTACTGAGAATTCACATTCGTTTTTCTCCATTCTCGTAGACCAAAAAAAGTAGCTACATGTGTATGGGTGCTAAGTTGAAGTAAGGGCTTCGCCAAGTTCTATAGAAGTTCCGTAAATCATTGCTACAGGAAAACACAACTTTCTTAAATTGCTTTAAAATTTATTTGTGTTATATTCCTTGCTATTAAATGGCATAACTTGCCAAGTTTTCTGTAATTTTCTTATTGTGAATACAAGGTTATATTATAAGGTACAAAACCTACTTAATTCACTATCCAAACTTGCCAAATTCTGTTATAATAACAGAATTTGGCAATCTTGTGTAGGTAATACGCAGTAATTATAATTTTCCCTAAATAAATTACCTGTTATATTTGCATACAAATCACCTGTATGTATAAATTATGTCTGATTTCATATTGATCAGTATTCCAGTGAAAAAATTAATAGTAGTATTATGATGGATTTGTATTTTGTAAAATTATTATTATTTTCCTCAATTATAGGGTGAGATGACCATAACAATGCATTTTTTCTTGACACTAAAATCAATGACATGGTTCCTTAAAACAGATCTTTGTATGACTTAGGGTCGGTTCAGACAGAAAGGAAAAATGCTAGCACAGTGTACTGGTTCCATTGAAAATCCAACCATTTCATGAAATTCTCGAGCATTTCATGATGTGGGCAATTCTACAATAAGGCCACCACGGCATATGCATGTGATGGCTCCTCTTCACAAATGGCCATGATGGGCGATCAAAGACAATCAAGTTAGTGTAGAGGGCATAAATGTCTGTGATCAGCCATCATGGCATATGATCGTGTGTATTCACCACAGTTTCGGTACATCAGAGGATAAATGGCACCATGATTGTGTGAGCGTCCACACAATTGCCGATTGCTCAGTACGTTACATCAAAATTTTTGTTTGTGGAGTGGAGAAATTTTTGTTTACATATCTGCTGCAAAAATAATGGTTGGGTGGACGAATGAAGAAACTTTTACGTTCATTGAACTTTATCAAAAATCACCTCGATATCCATCTTCAATAGACGTCAGTACATGACAGTAGACAGTCAGTAAATGATTGTTCACCATTGTGTGGAGAGTAGCCCGATCATGGTGGCGATGATGGGGGATCATTTTATGGGCCATCATGGCCATTTGTGAAGAGGAGGCATGAGAACCGTTGGTTTTTATTTCTATGCTAATCTAATATCGTACTTGTAGCTTTGTGAGCTGTAGACCAATTGAGTTTTTTTTTTTTTTCTGAAATGGTTAAAATATTGAAAAATTACCATTTTATTTTATTCATTCATTATTCATTAGCTATTTTGAAAAATTACGAAAAACTGATTCGAAAAAAAATACTACTGCATACAAAATTTTATGAGAAACAATTAAGAAATGCGACCTGTAGAGAAAAACAGCCGGACATACGAAAGCATTTTTGCCCTAGCTGAAACGGAGACGCTTCGCTCGGTCAACAATTGTAACCGGCTTATGTCTGTAGTCTGTATTACATAGAAGAGAAGATTTAAGAAAAAATATATTATGAGAGCAATAGAAGCCAAAATAATATTTCTTAGAATTTTTGTTTGTCTGTCTGTATAATGTAACCGCATCGCAAAAACTACTAAACGAAATTGAATGCGGTTTTCACAGTTGTATTGCTGGAGGTCTAATTTAAAAACTGGTGAGTGTTCTATCTTGATATGCCGCCTCGAAGCGGTGTTATCTTCTCTCAAGTTGGAGATAAAACTTTGATTACCCAAGCCTTAGACCCAAGCGAAGTTGCGGGCAGAGTGCTAATTAACGATAGTTAAAGATGATCTCTAGATTTTATTTTTTGATACCTAATTAAAGAAAAAGAAAGCTAAAAATAATACTAATAATAATAATATTTTTTTCTTGCGACTAGTTGTATAGGTAACTAAGACATGGTAAATATTAGATAGTACCTATATTTAGTTGGTGTAAGTAAATGTAGCTATTCAATAAGAGTCTATTGATATGGCTTCCCTTCGTCGAGGTTCGAACGACGACCGCCAGTAACCGCCATTCGGTCGCGAGTATCACACGTTACATTCGTGCCATTAAAGTGATAAGTTACAACTTCGTATTTTACAAAATATTAGTACTCATATTTGTCTAAAGTTTGTGTGTATCTAACAATCTGTGTGTAGAATAGAAGTGACGCAATGTTTGCATGTAAGTGTTGGGGTAGGCTTTTTTACGACTTTGATCTTTTTGTAAATAAGCACCTGGGAAATGTTTGTTTTTCGCAAAGTAAACTGTAAGTAGTCTGAGGCTGTGTCTGAAGCATTTGTAACTGTGGCGTATGGCGTAGAGTGGGTCCAAATCTTGTTTTTTTTAATCTATTAAACATTGAGCGCCACCGACTCTCTTGATCTCTTGAGTGTCTTCTAAAATACTCGCTTTAGCCATTTAGAACCGCTCTATCCCAGACTGAGAAGTTGATGAATAAATGACTGTCTAGTCAGTTTCTTGATATTTACTGTAACATGCTGTAACTAAAGAGTTGTGCTGCTGCTAACCTGACGTCAAGCCAGCAGAGCCACAAACTCTCATTTATCTTCGAAACTAGTGACGGGAATTCGTCACCACTTTACACGGATTGTCATGACAATCTCAGTCAATAATCCATTTCAAAATCTAAGAGTGTAGCGCTGCTGGAAAAATTCACAGTGGTCATTCATTACCTTAAGTTACCACACTTTGGCCTTGATAGCGCTGTAACACTTTTGTGGCGGTATTCGTAATTCGAGACCTATCTGCACGTACTGGCTGGCTACTATACCTATTCCTAACCTATTTGCAGCACAATACGGAACAACCTCCTACACAGCTTATTTTCCCAAAGTTTAAAGTTAGCATAGCAAAAGTTTAAATTTTAATACAGTCTTTACTACCCTTTCAGCATCCGATCACTTAGTTGATTTATTAGTTAGTGACTCATAACATAAATCATAATAAATGTATTTCTACATTGATCTATTCCTGTTTTCGTACTTACATTGTAACTGTCACTTCGTGTACTGGGTAGACAGATAACGCTTTATCAAGTGGTCTTGCTCTGCAGTCAATAAGCACTTTGTTAAGTACATTCATCAAGACTCCTTTCGTTCGTCAAATATATTCTGTAGACGAAGTTAAACAAAAATTTGGGTAATCATTTTCGCTTGTATGTACCTACCTACAATGTATGACTGACTATGTATGTAAATATGTAACGTAGGTACATATAGGTAATTACATTGTTTTGTTATATAGTTTGAGAATCGCTCATGGCTTAGTGGCATCTGCTCTTCTTTTTCTTCTATTATCGTGTGAGTTATAAGGTAGACGACCGACCTCACGAACCCTTTTCACATTATTAATTCGTTACACAGGGACAGTTAAAATAGTCACAGGGGCAAAAAATAAAGTAATGATGTAATTACAAGCCTTCTTTATGAAACAAGAACAACTACGAGCCTGAGAAGTCTCTTGAAAGAGGGCAATGGTCGTATAGATAACACTGGTAATAATATATCCATTCAGCCAGTAAAATTTATGAAATTGAACTACGTTCTTCTTCATCGTTCGGGTTTTGAGGTCGACAACCAACCTCACAAACCCTGCAGTCAGTGTTACAGAGCCGCTAAAGGCCGTTGACGTGGCTCTTTTAACGACGACAACCTAACTAAATTTGGAAAAGTCTCGCAAAGAGTTTATTTTTTACTGTTTACGAAACGGTAAAAAATACGGCTCGAACCCAGAACCTCCGTAATGGCAGTCGAACTCTCGACCTCTCGTCCACCGAACCTATTGTTACCGTGTGCCATTGGTGGCTCAATAATTCTCACACCAGGGTTTGTGGGATCGGTTATTGACCTGCCCCCGCTGCATGACGACCTGACATATAAAGTGACCGCCAATAGTATCCAAGTTTATATCGCTTGAAGATAAGAACTACGTTACTACTGGCAGTTACGTTTTATAACGCGCGGTGTATTTTATCTACGGTCGTCATTCAGCGGGGGCTGATCCATTGTTTTGTCGCAGGCCAATGAGCGGGAATGGCGGGACGAGACGCCTTGAAGGTGTACTGGGAGCATTTCTTCAAAGCGGAAACTGGTACTTATGAGGTTCGCATCTACCTGTCCACTTGAAATTATAAACCACATTACGAATATTCTTTCCCGAGCCTGATGGCCATAAAATCACCACCATATGACCACATCTATTCGAATCTATGTAAAGTGGTCACTGTACTCACACGCATTTATGTTTCCTCTTTCACTTTCTACATAGAAGTTGCCAGGAATCGCAGCAAACATATTCAAAACAGATCCATTAATATTATTTGGTGTGATGTTGATTGATGTGTTTGTATTGCCTATAACAGCTTACCAATTGACATCGATTACAAATCATATTTCTAGAGCTAGAAGCCGATTGATATTGAGATGTTGCTATTTGCTTTACAGTCTTTTCGACTACCAAATGCTAACTTCCAATTTAACTTGTAGAAATCGACGTGGTTGGACCTGTTCTTGGCTGAATTCTTAATTCGTGTCAATGATGGGGCCAATCCGAAGGATCTGATCAATTTCTGGTAAGTTTTTCTTTGATTATTTACTCTTGTATCCTAATTGCCATTTAGTCCACTACGTTAGAGCCTAGACGAAAAATCTGGGATAAGTCTGCGCAAATTGATACTGCATTCAACTTTAATTAGATTTTGAATTATTATACCTTATTCTACCAGAGGAATATTTTTTAGGTTCTTAGTTCATTCGGTGTTACTATACTATAATTTAACCATAGACATAGAATTTTTTTTTGCTGCGCAATTTAACAGTAACAAGTGCGTCGTCGCCTTCAACACGTATAGCCGTAAGTAGAAATTTACTGTTAATTTTGATTCTGTTGCCTCTGTTTGTGTTACAATGTTTTCCTTAATTGAGATAGTTACGTCCATTTATTGCTTACTCATGACTGTACTAGTACTAACTGTAATTAAATCTAAACACAATGAGTTAGGTTCACTTAAATAAAACAAAAAATATGCGATAAATCCAAATTTAATCAGTTTAAAAATAAACGTGAATCAATTCAAGAATAGGTACTAAAAATAATGGAGTGCATGGAATATATTCGTGGTCCACTATTTCGTAATCGCTAAACCAACTCGTAGTAATGACATTGTACGTGTGATACGTCTACTAAGTATTTTTAATAATAATTGCTAAACCAAAACTTTTTTTCTCGAAGAGTAGAAGGTAGCTTACAACCACTGAAGGTTCAAATCCAGCGGCATTTTTTCTCACGTAAAGACGTACGTTAATTTACGTCTGGACAAGTTACGTCCATTCGATTTGAGGGCGACGACATGCAGCAGACACTCGCATAACGAATACCGTCCCTACCGCTCCGGGATATAGGCACTTTGCTAGGGTTCTTACTACAATGCTACTGTTAATAGATTTCGCTAAAATTTGTATACTACGGATCTGAACACCTTACGAGTCGGTTGTTTATATTTACTAAATTTATGCATGAGTTTTCCCTTAGCCCAATAAGTGGCGTAGTATCACTGGTGGGCTGCGAACTTCTGTGCGGAATCCACCGTGTGACGTCATCAGTCAACGCTCACTGCACGCCAGTGCCGCCAGTGGAACCCTCTTGCTCCGGTAAAGAGGGGCAAGAAAATGAATCTACAGGTATTATTACAATTCTTACCAATGTTAATAAAATGCGTATCTACGCGTTGATTACACGTAATGAGTACAGTGCCGAGCCAGTACAAGACAGATCGTTGAATACTCGGGCGAGTATCATATTTACGCAGTATTACTTAAGCCACTGTCTTGGCCGACTGACTGACTCACCAGTCGGCCAAGCTATTAAACTCTTCATGATTCAATGGATTAATAAATATAAATAAAGCATGATATATCTGGGTGGATAGATGAAGAAGAGAGTTGTTTGTTGGCCACAATAAAATTTAATATTTTTTTCTTATTGTAGCCGCTGTATCACTGAAAACTTTGTTTACCTACCATATTTAGTTGCAATATTATCAGATGCAGAGCCAAAATCCGAAGACCCTCGCTTGCAGTCATCAAGCGCATTCACTCGGGCCACTGCGCAGTCGCCGTCTGAGATCTTGCGCCAGTACCTGCTCAGAGGCGTCGCCTGGCGCTGTCTGCTTTTACTGAAGGCCCTAGGGGTTGAGGTAAGGAACCAAATTCTTACAATTATTCCTATCTATCTGCTTCTTTCGTCGGTCTTCCCACCATAAGCAAGAGCTCTAAGTATATAGCACTTGTGGGTAATTATAATCCATTGATATTAGCCCTCATTATGGTTTCCTTTCTTGATATTGGATGCTTTTCCTTTTTGATCTCTTCAAGTAATGCTCGTAGCATCAAGAGAGTGCAAAAGACGAGGTTCGCATTTTTTCGTTTCTTCCATTTCTGTTTTATCAAACCCACTGACTGCACGGCACTGTCGGACTACTGCTTCCGTGCGGACTACCTAAAAATTTCCTTTTTAAGATTATTCGATAGTAAGAAGTATAAAAACATTGCTTTCATTCAAACGACGCGACTATATATTCGTAGAGCACAGCAAGCTCGTGATTGTCCCTTTCTGGTGTATAATTTAATTACTTATTTTCAGTGACAGAAAAAGATACGAGGTATGGAATTAAAGGGCTAACCTTTTGTTAAAATTCAATGTCGCTTTGGTTATCGAATATTATGTAAAATAGCCAGTGCATGTTGCTGGACACTGTGACCTTGAGAGCGCTTGTATCTCATAGTAGCAGGGCTGGTATTCGTAATGCAAGTGTCCAGCCGCGTGTGCTGGCTTCTGAACTATCGGAGTCTTGAAAGTGTGAGAAAGAAGTGTGTGTTCTGTAAGTACAGATATTATGCTTGGTCCTTCTATTGACCGACCTTTGCAACAGAAAGAAGTGTGTGTTCTGTAAGTACAGATATTATGCTTGGTTCCTTCTATTGACCGACCTTTGCAACAGAAAGAAGTGTGTGTTCTGTAAGTACAGATATTATGCTTGGTTCCTTCTATTGACCGACCT
Source organism: Carpatolechia fugitivella (assembly GCA_951230895.1). NCBI lineage: Eukaryota > Metazoa > Arthropoda > Insecta > Lepidoptera > Gelechiidae > Carpatolechia > Carpatolechia fugitivella. The sequence continues at coordinate 9,536,252 of OX579655.1, read as the reverse complement.
TTGCAACAGAAAGAAGTGTGTGTTCTGTAAGTACAGATATTATGCTTGGTTCCTTCTATTGACCGACCTTTGCAACAGAAAGAAGTGTGTGTTCTGTAAGTACAGATATTATGCTTGGTTCCTTCTATTGACCGACCTTTGCAACAGAAAGAAGTGTGTGTTCTGTAAGTACAGATATTATGCTTGGTTCCTTCTATTGATCGACCTTTGCAACAGAAAGAAGTGTGTGTTCTGTAAGTACAGATATTATGCTTGGTTCCTTCTATTGACGGAACTTTGCAACAGTTTGTGTTTAAAAATCAATAAATTTTATCTTAAACTTAATTATGTGTTTGGATTGCATTATGATACTGCAGATAATAAGTCACGATTCTGTACATTTCCACATCCGTGATATTATTTTAGCATTATGTTATCTATATCGGGTGAAAGCTATTAGCAGGTCGCAATAGTTTATCGAAGCAAGGGACCTATATAATGGGTGGCCACAAATATAAGCCAAGGGATCATCTCTCAGCTGATCCTCTTTGCTCTGGAATATAGTAACTGGATGTTAGTTCTTTCCCATGTTTACTAGCTGATAAGTTTAAATTGCAGGTGGTGGCAACTTCTTTCATAATATACTTTCGTTAGGTTACAGTTACAACTATTTTGCGTAAATATAGTATAGCCGGGACCATCTTGCTTTTCGGGCAATCAATAAAATTGATTCAGCCTACAATGTCCTAACAAAACTAGGGATAGTCTCACAAAGTGATCTTCGATTGACCACATCATCATCCCCACCGGGATTCCAACCTGAAACCTTCGTTATGAGAACCGAACGTTAAACGCTCGGCCACGGAGGCTGTAATGACATATTCAGAATTAGGTTTATCACTGAGTTGTTATCTAAATCGGGGTGAAATATCAATACCAATTTGCTGGCTATCGGAGGTTGCGGGTTCATCTCGCCGGCGTCAAACATAGACAGACTCTCATCATTCATAACATAACGGAACGTCGTCGATGCTCTCTGGCAACAGTGTCTGCTTTGTTATCATCTTATAAAGGACCCCACCGAGGGGTTCGAGCAAATGTGCTAAGTTTTGAGACGGGTCTTCACAATCACTTTGCTTATCCATCTTCATTATTATTTTAAATTGAGACACTCGCGCAATATTGGAAAGTTAGACTTCCTTTCTTTACAAATCTATGTGTGCATCTTGTTTATGAAGGCAATTATACTTATGTTTATCGACGCGGAGGAAAAAATCGTAAGGAAGGCCGCATAAGCCTGCTAAGAAATTCAATAAGAGCTGATAACAGAGATCCCAGATCCGAGCGGCTCAACGCAGCGTGAGTAGGATGGACGATCTGGTGAAGGTATCGGGATACTGTTGAATGCGGGCAGCGCAAGACCAGTCGTTAGAGACGGCCTTTGTCTAGTCTGTGGACTTCTTTTGGTGGAAATGGTGGTGATGATGAAATAGATAACAAAACATTGTATCGCAGGGTATGTCATGCTGTCGCCAGCTGAGCTCTGTTCTGATCTGGGTGTACGGTGAGTTGCCAGGCTCGGGAGGCGGTGCAGACCACGCCCAAACCACCGGACCTGCGCCTTCAAAGACTCCAATCTACCAGCTGTTCTCACACAAGTAAGTTTGACCGCCTTTATTTACTTATAGATTAAAATACCCATGTAGAAGATTAATACTATACAGATTAAGCAAAATTATGGCTCTCTCAAATTCAGAATAAGGACATTACGGTTAAAACATAAAAACAATCACCACAAGACCGTTGGACAAGTCGGGCTTTGGATGTTTCTGGATGAATTTATTTTCTACTAGCGGTCCGCCCGCGGCTACGCTCGCGTTGTGGAAGGTTTTCCCGTGAGAATAGACTTTTTCCCGTAAAAAGTATCATAATGTGTTAATCCAGGGTACGCACTATCTCTATTCCAAATTTCACTCCAATCCGCTCAGTAGTAACGAACATCTATACATCCATACTTCGCGTTTATAATATTAGTAAGGATAGCTAGATCTTACAGAAAACAATGACAAAATTAAATTAACCAAAATATGAAAACAGTCACAGTAGGTACGACATGATAACGCATTATTTTTATACCAACAGATACATTTTTGCATCTGTCTGGCGAAATACACTTTTATCAACATGTTGTGTTAGTACCGACAGGGCGGTGATATACAAAAAGTACGATTCTCACAGAAACGGCCTAAAAAGCTTTGATATTAGATATTTATTTGAATGAATGAACAATGTTTAGAATGAATGATAGTTGTAGAGACGGTTTTCGTCATGTAAGTGTTATGCTTGATATGCATGCACTGTTTGTTACCATTGTTGGTCCAAGTGTGATACTTGATAGGTCTAAAAAATGTATGTTTTATCTACTATCCTACTGCTTTCTTGTAAAATAAGTAAAACGATAAGACAAAATTAATTAAGGTTTTTGTTAGAATCGCGTACAATACCTATGTACGTAATCTTGTTACGTATAAGCAGGGACAGGGACATAACGCCCTTGGCTGTATTATGTTAAAAAAAAACTATTTTATTAGCTATCTTTATTTGCTTGTTTGTCTACATCCAACAAGGCCCTAAATAGATAGCGCTTGTTCTGTGACTTACAATGTCTTACACAATTTCATAATAAGTTTAATAAATATGACTTTTATGCTAAGAAAAAGAAAACAGAATCAACTGGTCTCGATGTTATAGTCTCGTGGTAAGTCCCCACAGAGGGGCTCAAGTCTACCCGTAATTAAGACGATTCGGTAAAAGGCTTGAAGCATTATTAGTCTACAAACACGACTCTTCAAATTCTTCGCACGCTTTTACAGTGCGGATTTTCTTACGATGTTTTCCTGAGAAGGTAGTTTTTCAGAGATGTAAGAGCATCGAATAAGCGTTAAAATGATTTCTAAAGCAGCAAAATGAACTCCTATGGAAATAAATGTTTTATCTAACTGTATCTGTAGAGATTTAAATCACCTTTAATTATAAATAGCATCATGCAGCGCCGTATTACAGATTACGTGTTTCAGGATATGGAACAAACAAAAGCTGAGTGGCAGTCAAGGATCCAAAACTAACTCTCCTGCCTCATCTGAAAGAGGTTCTGTTGCTGTAAGGTGAATAATTGTTATATATCTATTGACATTTAATAAATAGGATACTATATTGCTGTTATTATGAAACGAAATAACCTTTGTCTGAAAAATGGAACGCTTGTGTAAGACTATATGCAGCCAAGCATGAGACTTAACCTAGTTTTTTTAGCCTACACGTAATGTTTCAAGCTTCGTGTCAGAGGATTAACTACCTATAAATTAATGTTTTTTTTTTCAAACAATTATGTATAGACATCTAGCCAAGTATTCAGTAATCCAATTTTACGAGTATATCACCTTCGACGTCTGAGCAGATGTCGCCAGTTCTATTCACCTACGTAACTGCAATTTAAACAGCAATACTAATGTCGATTTGTGCACCTAGGTCGCGACACGTCTCCCAAGTAAAACAAGACTTAGACATCAAAACAAAAAGAACACAGGAAAAAACTGGCCATCACTCTAGCGATTCCGGAGAACCCAACACAGACTTACAAATCCTAAACAAGTCCTTGACGATAAAAGTATCTACGCCCACCGATGACTTCGAATATTTCGACTCTCCCGTTAAAACATCGAACGATTATCCCAACGAAACGATGTACGGTGACCCTTTTTATGTACCACGAAAACCGAAACTAAAAGCAAGCGATTACATGAATGACAAACACAAAGAAATAATCAACACAGAGATGTCAGGGTTCGAATTCACACTTCTAATCATAGATTTGCTTCAGGATTTGTGTAAGACAGAGAGTAGCCTATCAGGGTCGGAAGGGTCGCAGGTTTCTGTGCAGTGCATAAATTTCTCGCTAAGGAACCTGTGCTCCTTACAGTTTGGATCGTTGCCTCAAGCAGTGCAGTACAGTGACGAAGAAATATCCACGGTCAAAGTCGCGTTGACTGAGTTACTCATTGTCTCTCTAGATAAGGTTCTCGTACATTCCGATTTATGTACAAAGCTGATAAACAATGGAATCTTACCGATGCTGCTCAGGATTTTAGAAGACGTTGTGTGTAAATCTAGAAATAAACATAACGCGAAAGATGATAGAAGTACCAAAGAGGAAAAACCTAACAAGACTGAATCGGAAAATTTGCTCAAATTCGTTTTTGGTGTTGCATATTGTATAACTGCATTCTTTCATTGCCTTTTAATGCAGTGCCGCACCATAGAAAAGCTGCGAGCGTTTACAGATCAGTTTAAGTTGTATGGAGATTGTCTCAAAGGAGGTTTGCTCAAGGACTGCATAGAGCTAATGATAAGGATACCAGCTGACGAAAACCAGATTGTATTGTTGATTAAGAAGTTGGTAGAGTCTCTAGGGAAGCTTATTTTAGGCATGAAGCGTGTTAGAAGCGAAGTGATACATTCCGCTGCATGCTCAAAAATTCGACATAAAGTTTGTCGTCAGAGAGTGGCGGCAGGGATGCATCATCATCATGACATACTGGGAGAAGCAGGCACTGGTCTTCCTTTAGCGCCTTCATGCTGTATTTCAGTCTTATATGGAACACTGACGTCGCTACTGACTGACGAAGAGGTGTCGTCGCAGTCAGTCTTAAGGAGCAAGATTCTAAGAACTATGTTAAGCTGCGGAGTCTGCTGCTGCTTCTCCCCGGGATTTCTGATGGAGAGCATCGTCAGACTGATGCTGACTCACAACAACGTTGCAACCCTCTGCCTTCAAGTGCTGGAGCACACCGTGTATGGAGAACTTGGAGCAAGTGTTGTAATTCCAAAAGCGACAGACCAATTACCGTGCTCTATATGCGAACCGAATGATGACAAAAGAGACGTGGTTAGAAAGTACTGTCCACATGGAGTCAGCCCAGTTGAAAGAAAGAGCGTTTGGTCGTTCCTTATACATTACAACTCGTTACTCCAATTGGATAATCACAATAACGTTCTCCACGCGACCGTCAGTCACTTGCTCAGGGTTACACCGAAGTGCCGTATGGAGATGAAATACGAACTACTTTTCAGTGTCATTTATCCGACCTTTATAGTAGCGAAACATAGATACATTATACGGATGGAGGAGGCTGCATATTTTTTAACTGCGTCTTGTCTGAATATTTTTGCAAGTTTGCTCAATACCGTGTCTTTTGCTGAACAGTTTGTACAGAAAGGTGGTTTAAGTTATGTTTTAGAATTGGTGTCTTTGTCGGAGTTTTCTAACCAGTGCTGCTCAATACTCGAAATCGCAATTATTGTTGAAATATTTAAACTTATGAAAGAGAGTTCAGATATGACATATTTTAGAGAGATAAGTTCTCTATCGTCAGTTCAAATGCTCTTCAAGTCTCTATCAGAAATGACTGACAAATGCTACAAAATTTACAAACTTAAACTGCCCGAGGAAAAGTTTAGCGAGCTTAGTGACGTCACGAAAGAAAGAGAGGCTCTAGTGTTTCGAGAACAACATCGTCAAGAAATGCAATCTAGGAAACTCTCTATTCCAAGAGCAGCAAGGACTAGTTTTGCATCAAGTGAGAATGTGACAGAGGATTCAATTGAGAACTTTTTAGAGGTATTAAAAAACGTTTGGACGTTTTGGAAATCGTGTGCTGGATTGTGTTTGTACAGTCCCATGTTCAGGCAGTACCTAGTGAGTGAGAGCGTGTTCCTGGACAGTTACGCGATGCTGAAAGTGTTACTCTACTACCTATGCCATTCAGAGTGCGGGATGCCTGAGATGAGGATCCTTATCAAGATTGTGGAGGCGCTGCTGACTGCCCAATTTGCTGTCTCAGGTGAGCTCATCTGCATTTATTTTAAAGACAAAAACAATTTCATCCACGAGTAGGTATTAACAACGATTTATAAGCTCCTTGCGAAAGTGGTTGAAGATAATCAACAGCATAATCGGAGTGAGTGAGAGAGAAAATAGTCTTATTCAAGTCCAGCGCTCATGTTTCGTTCGCGATCGGTACACTATATTATTATGTTCTAGACTAAACTAAGCATACCAAAAATAGCCAGTACATAGCTGGGCGTTTTTGTTTTTTATTTGTATGGTATTGTAAGTTACCCGTTTATCATAAAAATTATTTTATTTTATTTATTTCGGTGCATCAACAGATTTTACACTAATACAATTAATTGATCTATATCTATAATACAACTATAGTAACATGTTAAGTGTAACACTCACTTACAATAGACTCCGCATGTATAGGTATATTTATTTTCAATACACCTTGCTCGAAAATTGAACTTACGAAGGCAGTAAACTGTGCGGTAAATGCGTTTTACCGCACTAGTGCGATTTTATTGCAATTTTTTTTTATTCCTACGGTCTTCAAAATCATTATTCAGCCAGGCTCATTTTGACACTAAAAAATATTTAAATCGATTCATACAAAGAGAAAAGTATTTTATATTTTTTTATTTCAACAAATTGTATCAAAAATATTATCAGCCAGTAATATTTTAATTATAAAAATAAAATTATCCCGATTTAACAAATAATATTCGTAGAGGCTGAATGTCCGCCAGAGCCTTTTCTCCGTAATTATGCTTATAAAAAAGAAACATAATATCGATTTGTGGTTGGCGCCAATTTTGTGAAATTTTCATTTAATTGTTTTACATTGAATGTTGTTTTATGAGTGATTAAGTGTTGATATTTAGTGATAAATGTGAATAGTAAGGATGCTCAAACTGCGCACGATATGATAAAGGTTAGTTTTTACAACTTCTACATGATCAATTTTACCTGTAGTATCATAGCTTTTGTAGGGGTACCATTTCAATTTAATTATTTACTATCAGTTTAAAAACGTCGTACAACACACGGATCTTAGGTTTTATAACAAACTCGTGACATCATAAACCCTCGCCTGCGGCTCGGGCTTACAAAAGTCACCTCGTTTGTAATAAGCCACCTACGATCTTTGTATCGTAATGTACTATTAAAGTACTAAAACATAAACAATAACTAAACAAGAATACTCGTCACAACAAATAGAAACCAATACATAAAAAAATAGTGCTTACATAAATAATTAAAAAATGTTACATTGCAGGACTACGAACTTATGGCTAAGCGAATAGATAGACTTCCGAAACGCGTTACGTAAGTTTCGGGTCACAATACATGTCGACAAGATTACTGCAAGAGTTTATAGTTTTATTATAAAATAAGTTGCGGATTATCTTTTGCATGGTACTTAAAATAATTACTATTCTTGCCACTGTACAAATAAAAGCAAACTTTAGTATCATGATTACACCGAAAATAAATGCTACGATACTACGCTACGATATAATAGTTTACCTACGTTTGTCGGCGAATGCGTTGCCCGTCCTTCCTTCCTGACTAAAAAAAAATATTCGGATGTGTATCAAGAAGGCAAATAATTACTTCCTCACATGCAAACAATTCTTCACCTACTAGTCCTACAACTGACCTAATACAACAATACTACTTACTAGTGAAATCCATAGGTGCATACTGCATACACTGTTTTACTAGCTTCATAACTGGATTTCCTATTTGCATCGTTCCATATACGCTAACGTCATTACTCGCTTAGATTATGTTACAATACCGGTGTGGACACCCCAAGTTCAAGATGTTAAATACGGAAATCTCATTAGCCGTGTAAACAGGCAATACTGCTTTCTAAATCGTTGGCATAAAGTTGCAATTTAACGGTTCAAGGCTCTTCTAACATAGACGACTTGATGCACTATATAGTATATTGACGTTTTTGTTTGTTGCACATTGGCTGTTGCATCTAAGAATAAGCGCAATGGATTCATTAGTCGTCGTATGCTATAGACTAAAGTGTCTTCAGATTTTGTAGATGAAATGAACATAACGTTTGCGGTCGGTGGTGACGGCATCTTACGCTAGATTAAATTTCATCAAGCCTCATTTGTTTTGCAGCAGAACAGCTATTAATCGAATGATATAATCATACGGAATGTGCATCGGATACAGATGGTTAGTATTAAATTACATAGGAGACATTTCAAACACGAGGTTTTTTCTTAGAAACATTATTCGCAATAAATATGTGAATGTTTACGATAGAAATGCTTGCTGCAAGACAGGGAAGGCCTTTGCCTGGCAGTGTGAAGCTACAGCCAATAGCAGCCAAATAGTTTGTCTTTTTGCCAAGGTAGCAGTTTTTCCAGGCAAAATGATATCCTACTGTAGCTGAGCGAAACCGTTCCCTTTGTTACGTTACGTCGCCGTTCCCTTTGTTACTTTGTTTTGTTTGTTAGGCCCAATTAAATTAGATGAAGCTAAGTACGGAGGCTTCTACCTCGCCATCGACGATCGTGTCCTGAATAAGACCAAAAAATATATCTGTTTTTTAGATGTAACATCTGGTCGGTCGAAAGAGACCAGCTGCGGGTTAGTTCGTGAGGCGCTGAATGACGCAGGCTCTTTAGCGGAGGGCGGAGGCGGGGGCCTAAGGGCGCTTTGCGAGGCGCTCATCCGAGTAAGCGTGGCGCGGCCCAGTCGCCACCACGCCATGCCCACGCCACGACACGCTAAGGTACGGCACAAGGGTTAATAAGGAAACCAGTTGTCCAGTGACGCAGGCTTAATGGTGGAGACGAGACGGAGGCTTGAGGACGCTTTAAGAGGGGCTCATCTGAGTAAGCGTGGCGCGGCCCAGTCGCCACTACGCCATGCCCACGCCACGACACGCTAAGATACGGCACACAAGGGTTGATAAGGTAACTAGAGGTGGAGGCCTGAGGGCGCTTTGCAAGGCACTCAGGTGAGAGAGCGTGGCGCGGTCCAGTCGCCACCACCACGCCACGACGCTTTAAGGTACATCACGAAGATACTGTCCCATTCAAGGTTATAACATAACTTCTTGCTCATCCTGTACGTCACACAAGGTTTAATAAGGAAACCAGCTACAGGGCTAAAATATTCCGGTGGACAGCGGTTTTTACTCGCGCATGCTCAATAGCTCATGCATTCTATTTGCAATTTAAGATTATGAACAAATTAAAAATGCGCTGTCTGATTTGTGAATTTATCTGGATCTTAATAAAATAAAAATATATTGTACTGTACCTATTTATGTTTAGCATCCCCAGGACGGAGTTAATGAGGTAATGTGTTTTTAATTATTTTTTTACACTTAAATTATACCTATCGGCCGCCATCGCAACATTGTATTTAGTACGAGTATCATACATCTTTACCACATAACGGTATCAAATCAAAATCAACGGCCCGTTACAGTCCACTGCTGGACTATGAGCCTCCTCCACTTAAGTGGAGGGTTTTGCCATAATCTCCACGCTTGGCAGGCGGGTTGGAGACCGCAGATTAAAAGGTTACTGTATCAGAGAGCGCTGCTGCCCGTTCCCTGTTCAATGTGTAATTCCTAAGTCGCCTCTTACGACACCCACGGGAAGAGTAGGGGTTGGTGACAAATGTATTCTACTCTGCCGTCACTACACGGCATAGGTATATTTACTAATAAATATATTTTTACTTTACTTTTCTTTTATCGTACGTTTTAAATGTTAACATTACATGTTCACATCCTGAAATATAAACTATGCTTTTTTACGTCTATTATTTAGCTACATTTAATAAGCTAAGTTGTAATGATCAGTTTCATTTAAAATCTTAAATACTAGTAAAAAAGTAGAGTTTCAACTTACGCTACAAGCATCGCGTTTCGCCATACTACTACTGTTCAAGCACAAGTAACAAATATAAAAAAAAAACAACGAAAGAAAAATATTTTCGCATTTGGTATTACGTTGGAGTGCTATTTTTCTATTACACAATGATGATGATGATTACATAAGATTTACCTTTCGGCTTTTGGTAAGAAAATTCTTAAAAATCTACACAAATATTTAAAAAACTTTAATTTACGTGCATCCAAGTTTTTCAATACAAAAATAATGAATAGATGCGGAAGGCGAGTGTGGGCGCAACGGTACTCTTACTTAATGAGTCTAAGAACCGGTTTCGGTTTTAGGAATCCACGCATTTTTAGATTAGCTAGTTTTAGGGGCCAGCAGGTGAGATGAAGACACGTGTCGTGTTGTATACGAATTAGAGAATCGTACGGTGTAGTACCTATCAATCCTGTTGTTTTACAATTCGCCAGCCAAGAAAATTGCTTTTAAATAAATATCTTCTTCTTCTATCGTTTTTGATGCATTTTAATAATTTATGTAACTTAAAGTCTGGCTTAATACCTAGAACATAATCTGTACTCCTGTTTAAAAAAAACAAGAGCGATGCCGACTGTCCTCCGCAACGAAAATAGGAAACCAGTTCTTAAGATCGTAGATTAAATAGTTTTTTTAGTGTATTATTTTAGGTAAACACTAATAATATATTTATATATTCATAGTAGAAACATTATAATTAAATCTTATATTAAAATACTAGATTGGAGCTTAGAACCTCTTGCATAGAAAATCACTGAAATTATTTATGTCGTGTTATCGACCGATGCGTTTTAGTATTATAGAGCTTTTTAAACCTAATGTTATCTTAATTATATTTTTATTATAATCACTCTGTGTCAAACGGTTCGCTAGTCTTCTCAACCGGTTCGCACTTGACTGTCTTTTACCGGCTGCGCGTGAGTCGCACGCAAGTTGAGGCCCAGACATACTTTTGTTCCTAACGTCAATGAAGTTAGACGAACACTTATAAAACAATAAAGTAATAAGCTGTTTTTGTAACATTTGGTTGCTAATGCCGAGATATTTAGGTTCTTAGAGTAGACTGTTTTTATAGTGGAGCATCAGTATTTTGTTTCTATAGTATTGAAGTTGCAGCGTGTGTTTGTTGTGCAATAATGTGGTAACTGTGTTGTTGTTGTTGTGTTGTGCGTATCTACACATTTAAGAAGTTTCTCCGAGCTTTATAAGTTCAGCAGATAACAGGATGAAGGCTAGAAAATCGATACCCTGCCTGGCCATACAGGTTGTAAGTTTTGCAAAATACTTTTTGAAAGTTTATATTATTAGAATTTATAGATAATATAGATAATAATTTGTTTGGTTGTAGGCAATCGGTGAACACGCTTTACTTATTATAATAATTGTCTTAAATAAATTAATGCCAGATTTCCTGAATCTGACAGTAAACTGCTTTCAGTTTCTAAATTCTTATTGTACACACGGTCATCGCTAAATCTTGCCACAAAATGTTCCATTTCCATGGGGTGAAGCACCCATTGCAAGACCACGTGTGCAGCGACACTAGAGTAGGGTGCTACTCTCGTTCCCTGTTATTTAACATATAATTATTTATTGAAAAACGCATTCGTGGCGCCGCGAGACTCTCTCGAATATAGGAATACATAGAACCAAAAGTGGGATACCATAACGTTATTTGTTGTTTGGTTCAGGTCCCGCCTCTGGGCTGCGAGTCCGGAGCGAGTTCGACGAGCGGCTCGTCGAGCGAGGACAGTACGGGCGGGCCGTACGCCAGCGAGCACAGCGAGCCAACGCAGCTGGACCCTGGATATGAGGTAATTTTCTTTCATAAAATTAACAGCCTGTGTTTCGTACCATACGAGCACGTATCGTTCTGTATGATATGGTCCGTGAGGGAACATTGAACGTAAAATCCATGGTCTTACGCAAAACATTGAAGTCGAGTCACGAAAACCAGCCCGTTGATTTTATACCAAATTACCAACCCATCCGGAGTGCATCACACTTGAGATAAATTGAAATCTGTTCGATTGTAGTTTCTGGTGGACAGGTATTCTTTATAAAATTGTCAAGCTTTATAAAGCAGTGGCTGGTTTACTCTATACATTGGTTGCAAATAACAAGTATCACATAATAAACTTTCTATTCTAAAGATAAATCTGGCAAACGAATTTGTAGCAAATGTTTCGAAACAGTTAGTAGAATCACGTCTTGTTCATTGCAGGCTGACGTTGAAATTGGAAAGCTGGAGCTACTATCTCTGGGGAAGTCAAGGAAAGTGTCAGGAGTGGCAGCCCTGAACAGCATCACAGGTAACATACTCTCCTCGATCCAACCCGCTACTAGCAATAACAAAAAAGGTAGTTAATAAAAAATTATTTTAACAAAAAATAGAAACCTCCTTCAAAATACCTTATAATGGTTATCTTCACTAAAAAGTAACAAATAAAATAACATTTCAGATGATAAACAAAAAAATAGCCATTAGCCAGGTAGTGTATTAAGTAAATATTTAGAATTTTGTACTTCCTTTTGGAGTCGGTGCCAGCCAAAAAATCGTCATGGGCAACTGATATTAAGCTATTTAGGGCGAATGTGTTTTTAGGTTTTATCAGAATTCTGTATTTTTTTTTATATTTAAAAATAAGATAAATAAGATACGAAATAAGAGCGTCTGTGGTATAGTGGCTAGAGCCTATCTCCTCTCCGATTCCCACCACGTAACCAATGAAATTTCGAATTCATATGTACGTTTATTCGACGCTCTTAAGCCTCGGCCACACGCCGCGCCATACAAAGTCCCGCTTTCCCGGCCCCAGACCGCGCCGCTCCCGCTATGTGTGACCGAAGCTTTACGGTGAAGGAAAACATCATCGTGAGGAAAGCTGCACATTTCTGCCAAGAAATTTAAAGGTAGTGTGTGAAGTCGACCAACCCGAACTGGGCCAGCGTGGCCTGATCACCTTAATTCAGTGTAGGCTCGAGCCCCTCGGTGGTGGGGACGTATATGAGATATACGTACATAAACGTAGAAACCTAAAACTTGCAATAAGTCAGAATTTTGCCAGAAAATTCCCCTTTTCGAAATGAAGTAGGTACCTATCTAAGTAACTGGTGTATGTGGTCAATTAGCTAGCCCAATATGCACTAAAACCTTAACTGTATTTCTCCTTACAGGATACGCACCGGAAGACTTAGACATGGAGACATGGACTTACAACAACCAAAGCGAGCTGGCGCACCCTGAACTATGTATCATTGTAGTTGATGTCCTCACGCAACTTATTAACAAGTAAGAGTCTCCCTACTTAGTCCCTTTTTCACACCATCTGAGAATTTTCCACCCGGACATCAGCTGTTATGGCCAATCTGGATGTCTTTAAATAGACTTCGGACTCAGGTCGGCCGGAGTAAAGATAGCATGTCTAGGTGGGGATTCTCCAATAACACTGATTTGAGCTGCGCGTGCGGGGAGGTACAGACGATGGCCCACCTGACATCATGTCTTGCGTGCCCTGTCACCTGCACGCAGAAAGATTTAATGGACGCCACACAATCCGCCGTCCAAGTGGCTACATTCTGGACTACAACAATATAAAGTTTCGACTTGCCATCGACTCGCTAAGAAGAAGAACAAGTAAGAAAGTTTTTCAAGTTTAACTCAAAGCTTGCTCTAAGTCACTTAAGTAAGTCATATAAGTGTTACTTACTAACTTAAGTCTTTTTAGCATATAGATTTGTTTATCGTTCTTTACTTCGTTCGAGCTGTACATTGGCTTTATAAAATCGAAGCCAATGAAACGCTATAGATTAAAATGGCTATAGATAACCCCTTAAGATTATCCTTCATTTCATATAGTACGGTATCGTCTTGTCTTAAGACTGTTGTTTGTTTTGCGTAAGTTCTCTAAATGCGATTAAGAGTTCACATAAAGAAGAGCTGTTGAATACAGCTTTACATGCAAATAGGTAAAATATTATTGCCTTATTTGTAATAGATTTTGGTTTGGTAATTGTGGGCGTGTGAGACTTGTCTCAAACTTAACAACACCGATTTAGTTTGATTATATCTTTATTCCTCTCTGTATTCTGTATATTCGTGGCTGATTTGGTCTGTGATCAATAATTTAATTATTCTGAAATGAAAATAAATAAATAAGTATATACAGACACTTGTATAAATTTGTCTGATCATTAGCACATTCAATATCTTGGACGCTCTAAACGCTTCGGCGTGCGTCATAATGTCGGGTTATAATCGTCTGCACTTATTTTGCCGATTTACACACACACAAAAAATAATTGACTGTTTTGTAAGAATTCAACCTTAATATTTTATGTGCGGTGCGCGTGATATTATAACATTCCTTTGTCTGCGGCGCTAGTTGCCTGCGCCGCCGCGCCGCTGCGTCAATACGTCTTGACAGCCGCATACAAGAGGTTACGATCAGTTTAAATTCAAAATACAGTATGTTTCCAAGTGACATCTCTGTATTATAATGTTTAAAATATAGGATGATGATTATTTTATGAAGAGTCAACCTTAATTTACATACTATTTATTGTTATTTATTTTTAATAAATGCGAAAGTGACCGAAAAATCTATTATCGCTGGTGATAATAATGTGAAGTGAAGTGATAATAATAAATAAAACTATTTTTAAATTAGTGATGCATTTTATTTTTCCATCGACACATTTTAAATGTTCAAAAATATAAAATTAAATAAGTTTACTTACATTATTTTCTTAAAAGATTTAAGCTTAATAAAAAGAGGATTGAAGGTAGACCTAAAAAAATAGAAATTACAAAAGACTTTAATAATGTTTAGTGTAAAATAATAATAATAAATTTAAATTAAAGTGACATATGGTTCACCCAATCAAAGTTTGATATTCCCTTGCAAACAAAAGTCGATTACGTTTATGATCCTCGGTAGGTTTCTTAGCCGGCTTTCTATGGTGAACTTCTTCACTAAGCATGTCCCGACGAACAATCATTGTTGGGGTCTCCAACATTTTAGCAAACAGCTGTGCGTACGAAGCCATTGCATTCGTATTGATCTACCAAAAACGACGACACGCTGCGACTCATCAATAGGACATGGGCGGCCACTTCGCGGTCGAGATGTTAAAATACCCTCATCTTCGAAACGAGTCGCCTATCATTTTGCAGTCTTCCACTGAAACAAAAAATCAATATTATAATAGGAAAAACGTAGTACGAATTTAGACCGTTATTATAATGATGATCCTTTTTATAACTAATCTTCAATTTTTACACATACAAACAAACTTCTTGTCTAATCAGATCCTATTATAAAACTAGTGGCTCTGTGAGCTGTAGACCTCGCGAGTCTGTATATCTTTGCATATTTATTTTCATTTTTTCTCCACAAACATCCCCGATCCCTTGATTATTTTTTTAAATTAAACTTAATTTTATTTTATACTAGCTGACCCGGCGAACTTTGTACCGCCTGAAAGCTTTTGGGCCGCGGCCGCACTGGCCGCGCGACGGCGATCTCAGTACATTTTCGTCGCGTCACGTCGCGCAAATGTACTGAAATCGCCGTCGCGAGACCAGTCCGGACGCGGCCTTACTTAGCTAAAATTGATTTTTGGTTTCAATCAAGGTAATTAGAAAATCACGAATATTATTAAGATGTATAATCATTTATTTCAGTACAGTACCTTATTATATACTACATTTTTAGTTTTTTTTTCGGGCGCAAGCACAAATAAGGCTGACGGTTTGCCAACACGTGAACATGCCACGTACAATTGACCATATGAGAAACATGGTTGTTCTAAATTTAAGCCACAAATGGTCAAGGATTGTCCTTGGGATTTATTTATCGTCATTGCGAATGCTAGACGAATCGGAAACTGAATACGTTTAAACTCAAAGGTCATTTCTGTTGGAATCATTGGAATCCTTGGAATGAGGACTTCTTCTCCTTTGAATTTCCCTTTCAGTATAGTCGCGTGAATGACGTTGGCCATTAGTTTTCTTATAACTAAACGCGTTCCGTTGCACAATTTTGGTTGGTTAAGATTTCTCAGCATTATGACTACCGAGCCAACCTTTAACTCTAAATTGTGCGGTGGTAAGCCAGGCAAATCCAACGAATTTAAAGGCCGCAGCATTCACAGTAGTTGAAATTGTCTGAAATATAATAATGTTTACGAACATTCAAGCTAGAACACACATGAGAGCAAGAAGTGCAAAAAATAAACTTCACTACAAAAATTTATAAAGTAATTAAGTACATATTTTAACAACTTACCTAGGACAATGTTGTCACATTCTATGCATCTGCTGCACATTTGCATTGCTCTACCATTTGTTGCAAAAATTGCAAATCACTGAAAGCATTAATATAAAATGAAACAAATTTTCTAAACCAAACTGTAAAATGCTCTTAATCTATATTACATTGCACTTTAGTGCTAAAGGTAATAACTTTGGGAACACTCGCGTGAGTTTATGTATGTATGTACAATGTACATGAAACATGACAATTATTGTAACTGAAAAATGTACAGCGGTAGAATACTTACAATCTTTTCTCAACGCTCTACGTTCCATCCACTTGCCGCAATTATGGCAGTGTTTGCCAAAAGCGAGCAGATTTGGCTATGAAAAAAAAAAATACATATGTATAATCCTTAGAAAAAATATGTTTCTCACTACAATAAAAAAATATTACAAATACTTACGATTTTTGGCATTGTACCACAGATGAATAAGTAAGTAACAAGTTCATTGTACCACGACGAAAATGATCCACCAGCACCACTCATAAATTATGACAGCCGTGATGACAAATTGATTGCCAAAGACAAAAATAAAAATAAATTCTTATTTGAAAATGGTACTCACAAACTCTGATAGCAGGCGGGGTCTTTTTTGTGAATCTCCTAGCAACGCGTTTGAAGTAAAAATGGCTCCGCGCACTCGACCATGGCGGGTTATCCAACTCTTTATAATTTGTAAATCGCAATTGCGGGGTCTTTTTCCTTTTTTTAAAGCTTATTATTTAACTTTAGGCCGAGACGATCGCAACGAACCCAAAATCGTCCAAATCGGTTTAGCCGTTCTCGAGTTATAAGCAAAGGAACTAACACAACTTTCTTTTATATATATAGATTATTTATTTTATTGGTTAAGAAATGTGACTCGACAAAAAAAATCGATTAATTTATCGAACCTGCTCACAAAATTTCACACGAGAATCGGTTGAGAAACGCGACCTGTAGAGTGAAACAAACAAACAGATGGACATACAAAAGCAAATTTGGCCAAGCTGAAACAGAGACGCTTCCCTCGCTCGGTCAATAACCGAATCTTACTTTGTTGACATTACTTTGTTTGTAGATTGTTAAATCTCTAATAATGAGAAAAAAAAAAACAAAACATTACAATACTTTAAGCTTCGGGAATTGAACCGTCGACGATCGTGGTTGATTCCATGTCATGGGCAAGCGTTGTTACGATTACGCTACCGAAGCTAGTGATCAGTTTACTCATTCAGCTTGGCCAAATTTGCTTTTGTATGTCCATCTATTTGTTTGTGGATTTGTTTGTTTGTTTGTTTCACTCTACAGGTCGCGTTTCTCAACCGATTCTCGTGAAATTTTGTGAGCAGGTTCGATAAATTATTCGAATTTTTTTTCGAGTCAGTTTTTGGAAATTTAAAAAAATGACGGAGTTATGGGGTTTGCCAGCTTACAAGGTCTACCGCTGAGGCTGTTTTCCTCTACAGGTCACATTTCTTAAAATAAACTTTAAAAATAAAAAAAATCAAGGGGTTGGGGATGTTTGTCGAGAAAAAAAAAATTGAAACGATATATACAGACTCGCGAGGTCTACAGCTCACAGAGCCACTAGTAGTACATTTAAACCGTTTGTAGACTGGTGACGAGCCAGCAAGACTCGCCGTCGGACAGTATGCAGCGCGCGACGGCGGCACTAGCCCGCGCGTGTTGTTCGCGACTTGCGGGCGCGCTCGCGGGGTCAACGGCCGCGCCGCGCGCGCTGCTGCCGCGACTTCTACCCGCCGCGCACCAACTGCTCGCCACCAGGCCGCATCAGCCAGGTACTAATATAAACTATAGAAGGTCAGACTAGGGGGGAGATAAGTTCTGCAAGTCGCCACTAGACGCCACCAGCCAGGTACGTCATGTAAACTATGGAATTATTTGCGGGACCTTTCTGTTAATATTAAGCAGTGTGTGTGTTCTGAATTTGCAATGGAGATATCAAAGGTTAAACAGCACTAGCACGTGGTGTAGCGCGACAAAATATTCTCAAGTACACAAATGTACCACAGTTTTGTTGCATTATCACTCTGATGCAAGCTTCAGAAAACCATTAGAAATAATATTGTTTTAACTTTCGTAAAACTTGTTCCAGACCTGCAACGCAGCGTGCTAGAATTAATCCACGTGGTGGCGTCTCAGAGCATCACGCCGACAGAGCTGGCGGCCATCTTGCGGCTGTTCACAGGCGAGGCGCCGCCGCTGGGCGCGCTGCTGGGCGCGCTGCAGAGGCTAGTCAACACCGCCGTGCCGGCCACCCCCGACTGCATACTCAGCTTCCCTGTGGACAGCCAACACGCAGGTAGGAAACACTACACACACCACTCGTATTGAGCTGGCGGCCATCTTGCGGCTGTTCACAGGCGGGGCGCCGCCGCTGGGCGCGCTGCAGAGGCTAGTCAACACCGCCGTGCCGGCCACCCCCGACTGCATACTCAGCTTCCCTGTGGACAGCCAACACGCAGGTAGGAAACACTACACACACCACTCGTATTGAGCTGGCGGCCATCTTGCGGCTGTTCACAGGCGGGGCGCCGCCGCTGGGCGCGCTGCAGAGGCTAGTCAACACCGCCGTGCCGGCCACCCCCGACTGCATACTCAGCTTCCCTGTGGACAGCCAACACGCAGGTAGGAAACACTACACACACCACTCGTATTGAGCTGGCGGCCATCTTGCGGCTGTTCACAGGCGGGGCGCCGCCGCTGGGCGCGCTGCAGAGGCTAGTCAACACCGCCGTGCCGGCCACCCCCGACTGCATACTCAGCTTCCCTGTGGACAGCCAACACGCAGGTAGGAAACACTACACACACCACTCGTATTGAGCTGGCGGCCATCTTGCGGCTGTTCACAGGCGGGGCGCCGCCGCTGGGCGCGCTGCAGAGGCTAGTCAACACCGCCGTGCCGGCCACCCCCGACTGCATACTCAGCTTCCCTGTGGACAGCCAACACGCAGGTAGGAAACACTACACACACCACTCGTATTGAGCTGGCGGCCATCTTGCGGCTGTTCACAGGCGGGGCGCCGCCGCTGGGCGCGCTGCAGAGGCTAGTCAACACCGCCGTGCCGGCCACCCCCGACTGCATACTCAGCTTCCCTGTGGACAGCCAACACGCAGGTAGGAAACACTACACACACCACTCGTATTGAGCTGGCGGCCATCTTGCGGCTGTTCACAGGCGGGGCGCCGCCGCTGGGCGCGCTGCAGAGGCTAGTCAACACCGCCGTGCCGGCCACCCCCGACTGCATACTCAGCTTCCCTGTGGACAGCCAACACGCAGGTAGGAAACACTACACACACCACTCGTATTGAGCTGGCGGCCATCTTGCGGCTGTTCACAGGCGGGGCGCCGCCGCTGGGCGCGCTGCAGAGGCTAGTCAACACCGCCGTGCCGGCCACCCCCGACTGCATACTCAGCTTCCCTGTGGACAGCCAACACGCAGGTAGGAAACACTACACACACCACTCGTATTGAGCTGGCGGCCATCTTGCGGCTGTTCACAGGCGGGGCGCCGCCGCTGGGCGCGCTGCAGAGGCTAGTCAACACCGCCGTGCCGGCCACCCCCGACTGCATACTCAGCTTCCCTGTGGACAGCCAACACGCAGGTAGGAAACACTACACACACCACTCGTATTGAGCTGGCGGCCATCTTGCGGCTGTTCACACTTCACATGTGAGGCTCCGCCGCTGGGGGCATTGATTTTAAAGTATATTATTAGTTTTTGTCTAAAAAAACACATAATAACTTAAAAAAACACATTTAAATAAAATAAATTAAGTAAAAATCATCTACAATTGAACAAAAGTGAGCTAAACGAAGAAAATAAATTAAAAATAATTCTTATTTAATGGAATTACATTCTCATTTGACTGATTGTTAATATACCCCATTGTAACGAATTATCTCTATTTACTCCAAGGATTTACACAACGCTTATAATGACTTGGTTTATTAGCGGAATAGCTTATCAAATGTCGTCGTTTAAATATACACCATTAGTCTTGAGTTGAGACACTGTTCGTTGACATTACCACGATTTATTTTCCAGAAGACTCACGAAGTACACTAGAAGAAGAGTACGTGATGGTGAGCGCCAGCTCGCAGAGCCGACTCGCGGAGGGGTTCGCTGCGAAACTTCACGAAGCACACACTAAAGCTGGTAAGTTATACCTATCAATCAATCAATCAGCCTATTGCAGCCCACTGCTGGTCGTAGGCCTCCCCAAGGGTACGCCAAAGATCACCCGCTTTCCTCATCCAGCCACCACCAGCGACCTTCCTCAGGTCATCAGTCCACCTGGCAGTTATACCTATACACTGGTCCTATTTTACTTAGCCCATGTTATCCCATCGAGCGCCGCACCGGTGGTGTATTCGCTGTATACCGTTCGGGGACGCGGGTTCGATCCCTACCTCGTGCAGAGGACAAAGGATATAGTCAGGCCAGGCTGCTTGAAACGGATTAAGTTTTCTCTGGTAATTATTTATGCTTTGTCATGAAATTTCGCATAATTGTGCAGTGCGGTAAATTATACATGTAAACAAAATTTCATATAAAAACATAAAAAATCTCTTGAAAAAATTCAAACCGTTTCAAGCGGCCTGGCCTGACTATATCCTTTGTCCTCTGTACCAATGTGTTTTCGAATTTTGACATATGTATGTTTATTCGAAGCTCTTTCGGTGAAGAAAAACATCGTGAGGAAACCTGCACACTCCGGCGAAGAAATTCAAATGTTGCTTGTGAAGTCAACCAACCAGCACTGGGCCAGCGTGGTAGACTAAGCCTTATTGCTCTAATTCAGGGTAGGCTCGAGCCCCTCGGTGGGAACGTATGTGAGCTGTTGATAATGATTATTTCCATTGGTTTTCTCAAACTTTTGACTGCAACCAAACTAGTCAGGTGCGTCAAGCTAGTGCAATTCCACTTTATCTCCATTGCAAATTCAGATTACACAGCATAATTTTAACAGAAAGGGTCGTTGACCCCGCGAGCGCGTCCTCAAGCCTATATTAGTGCAAGCCTTATCTATCCCCCTCGGTAAAGACGTATGTTGTTGATGTGTGACCGACCTCATTTACCCTGTAATACTTTAACTAGCTTTCCGGCTAACACCGATTTTTATGGTGCAGATTTTGTTATAATTTTGAACACATGAATCTGAGATTGGAAAACACATTGGTAAGTGGTGGGGATTGAACACGCGTCTCCCAGACGGAAGACAGCGGTCCTGGCCAATACACCACCGACGTTCTCGTGTGAGGTTGGTCAATGACCTTGAATTTATCGCAATTTGATGAGTGTAACGTTCCAGGTATAACATCGCCGTGGTCTTGCGGTGCGGTCCGCTGCGGAGTGGAGGGCGCGAGCTGGGCGCCGTGGCTGCAGGGCTTCGCCCTCCTGCTGTGGCTGCGGCCCGCGCCCGCCGCACCTGCGCACAATCACGACGATGAAGAACATTGGTGTGAGTCCTGTAGCAGGTTAATCCTGCTGCTACAAATAAGTTCGACTAGGTTTATTAAATTTGCACATGTATCTGCACTGAATCTGAATCTAATACACTGAGAGGAGGGAGCATAATAAGACTAATACGGTAAAGCGCTCCTTAAGAATCATTCCGTTCTGTCCCACTAAGCGCCCCAATGGTGGGGCAAAACGGAATGTCTGAAATTTTTTCGTCCACTTTGCCCGACTAACTGGGTAAAATTATACTCGTATATGATCGAGGTTAATGTTGGTCACAATACTTCTGAACAACATTTTATTTTGGATATTTGTGTAGGTAACTGATGTCAATTCATCCCGATTTTGATAAAAATTGGTTTGAGGTACTATTTTGACAAGAAAACAACACCGCAATGTTAAAAATTACAAAAATCTTTTATGGCGCCCAACTTCTTTGTTTATGGATCGATTGTTTAAACAGATTCAGCTGACGATGGTCAAAACGAGCCTCAGGAGAAAGAAAAGAAGAAACCACCGAAGAAAGAATCTGCCCCGCGTGCTGTGGAGTTATCACACGTGATGTCGATCGGCACCGACGTCCTTATGTTGGAGCTCTGGATGGATACTAACTCCGGTGGGTTGAAGGAAAAGAAATCTCCCAAGAGAGAAAACGACTGAAAGTCGCTAGGTGCGGGCAGTACAGACCGGACATCACAGGAAGTCTTTGGCCAGTTGTGGTCTTCTTCTTCTTGTTTGATACTGATCTGAATGGATAGTGATGTAGCGTATACTATAGACACTAGTGCGTAAACTGAAACTGAAATACCGCAAAAATTTTCAAGTTCAGTTCATAAAACTGAACATTTGTTAAAGCGTTGATCATTAAACAGTGCTGATATAGTTGGAACATCGTGAGTTAGTATCAGGAAAATTTAATTCAAGAGCTAAGTCGTTGGTACCACAGGGCTCACCACTAGGACCTGTCCTATTTATAGTGTATATCAATGACTTGTCCTTGTGTGTTATAGAATCTTTCTAGAAAAGTGTTGCAATGTATATGCACTTACACAAAAATAAGCCCACCCGCTATCGTAAATAAGGTAATGTAACAATGGTGACGATTCACACAGTCACGCTCTAATTCTTAATTTAAGTTCGTCAGTCCTTTTCATCTTTTAAAGATTAAAAAGGGACAGGAGATGGCCATCCTAATATTAGAGCTGTCAAATATCGAATTTGAACCTTATAGGCACGTTGATTGCACAATTTTAGAGAGCACGTAATACAACCGACATAAAAATATCTTAATCTGACAGCTATGCCCTTATTTTAGGTTATCATTCATTCAAAATAATATCATTCGTTCGTCTGAATTCATCACCATTCTTTCATTGGTCATAAAAACGGAAAGGATAGCTGGATTTTAAAATTAGAATTAGAAGATGACTTCCCGAATCGAGGCCATTGTGTTTGATTTATTTTGTTCAGGTTCTCTAAACATACGCCTGACGCGGCCGGACCCCGCCGGTAGCAAGTTGATAAGCGAAGCGATTGTTCCCGAAGCGCTGCCCACGCACAAGTGGACCTGCCTAGCCCTCAACGTCGCCGAGCGAGTGTACAAAAGGAGGATACATATACAGGTAAAGCACCCGGCAAATGTGGAATAGGCGGGGGAGAGTTTGTGCATCTACATTTGTATGAAAAACCAATCTTGCCAAGGTCCCTGTTTCCCCGGCAAATACTCAAGATAATATCGATGTATTAGATGAAAAAAATAATTGAAACAGTTTTAGCTATTTTAATGTCGTCCATTCTAGTGGACGAGAGTTTATTACAAATAGAATGTGTCACAAATTATGATAAACTGAGGAATACAGCTGAAACAATATTCTTGTTGTTATAGGTCACAGTGATAGTCAACGGATTAGAGATCGAGATGGTATCATTACCATTACAAGGTTAGTAACGAGTTTTATTTAACTACTAGTTGTCCGCCCGCGGCTACGCTCGTGTTCCTTCTTCCCGTGGGAATAACTCTTTCCCGTAAAAACTATCTTCATTCAAAATATTATTCAAATTCGTTCAGTAGTTTAAGCGTAAAAACGGAACAAACATCTAAATATCCAAACGTACTTTCACATTTATAACATTAGTTTCACTTAAATTCGCTAGTACGCTTTCCCGATTTTCCTGCTAATAAAAATCCCGGTTGCCTAGAAAAAATTGCTACCTTAGCATTAAGACCGCCAGTAAGAAATGAAACGTGAGCTTGATATCTACGAAGACATGTGGGTTAGTCCTACAATTTCGAAAATCATATAAAACTCACATTTCAATGTTTTACTTTGAGATGAGTCGATGTGGATGCGATGGCCTTCACGCGTTTATTTTGTCTTGTATATTGTTAAATTATTCCTTAAAATGAGCATATGATATGACTAATCAACCAACTTATTATTTGTCATTTTCCTAGGTATCTTAGTGCGCAAAGTGACTCCGACTATGATAATCGTGGGTCATGCTTCGCGCGGGCCGGTAAGCGGCGCTTACCACCTCGCGCAAACATTAGTGTACCGCGCGCCCGTACTCACTGTGTACACGGCCTTACATCTCACCGCACATGGGCCCGACCACTGCTGTCAGGTAAGGGATTGACACACAACACAGGACAAACAAGACGACACAAAATAAACAACTGACATGAAAACACCCAAATTGCTCGAGGACAAACGAACTGGCAAACAGGAGATAACTGGCGAAACGAACACAAGAAAAACTATGACACCAAATAAAAATAACACTAATTATCTCTTCAAAACATATTGCCAGTCCTTTTACACGTGCAGTCTGTGGGTGGACTACGCGTCGGGCATTCAGCGACCTGCGAATACAGTATAATAATGCTTTTAGGATATTGTTGGGATTACCGCGATTTTGCAGCGCCTCTGGCATGTTTGCGGAAGCACGCACAGATGGTTTCGCAGCAATAGTGCGAAAACGCTGTGCGTCGCTTTTAAATCGAACTCGAGCCAGCCCCAACAATATCCTCAAAGTATTATCTGATAGGTGGGACTCCCCACTTCTCAAAAGGTGGATGGAGCTCCACAATACCTAATTGTGTATATTTCGTGTGTTTGCTTATGATGTCTTACTAACACTAGTATATAAGTTATTCTGTATTACTAACACTTTATGGACTTTGTCCGAAATAAATAATTTATTATTATTATTAATTAAACAAACTAATAGGAGAATAGGACTACACATTGAACAGGGAACGGGCAGCAGCGCTCTCTGATACAGTAACCTTTTAATCTGCGATCTCCAACCCGCCTGCCAAGCGTGGAGATTATGGCAAAACCTTCCAATTAAGTGGAGGAGGCTCATAGTCCAGCTCATAGTAACGGGCCGTTGATTTGATTTGAATAGGAGAATAACTGATACAGAACAAAACAAAACAAATACACGAGCACGAACAAAAACAAATGCAATAATTCTGTTTTATTATTTTCTCTACAGGTTCGATGTGAAGCCCCGAACTACCCACTAGTGCTTACACCAGAAGTTCTGGACTCAAATATTGACTGGGATCAAGTAAGTCAGACTAGTAAAACCACGGAGAGTAAAACTGTCCTATCTCATTGAATACCGTATCCTTCTTTTACAAAACTAATATTGACGTTTGTAGATTGTTTACTTAAATTATGAAATAGATATTGGAGCTGACTGACTTGTTATTTCTTGATGATCATTCCAGTCCATAAGTTGCACTTAGTACTTTTTTAAGCTGATCGAATGATTAGTTGTTTAATACGAATATGATTGCAGGTTTACGAGATATCCAGCAACACACTGAGAGAGCTCCATGACAACTTGCTGCTGACGTTCTCTGCAAATGCGCCTAATATTATGAATCTTTATCACCAGACAGCGTCATTACCTACAGGTTAGTGATTTGTCTCTGAGTTTTATTTGTTTGTTTATTTTATGGAAACAAACAGCCTTAATTTAGTACAATAAAGATATACAATAAAAAAATGCATAAGCCAACAAAGTTTCCACTTAACAATAATCAACAAAGCATTGAGTAAGACTTAAGTAACATATATAGCTTATGGTATTAATAAATAACATTAAATTGATGCAGAATCGTTGGAAAGTTATGAACATATTAATAAGTTTTTGAATTTAAGGTAACTATTTTGGAAAATATCAACTTAATTATATTTATTATTATAAGTATTTGTGGCTCTAATGACAAATCTGTTTCTGGCATAGTTTGTACGGGAAAAATCAATTGCAAAAGTTACATTCTTATTTCTAAGACCAACCCTGGAACATTTATATTTAATTTTATCAACCAAGTACATGGATTGTGAATAACTTTATATAAGAAAAATTTATCTGTGTGTTCACGCCTCTTTTCTAATGATGTTAAGTTTATTATATCAAGTTTTAAGAAGCCGTATACAAAATTTTGCCGATTTCGTATTAATATTATAATATACGTGATTAGCGAAATCGGCAAAATTTTGTATACGACTTCTTAAAACTTAATATAATAAACATTTTACAGACGTGATTTAACAATCAAAATACAGTAAATTTTAATAAGTTTTAATGCACAATATAAAAGATCATTTCAATTTATAATCTAGTAAGTGAGCTACTTTTTTATTTTGCGTCGAGTGTTATAATGCGAGATTTAGGTTCGAATCTAAACCCTACAGAGTTGCTAAAATTATTTTTAGTCTGCGCTCCCCAGCTGATTTGCTAACCCTTTTGAGGATAAGAGCGTAAATTTATCTCTTAAACTGTAAATATCGAATTTCTACATAAAATCTACTATTTGCATTTCCAGTATTCGCGGGCCGCGTAGCGAGTACAGCCCAGCTAATGGGCTCATCGTCTAGCGGGGCGAGCAGCACCGGCGGGGCTTCGGTCCCGGAAGCTTTGTTCGTGACGTGGGCAGGCGCCGCGCTCGCCAGCACGCACCGCGGCGTGGCGCCCGCGGTGTACATGCTGCACGGGCCCGACGTCATGCTGTATCTGTTCACTAGGGTGAGTGTTAGTCTTCACACTCGGGAGAAGAAAGGCGCAACCGTCTCATTTAAAAATAAATATGTAATAGTCTGCGTGAGAGCTGAAAGCCAGTATTTCCCTCTGCGCAAAAATACACTGACCCTTCTGCATCGCCACACACAGCATGTAGTTTTGCTCAACTAAGAAATACAGTTTATAAGTCTATGTTTAGCGTTAAGTCTTGTGATATGTCCGACGTCCATGTTTGGTTTTTGACATAACAAACTATATCTATCTATTTATAAAAAATAATTTTTTTTTTTATGTTGTGCAAAGACACGACCCGGTATAAGAATCTACGCATTGGAACGCTCTGCTTGTCGCGTGGCTGCCATCCAGTTAAAGAGAAAAATTAGCTGCGTATAAAAGCATAAAATAATTGACTTTTATAGCATTATAAACAAAATTATTTTACTTTATCCAGGACCGTCCTAAAGTAAAAATTAATTTCGTGGTTAAAAATCCAACCAAAATACAAATGAATATGGCATGTTTTGACATCTAAATTTTAAAATTCACCCCGAACTTTCTCCGACAACATATAATTTATGAATGAATTAATATTACCATGATATTACCATATTTGCATATACCATTGTGTTACGTTTAAGTGTTTACATATGGTCGCGGACAGAAAATGTTTACCACCTTTAGTATTACAATTGCCTGCACACATTTGAGTCCCAAGGTCGAAATGTCTATTTCATATCAATTTGATTGACCATAGATTATTATTTTTCTAATAATATGAGAATCGGTCGCTCTAGGAGGTGGACTGACTACTATCAAGGTTTGATATACCTGGGCTGATTGATAACTGGCCGAAACGACGAACTTAAAAAAATGATACGCAAAAAAAATATATTACATTATATTTTGGCATCTTTTTGAAAATAGAACGCCAAATTTGAATTTAATCGAACTGGTGGAATTTGTTTGATAGGACGTAGAACTTTCTCTGTCGTAAATTTTCTTAACAATGGAAAGAAACGAATTTCGTGCGGTGATAAAGTTTTACGTTTTAAAACAGAAAACAGCAACCCAGATTAAAACCAAGCTAGACAGTGTTTTAGGTAATTCTGCTCCTGCATTGAGTACAATTCACACCTGGGTAACTGATTTTAAACGTGGAAGACAGAGCTGCGAAGACGCCCACAGGTCTGGCCGTCCAAATGAAGTCACATGATCAAAAAAATTCACAAAATTGTATTGAATGATCGGCGCTTGAAGTTGCGAGAGATAGCAGAGATGGTGAGCATTTCATCTGAACGCGTTTTTAATATTTCGCACCAACATTTGGGAATGAAAAAGCTTTGCGCTCGATGGGTGCCGCGTTTGCTCACTGTTGACCAAAAGCAACGTCGAGTGGACGATTCATCGGAGTGTTTGGCGCTGTTTAACCGAGATCCTAACGAGTTTTCGCGGCGTTATGTAACAGTCGATGAAACCTGGATACATCATTATACTCCCGAGACAAAAGAACAATCTAAGCAGTGGACTGAGAGCGGAAGACCTGCGCCGAAGAAAGCAAAAACGGTTTTGTCGGCCGGCAAAGTGATGGCGACTGTTTTTTGGGATGCTCGAGGGATTATTTTAGTGGATTATCTGCAAAAAGGAAAAACAATAAATGGAGAGTACTACGCAAGCTTGCTGCAAAAATTAAGTGAAGAAATCCAGAAAAAACGACCACATTTGGCCAAGAAAAAAGTTTTGTTCCACCATGACAACGCACCTGCACACACGTCAATGGTTGCAGTCGCCAAACTCCATGAATTGCGGTTCGAATTGCTACCGCATCCACCCTATTCCCCGGATCTGGCCCCGTGTGACTTCCACTTATTCCCAAACCTGAAGAAATGGTTAGGTGGCCAGAGATTTTCATCAAATGAAGAAGTCATTGTTGCCGTGGACGAGTATTTTGAGGGGTTGGAGAAAACATTTTATCAAACTGGTGTAACGGCATTGGAGAAGCGCTGGACTAAATGCATCGAGGTAGAAGGAAACTACGTTGAGAAATAAATTTATTTTAAATAGATTTTTAAAGTTTTTCTTTGTCGTTTCGGAAACTTATCAATCAGCCCTCGTATAGAGCAATTATTTTGAAAAAAAAAACTAAGATTTTAGTTTCGTAGTGACATCTGTGCTACCAATATAGATGCTCGCAGTGGAAAACTAAGGAAGGCAACTAACCAATCACGATGCGCGGCCTGAAACGCGCTAATGAAGTAAGGACAACACCAGTTGGACCTCGGTCTCCTGGCTATACCACCCGGCCAAGCGGGTGGTAACCCTTTTCCCACAACATCTTGTTCCGCCTACCTATAGGTGTCAAACTATCCTTCGCCAAAGTTTTTAACTAAGAATATGAAGAAATAATAAAATAGAAACTCAAAAAATCTTTATTTAATATCTAGTATAACCTTCCCCCAGCAGCTATGACGGCACGTAGTCTATCTCCACTATCTCGCATTGATGCGACAAGGCGTGCGCATAGATCATTCCCTCTAGTCTGATAACATCCCATACCCGAGCACAGTCTGAGCATGATCGTTTCTTTCCATTCCATGAGGGTTTCTTTCATTTTGACAGTCCCAGCGTTGAACCATTAACCTCCATAAATTTTCAATTGGGTTTAAATCAGCAGACCGAGCGGGCCGTTGAATGAGTCGAATGTCACGGTGCAGGTTGAACCACGCCATAGTAGCACGGGGCCGTGTGTATCCATGCATTATTTTGAACGTAGGCAATGTGTAGGAATTCTGTTGCAGGATACACTACGCGCACAGTAGGCAGCATCACTTCGTCCAAAAGCGACACATAATTAATCGCAGTAGCCCTCTATTGTCCACCTTCGAAGAGAAATATTATTTCAGCTTTTTGCTCCTGGGTTAAACTTGCCATTTTATTTCGTTATAAAAATAGGCATCTTTCTTAAAATTTCACTCTTGTCCAAACGACATTCAAACAATCATATTTTTTAATAAATGTCATTTCAAAAGTAAAGAAATGAGTTTCGTCATCAAAAAGTGATCAATAAATCTCTTTGTTGTTAATCAGTGCGTCATATTGAATAATCATTGGCACAAATTTAATCTAGTGCCATAACAAAACAAAAAAAAACTTAAAAGGTAATAAGTAACTTGACTTGGCATTTTAGACTAGTCAAAACAGTGTGATATGGAATCTAATTTGAAAACTGGTAAACATTTTCTGACCCCGACCGTACATACAATTTTATTAAATGCTGGCTATACGTAGGTGGTGGAGCTAGATGGTTCAGCCGAGGAGCAAGCGCAGGCGCTGTCGATAGTGCTTCGAGTCTGCCGCGCCGACAACCGCCTGTACAGCATGCTTTACGAGGGACCCGCCTTGCAAATGCTACACACAGTGTTCGCGTCCACCAAATGCGTCTTCTCCTATCACATGCTCAAAGTAAGTGTAGTTAAGTCTGTCACAGTCCTTGATTTAGTTAGACCTTTTTTGTACCAGCATAACAACAGTCAAACTGTTAATGATGAAGATGCACTTTGACACAAGAAGAAGTTCAAAGAAGTCGGCGATTTGCTTAATTACACGACTGCCCAAAAAAAGGATGTTACCTTTCTAGTGTTTGAACATAAAACAACAAGCGAAATATACCGTAAAAACGGAAGTTTAAAAATAATAGGTATGCGACATCGTTCGATCTTGTACTTAAATAGTTAAGACTGCTTGGGTGGAAATAGTTCCGATGAACTGCCATAGGTGTCGCTAAGCACGCTTTAACGTGCCAAGTGGTTGTTCTAGTGGTGACGTCATAATAATGGATCATAGAAAACAAACGGGAACAAATTGCGGCGCTGCCACTGTGCCCTCCGTGGTGTAGTTGGTAAGCACGTTGGCTGCGTATAGGATCAAGTCCCTCCAGTCTTTTTACAGCATACTCTCATCGAATCGTAGTGATTGGAGTTATGCAGAAAAAATAGAACTCTTTTTAAATTAAGTGTATTCGGCAGGTGATTTTAAACGAAGCTTGCAACACCAGTATCTTGACGGTAACCGGGAATGGTCTGGTCGTGTCAGGCCGCTCGGATGCCGTGGCGACGGAACCTCGGCTGCTGCTGCTGCTCATGAAGGCTTGGAGACAGCTGCACACTCAACAGGTAATGCGTTAAATAAATTTTGAAATTCTAAATGTTTCACAGTAATATCCTTTTCAACATCTCAGTCTACTGATGGACAAAAACCTGCCTCAAGGACAAAGACCGATCTTGAAGATATTTCACTTTATTTGTAATGGTTTACCTACTTTATTCTGTGAACGTCAAGATGGCGGGATCACGCCTTGGAACCTTGTAATTTTCATACCAGTACTCAATATCTGATGATACTCGCAAAAATAACTGTATTTAAAACGCTAAGCAAAATTAGAGTCCAGACTGGACGCCACCTAGACTTCTTAACTCCAGGAATTCTGACGTCAATCGTCGTCATTCATTTATTTTTCTTTTTGAAATGTGGCTTGCAGCCCGCATTTCAAACAGAAAAATAACAAAAAAATAAAAACAGAAAAATGACGACTGTATTTTCGTCTTTTATGTTGACTTTCCATTGACATTGATTATGATTATTTCAGGAACTGACATGGGAGGTGGAAGACCCATCCGGCGCGCGAACTCCGGAGCGCGGTTCTCTATGGGCGCTGACGCTCGGCTGCCTGCGAGCGTTGGTTGCGGACGGTCACCCGCGGCGCTCCTTCAACCAGTACCAGCTGGGCAGGGTGCGTCTGCAGAGGGCGCTCCTGGCCGCCTGCAAGGTGAGCTGATGGCTCGATTGGTTCTCTATGGGCGCTGACGCTCGGCTGCCTGCGAGCGTTGGTTGCGGACGGTCACCCGCGGCGCTCCTTCAACCAGTACCAGCTGGGCAGGGTGCGTCTGCAGAGGGCGCTCCTGGCCGCCTGCAAGGTGAGCTGATGGCTCGATTGGTTCTCTATGGGCGCTGACGCTCGGCTGCCTGCGAGCGTTGGTTGCGGACGGTCACCCGCGGCGCTCGTTCAACCAGTACCAGCTGGGCAGGGTGCGTCTGCAGAGGGCGCTCCTGGCCGCCTGCAAGGTGAGCTGATGGCTCGATTGGTTCTCTATGGGCGCCGACGATAAAAGTCAATGAAGTCGATTTAAAAAGTCAAAAGTCAAATATTATCCATAGGATGGTTTTCATCATCAATCAGCCTATTGCAGTTCACTGCTGGACGTAGGCCTCCCCAAGGGCACGCCAAAGCGCACGATCACCCGCTTTCCTCATCCAGCCACTACCAGCGACCTTCCTTAGGTCATCAGGAGGATTTTACATCACTTAAATTCATCATTAATTTTTTTTGGGTGAGTTAACTATCACTATGGCGGAATCTGCGGAGAAAATGAACATTTCGGGTCTTCATAGTGTGGGTAAGGTCGACAACCGACCTCACCAACCCAGTGTTGCAAAGGTTTTTTGTGTAATGCTATCAATATACTGGGTGTCCAAAAAGGGTGTTGGCAGTTTATATACGAAAATCATAAATGAAAAATATATCATTTCGTAATTTTATTACTATTTGCAAAAAGTACATACAATAGAAAGTTTACGACGAAAAAATTATGTTGTCCAAATGACGTCCATTACGATTTTGACACTCTTCAAGTCGTGGCCGTAAATTGCCTAAGACACGTTCACATAAAACGTTAGTGATTTTTGTTATTTCACTTGCAATATTGTTTTTCAATTGGCTAAGAGTTGACGGCTTATTTATGTAAACCTTACCTGCTTAGGTAAACCCATAAAAAATAATCAAGTGGACTTAAGTCCGGACTCCTAGGGGGGCATTTAAGGTTCCCGTTTATTGAGATAACTCTTTCTGGGAATAACTCATTCAATGCTTCAATAGACCTTCTACTCGTGTGACATTTGGCTCCGTCTTGCTGAAAAAATGTTGCCGAATTGTAACCTCTAAATTCCTGTAAAGATGGTGCCAAAAAACTTTCAATCATGTTACAATATCTGTCCGCGTTAACTGTAAGTGCATGTCCCCTACCGTCCTCAAAGAAATAGGGGCCGATTGGCGGACATTGCTGCCCACACTGCCACCTTAGGGCTGTGAAGTGGACGCATATGCTTATAACGAGGATTTTTATAACACCAATAGCGACAGTTTTGTTTATTGACATGGCCATTTAAGTGGAAATTTGCTTCATCGCTAAACAAGACATTGTTGAAGTTGGTAAAGCGCGCAAACATCTCCTGAACAAAATTTAGTCGCTGTTCATAATCTGTGGGTTTTAATTCTTGCACTAATTGAATCTTGTAAGCACGTAAATGCAAATCCTTCTTTAAAATCAGGTGCATTGTTGATTTTGCAATGTTTACGGATTGACTTCGCTTTCGCAGTGATAGTGAGGGATCTTGCCTTACCGACTCGTGAACTTCTTGAATAACTGCAGGTAGCCTTATTTCTCTCGGACGTCCGCAATCAAAGCTTTTAAAGTTGACCCTGTAGCCTCAAATGTCTTAATCCATTTTCTAATGATATTCGCACTGGGATATAAAGAAATGTCCCGGGTGATATAAGCGGGGAGCTGTTATTATCGAATTATTGTTTTGATAATAAACTCGTACACAAAATGCACGCTGAGCTCCGGTATACGAATCCATTGCAACTAAATTTCCAATAAATTCCACGTATGACATTATATATTTTTTGTTATCTACCCTCATTAAGATGATTTATTGATATTTAAAAGTGCAAATACCCTTTTTAGACACCTTGTAGAAAAGTATAGGAACCGAAATAACGCCTGATATTTTTTATAAATAACCAGGATGCTAAACAATTTTATCTACTCTCATATCGTAAAACTCGAATTACAAAATCCAAATCGGTTTTATATTGGCACACTTTATAAACGCATGTACATAAAATAAAAAATAAAACTCATTATAGTAAGTACCGCTATCTTTTTTTATTCATTTAACTAGTCTTATGGTTTTAGGCTGAATACGAAAAAAAAGGCGTACGCATGCGTTCTGAGACGCGCTGAAAACATTCTTAGGAACCTGGACACATATTGTTATGTTTTTGAGTTTATTAGAAACTCCCTTCAATATATTTAAATACGGACTCGACACACTGGATTTTACCATAATTCTCGGACTTGACAGAACCGGATTAGACATGAATTTACCCTACTGGATTTGAGAAAATGAGAAGACTTGGCCTCGGCCTTAATACTAACTAACTGAAGACTTGGCTCCGGCCTTTTTTTTTTAAATGGAAAAGTAAAATGAAAATACAGACCAGGCAGTATGGGCTTAGATCCCTTCGCCTGTCCAGAAAGGACGAACTAAAAAAAATCTATTAAAGCACCCGTAATTGCGTTCCGAATCACTGTCAGCCATACATTTTTTTGCTTCTCTGATCGCTGACAGCAGTGCTGAAAGTCTGATTCGGAATGCGCCCAAAATGTTGTCTGTGGAGCGCCCGCTTTAGCGCATGCGTAGTGATATGCTCGCTGGGTTTTGATTGGTTCTGTGGTTTTGGCGCCATTCTTGTTTTCTTGTACTGAATTTGGTAGAAAAATTGTTATTTTTGCGTAAAAATGTCGATAAAGTAGTGTATGAAATGTGAGAGTAGATAAAGTAGTGTATGAAACTGTACATAACTAGGTATTATGCAACAGTTTCATAAAATACTATTATACTTTCATCATCATCTCAGCTAAAAGACTTCCACTCCTGTACATAGGACTCCCCCATAGATTTACAACGTGAGCGCTCCTGCGCTACTGGCATCCACCGGTGCCCAACAACCTTCACCAAATCTTAAATTAGGCGAGGTCATATCATCGAAGTCTGCTTTAGTAACAAACCGTATGCTTCCAGGAACGATTCCTCAACTCTGACTGCGGACCGCTGGAAGCAGCAGCTAGCAGCAGTTTAGTGCAGCTGGTGCGAGGGTTACTGGGCACGCCTGTACAGCTGGACCGGCTCGTGCAGTTAGCTGACTTCCTACTCCTCATGCATCAGGTCAGTATTCCTTTCAAGAGCGTTGCAGCGAGCAGCATCTTGGTACAAAAGATGCGAGGGAGCTTCTATACAGCTGGACCGGCTTATGCAGTTAGCTGACTTCTTACTCCTTATGCACCAGGTAAGTCTGGCTTTTTGTCATCACCATGTCAAGTGAAAACACTTAGACCTACCTAAAACATCCCACTGTGACCGGTTTTGTATTTGGTTTGGAATCTTGTATTCTGGCGACCTTTAGCAAATTCACGCTGGAAAAGGTTGCGACGAGCGATCGTCAGGAGAGAAGTCAACCATTTTGCATCCTAATTATATATTTATTGTTTGTAATTTAATGACGCATTTAAGAAATGTAATGAACAACATCTTACGGAAAATTGACGTTTTTTTTATTTGCATCGTTGATTTGTAAACGAATTTAAATTCGGATGTGCAACAAATTGTTCCTTGAAACTATCCGAAAACTTCTCCACAGGCAAGCGACACATTCGTGACCCATTCTCGCGCAAACTTCTACTTCCTTTTATCCTCTGAGATGCAAGAGTCCGGTGACTTCCACCTCGCGTTCCGGCGGCGAGCTTCGAGGCGCATGCGCAGTGACGTCACGCCTAGCTCGTCCAGCGTCACCTCCGATGATGTCACCGGTGATACCAAAGAGCGACTTGACCACAGCAGCCTCGAATCTACTAAACACATGAAGGGAATAATTAATATGCAAATTAAGGAGGGCAGGTTAGTAATCGATTTTTAAAAATAGATTTAATTTATACTGTTTAATTTAGCTCTCTGCTCTGTAACTACACGCGAATTTTCCGATCTTTCCGTACTCAGGAAAATTCAATTCATTCCGTTACTTCGCTCCTACATGAAGGACAAATCAACAAACACACTTTAGCATTTTTTATATTCAGTATGTTAATTGACTGATTTTTACTACAGGAAGCACAATATATCGTCCAATTCGGAAAACTCTGATATGGCGCTAGGTAAGTTATTGATATGATTTATTTAAGCTTTGGAGGTTTATATATAAAACTAACAACATCACAGTTGTAAAAAGCGCGAGTATTAACGATCAGTTATTTTTAAAACTAACACCCACTATAACAACGGATGGCGAGAGATGGCCCAAGACAGGAAGGAATGGAAGAAAGGGAGAGAGGCCTTTGCCCTGCAGTGGGACATTTCGGACTACCATCAACGGCCCGTCACAGTCCACTGTTGGACTATGAGCCTACTCCACTTAAGTGGAGGGTTTTGCCATAATCTCCACGCTTGGCAGGTGGGTTGGAGATCGCAGATTAAAAGGTTACTGTATCAGAGAGCGTTGCTGCCCGTTCCCTGTTCAATGTGTAGTCCCTAAGTCGCCTCTTACGACACCCACGGGAAGAGTAGGAATTGGTGACAAATGTATTCTACTCTGCCGTCACCACACGGCTCATTTCGGGCTAAATCTAATGTAAACATCCATTTAAGTTTTAAACGACAATTTCGCATTTCCAGTCAAGCCGAAGTTTACCGGCTTTTCTGAATGCCTAAAATTACGAAATTGCCGTTTTAAACTGCTACAATAATCACCAATAGAGTAAATAAATTATACATTTAACATGCTTATGGGCTTGCTAAGCTTGGTGTCGGTTGTTCACAGAACGCTCGACCAGTGTTGAGCAAAAGGGGGAAGAGGCACAAAGCGATAACGAAGACGCGGTAGATAACACTAACACATTGGAAAAGGTGGCGGGGGACTTGTCTGACCTTGAGGAAGGGAAGGAAGGGGAAGTACTTGGAAAGGAAGGAGATGGAAAAGATGAACGGGTTGAAAAGGAAGTAATGGTAAAGAAAGGGCAGGGAATGGAAGAGCAAGGTCTAAAGGAAGGGCAGGTGGAGGAAGGACAGGGAATGGAAGACGAAGGTTTGAAGGATGGGCAGGAACAGGAAGGTGCCGGTGTGACAATACAAAGTGACAAGAATGTGCTCAAGGAATATATTGTTGTAGATATCGATGAGGTCAACAACGCCACTGTGGATATGTACGCGAGCGGGATATATCAACAGGTAAGTGAAATTTTAATGAACTTGTTAAGAGTTTTACCGAAGTAACATGGGGCGAAATATAGGTGAATAAAACTATTCGTATTTCCTATAGTGAAAAACATCTGCTAGTTGTGCAGGTGTGTATGTATATCTGTAAACACTTTATTGCACTGGTACCTACTGTAAGATTATTTTTCTTTCTTTCATCTAAGATTTTTTTTAAACGCTGGTCAGTTTCATCAACTCTCTATTCTTCTTCATCGTGTGGGTTTCCTCTATACAAACAAGGTATCTTATCCTTTTTTTATTCAATATGTTTTTATCTGTACAGAAGACGGTGAAAGCCGGCGCTGAGCCAGGATGGTCGGCTTGCGAAGGTCTCTTACTATTACTACGAGATACGTTGGCGGCGCTGCCAGACCTCGCTATGTCACAGGTACGTTATTTATAACCATCAATTTAACTGCCATATTCAATTAAGTACCGCTTATTATTAATTATTAAGTAGAAAAAAAAAATCACGATAAAACAAACACCCTATTAATGACCCGAGTGGGGTTGTGTTGTGGTGCGATGTCAAACAGGGCTCTCAGCGTGTGCTGTGGCCGGGGCCACAGCGCTGATTTTTAGTTCAACCCCAGTAATTGCGTGTACGCCAAACGCAGCAAGTCATCATATACTTAGTTGTATTACAAAGTTCGTTTGAAAATCGATTTTTAAGTTTTACTATCCTACCTCCTGCTATGGTTATTATTCACTTGACATTTTAATTGATACAGAGGTATTCGTTTCTCTTTACAGGCAGTGGCAGGCGCGATCCAGTCTGAAGTACTAATCGTGTTAGGTAACCATCGCAACGCCCGCGTGCGCGCCGCCCTAGTCCGCGCAATGTCGGCGCTAGCCCGCCGCGCTCCCGCAGAGCTCTCTAAAAAGCTACGAATACACAACTACTACATACACCTCGCTAATCAAATCTCCCTCTATCCACCTTCTTGGGAGCTTGCGACTGCTGCAGCGGCGCTGCTAACCAAGTGTGACGTGCCACTCGAAGACCAACTCGACGATGACATCTGGATAGACATCACCGAAGAAGCCGTGTTAAGAAGCCCGCCTTTATTAGGGCTGCTACCTGGCTGTTTGGAAGACGTTCCTCTCGCGCACAACATATCACTCATAATACGAAGACTGATAGACAAAGCGTCATTGAAGATGATAACGGAAGTATCCGTAGCAGAAGTGGTCGTCAAAGCGATCCGTGGCGTCGGGCAGTTAGGGGACACCGAGTTTGAAGGTCGCGATTTGCTGCTCGAAGACTTGTACGAGTTGTTGAATCGCCTCGCAGTGAAGGCTTCGAACGCTCAGCACAGTATGCAGACGATAACCGAGTTGCACCACATGCTGACGTACGCGGAGTGGGCGGGCGCGGCGCGCGCGCAGCCGGCCGTCGTGAGAGTGGCCCGCGACGCGCAACACTCACTCTTCATGTCGCAGCTGGATTATTTGGGTAAGTTTTATGTGCCCCCACGTTCTTAAATGCACTCGTATCAAATAATAGGGGATAAGTAGTTCGATGGGACTACTTTTTTTTATTTAATAAATCCAAACTTCTTAGTTTCTGCTATCGAACACTAAAATAATTTTTGCTCTATCTTTAAAATTTACCGAGTTATAAAGGTTTGAAATTCAAGATTAAACAGAGAGGAACTTACCCACTTGTGACGTCATTTGTTAGTAACGCCATATAATCTCCATACAAAAAATCGTTTTTGAAAGAGACTGACATATTGAAACTTTAAAAAATCACTGTAAAAACCGATTCTGTTTTTTCCTTCGCCAATCGTTGTAACGTAGGGTTACAGATAGGTAGGTAGGTAGAATAAAAAGAAAGAGGGTGAGTTCGATACCTGGAAATATATTCTGTTCTCCGCCCTAATACATCCGTGAGTGTTAACAGAGGAAGTGAAGAACAATAGCACTGGCCTTAAGTATCTGTTGTTGAAGCAATCTTCTTTGCACGCTCGATCCAGCCTAGACAACTGATTCCGCACACAGTGAAGGGCGTAGTAGTAGTAGTAGTAGGTAGATTGAAGTAGAAGCTTGAAGTGGTAGCTTGAAGTAGTAACTTGAACCTGGAACGGTAGCCAGAACGGAGTGCGTAAGTCTTTGTCCAAAAACCTAAGCCCATTGTGCCGTGCGCTAGCCACTGGATAGTAAGTACCAGTGCCTTGTTCTTACATTACAATATTATAAAATTACGCAATATAGCACTACAAGCGGCACAACAAGCTTAGATATAGCATTACAAGAGCTGCACAAGCATAGTTGAAAGGTATAAAATATGTCAACTCACCCCAGCGGATAAAAACAGCCACAAAATTACCAAGTTCAATTACGCACTAACACGTAACGGTTTTTTAGCCAAGCGAGCGTACGTCCGTGCTTCAAAGCGATCTGTTAGCGTCTGATTGACTGAGTGAGTGAACCGAGCTCCGCCGCGCCTCGACCGGCATATCGTCTATCCAAACCGGTCCGCGCGCAATCGGTGATCTATGCAGTTTAAATGAAATATTGCAAACCTTTCCAGAAAACGAACGTAGCACAATTATAATACATTAATGATTTAAGATTAGTTAAAGTAGATAGTTAGATTAAGTTAATAGAATTAAGAATTTATCATTACATTTAGATTAAGTTTAAAATAGTTAGTTCTACCTGTAGATAAACGTCTACCACGTTACATCGTCTGCTACTAATCTATATTTTTAAAATATTTCATAAAATATGGTAAATTTAGTAACAGTCCGATCCCCTATTGTTAACGTCAAGCACTTTTCGGTAAAGTGTGTGTGTGTGGTATGGAAGATATTTCTTGTAATCAAAATCGGGAACTATTTTTTTAATCAATTATAAATATAATAATCCTCAGCTTTAAAAATAATTCCACTTTAATTTTAATACTTCCAGCTTTAATGTTTGTTTTATTTAAAAAACTAGTTTGCACACTAGAAAGTTGGATTCGTCTTATTTCCACACAATACCAGAAATGACGTTCTGAAAATAAACCGTTTATAATTTAGAGGATCGTCTGCACACGTCGTACACGGCCCATACGAAGTACGCGAACTACTTCACCACGGTGCTGTCGTCGGCGGTGTCCCTGGGCACGGACGCGGGCGGGCGAGCGGAGCGCGCGGAGCTGGCGGCGCGGCACCTGGCCACGGTCGTCAGGGCTGTCACCTTCCTGCTGACGCGCTCGCCCAAGCTCGACGCCGTGCCCGAGGCGCCGCTCGTCGAGAGGCTGTTCGCTACGTTGTTGCCAGGTAACAAAACTGTTCAGTAAGATGTAGATTATATTTTTTCACTCGATAAAAGTTAATCCAGTTAGTATTACCACTGCAATAGTTTTCCCGACATCTGTAAATGTTCAATGTTCACAGCAACAGTTTTGCTCAACGACAATAATTGTTTTATTTGACGACCCATATAGGAAATGTGCCGTGCATGCAGATAATTTAATTATGAATTTGAATGCTGAAAAACAGTGCTGTGTTGTAGTGTCTACTTAGTGGGCACTGCAATGTAGCATAATGCTGAGCTATTACCTTTTTGCAGTGCGCGGAACGGAACGCACGCATATTTTATAGTTATTTTATTTTGGTGCTGTGCTTTTTTTAGACTTAACTTGTTTTGTACTCACTGTGTGTGTTTTGTGTTAGTAATAACATCCTATGGAAATAAATATTTTTTTATTTGATTTGCATCCCCAAATCCCCAATATATAGAGAATCCAAGAGATTGTAGAAGTGACGCGCGTTTTTATCTCAATATCTTACCTACAGCCGTAAGCGGCGCAGCGCCTACCAGACCCAAATGGTGGGTAGGAGGTGGTGCAGATTGGGTGTCCCCACTTCAAGAGTTGTTCTGCTGGGCCGCCGCACCAGCCGCCGGCGTGCAGCCGCTGCAGGCCAACCTGCTGCGGGCTTTGTACAGGGCCCCACCGTCCTCCTTGCATATGCTGTCGCCAGCTGACCCGCCCGCTATGAGGAAGGTAAAGTCAAAACAGCTGGACAGATGTTCATTAACCATCATTATCATCTCAGCGGAAAATCGTCCACTGCTGCCTGCATATCTTTTTTATTCTGGTTGTGGAGGTAAAAAGCTATTGACAATCAAACGAACATTTCATGCTCTTTTTGTAACGAGTTTAATAACACACAGTTTAAATTGTCTGTAACAACCGAAACCCCTAAACCATTTAAGACCCAGAAACCGAAATCACTATGGTGTCGCCGCACAGCTCATGTAAGGGTGTTTCGATGTATTCACGAATAGAGCTGGTAATTTGTTTCTACAGTTCTATATAATTATATTGTTTATTGCACACAAATTCTCACATACATTTTGTATAAAACTTACATCGCAATGCCGAGCTTACCTCTACAAAGACATCTCTTTCAGCCAACCTATACATGCATTAATAATTTAAAGGTAGACAAAAAATTATGTTACTCGTCAAGCTGAGCTTACACATTACCAGGACACTCGGAGTTAACTATTTTGACGTACAAGCGCGCTTACACTTAATTGTAAACCATGCCAAAGCATCGCATACTAAAATTTTGAAGCCCAGTAATTTCTCTTCACAGTTAGCCGTATACCTCTTATCAATGCTGAAGAACATCCACGGGGAAGCTGAAGGCGGAACCTTGCCGGTGGAGCTCGCGATCACGGACTGGGCGCGCGAGTGGGCCGTGGGCACGCAGGCTGGGCTAGCTGAGAGAGTGCCCTCGGAAACCCTCGCGATAGAGGCGGAGAGGCTGCTAGAGGTGGACGAGCAGAGGTGGGCTAAGATCGTAGCCAAGATGAGGACTCCTGTCGCCAAGTAAGTTGTGGTTTTGTTGAGTTCAGAAAGAGAAGATTATTAAGGGAGGTCTTTTGAATGGTGTGATGATGACGATGATTCAATAATTCTAGAGTGGCCGACGATTTGGTGGCGACGATTATATTGTGTGGTTAAAAGTTCGATGTTAAAAGAGGAACAGCCGCCATCATGCTTCTGACATGAACCATTCGGGACATTAGACAGACATGATATATAATTTACTTATTTATCTATAATGCCGTGTGGTGACGGCAGAGTAGAATACATTTGTCACCAACCCCTACTCTTCCCGTGGGTGTCGTAAGAGGCGACTTAGAGACTACACATTGAACAGGGAACGGGCAGCAGCGCTCTCTGATACAGTAACCTTTTAATCTGCGATCTCCAACCCGCCTGCTAAGCGTGGAGATTATGGCAAAACCCTCCACTTAAGTGGAAGAGGCTCATAGTCCAGCAGTGGACTGTAACGGCCCGTTGATTGATTGATTAGATATCTATAATGTTGTTGTTGATGACAATCTCTGACTAATCGACAACTTCCAGGGTGGTGTTCAGCAAAGACGGCCTAGCGAGCAAGCTGACTGAAAACGCGATGTTCGTGACTCGACAAGTGGTGGACATTCAGAACGGGGAACGCAAGGCTTTCATGGAGCAGTTGCGGCGCGAACACTCCGACGCGGTGGCTTGCACGCAGCGCTGGGCGCGGCTCGTCGACGCCTGCACGCACGAACAAGGTCACTTATTGCGTTTATGCAAGACAGCGGGTGGATTATATAGAACGTTCATGGAGCAGCTGTTTACGTAAAATCAGATTCTAAATATGTCATAAAGAGAATATTAGCATTGCGACGAGAAGAGTTTATATTCAAAATGCAAATTAGATTATTATGCTTTCTTGATAGCGATATGGTTATTTTACATCGGTACAGAATCTTGACAGTGTCTCTTCTTTGTCCCCAAATAAATCACTCTCACCTAAAAGCCATCTTGCCAACTCCATAGTTTTTTCACCTTTCCATGAAAAAATCTTCTTAATACTCATGTTGTGCATGCAACTGCATCGAAATGATAGGCACTCACATTAAATTAAAACCCACGTTAAATATCCAAATTTCAATAATACTCATTCAAGGAGATGGTGTAAGCGTGACAAATTAGGTCTGTAACAACGGAAGGCTAGAGATGGTCCAGGACAGGAAGAAATGGAAGGGAGAGAGTCCTTTGCCCTGCAATGAGACATTACGGCTTAATCTAAATAATACTGATGTATTAATAACACACATATCTACCGGGTTATTACCACGAATTACCCGGTAGATATGTGATTTTTTATTAATATTAACAACCGCGAAAACCTAAAAGTGTTTATACTGATGTATGTTTTGTTAAGAACGCTGGTGGTGTACTCGCATTGACTAGGGCTGCTGGTTTCCGTCCGGGTGCGATCCCCACCACTTACCAATGTGTTTTCGAATTTCAATTCATTTGTACGTTTATTCCATGCTCTTACGGTGAAGGAAAACGCGACGAAACCTGCACACTTCTGCGAAGAAATTCAAAGGTTGTGTGTGAAGTCCACCAACCCGCACTGGGCCAGCGTGACTAAGGCCTAATCACCCTAATTCAGGGTAGGCTCGAGCCCCTCGCTGGGGACGTATATGAGCTGTTGATGATGATGATGTTTCGTTACAGCGGTGTGGCACGACCCCGCCTGCTACCCGCAGTCCTGGCAGCTGGACGCCACGGAGGGCGCGGGGCGCGTGCGCGTGCGCTTGCGTCGCGCGCACCTGGACGTGCAGCCCAAGTTCCTCAAGGACACGCACAGGGCCAAACTCGGTGAGCGACTAAACGTTTCAAAACCCTGAGGTAGATGCCATTTGAGAATCGAACGGCAGTTAGGTAACAAATAATTTCAATGGTTACATACGACGCTTTCTACTTCAGTTACCCGCGACAAAATATTAAGGCATGGTTTCACAATAATTGATTTCTTTTCAGAGAACATCTACCGCGGGCCGCCGTTGCGCAGCGTGATCGGCGCCGGCGCAGGCCTCCGCGGCGGGCTAGTGGCGCGCCTCCAGCTCAACGAGACCGTGTCGTACATGACGCGCGTCACGTGCGTCACTGTCAGCAGCGAGAGCACGGGCGAGCTGCTGCTCAGCGACAGGTGAGTCATTACTACCCTCCGCAGCTGATCGGCGCCGGCGCAGGCCTCCGCGGCGGGCTAGTGGCGCGCCTCCAGCTCAACGAGACCGTGTCGTACATGACGCGCGTCACGTGCGTCACTGTCAGCAGCGAGAGCACGGGCGAGCTGCTGCTCAGCGACAGGTGAGTCATTACTACCCTCCGCAGCTGATCGGCGCCGGCGCAGGCCTCCGCGGCGGGCTAGTGGCGCGCCTCCAGCTCAACGAGACCGTGTCGTACATGACGCGCGTCACGTGCGTCACTGTCTGCAGCGAGAGCACGGGCGAGCTGCTGCTCAGCGACAGGTGAGTCATTACTACCCTCCGCAGCTGATCGGCGCCGGCGCAGGCCTCCGCGGCGGGCTAGTGGCGCGCCTCCAGCTCAACGAGACCGTATCGTACATGACGCGCGTCACGTGCGTCACCGTCAGCAGCGAGAGCACGGGCGAGCTGCTGCTCAGCGACAGGTGAGTCATTACTACCCTCCGCAGCTGATCGGCGCCGGCGCAGGCCTCCGCGGCGGGCTAGTGGCGCGCCTCCAGCTCAACGAGACCGTGTCGTACATGACGCGCGTCACGTGCGTCACTGTCAGCAGCGAGAGCACGGGCGAGCTGCTGCTCAGCGACAGGTGAGTCATTACTACCCTCCGCAGCTGATCGGCGCCGGCGCAGGCCTCCGCGGCGGGCTAGTGGCGCGCCTCCAGCTCAACGAGACCGTATCGTACATGACGCGCGTCACGTGCGTCACCGTCAGCAGCGAGAGCACGGGCGAGCTGCTGCTCAGCGACAGGTGAGTCATTACTACCCTCCGCAGCTGATCGGCGCCGGCGCAGGCCTCCGCGGCGGGCTAGTGGCGCGCCTCCAGCTCAACGAGACCGTATCGTACATGACGCGCGTCACGTGCGTCACCGTCAGCAGCGAGAGCACGGGCGAGCTGCTGCTCAGCGACAGGTGAGTCATTACTACCCCCCGCAGCCGATCGCCGCCGGCGCAGGCCTCCGCGGTGGGCTGATAACGCGCCTACAACTCAACGAGATCGTGTTATTTTCATTATTATTATTATTAAGCGTCATCGAACCGAACGGCGGCGGCGAGCGGCGTCGAACCTAATCTGTGTTGAGGGGCTC
The DNA here is from genome assembly GCA_951230895.1 of Carpatolechia fugitivella. Classification (NCBI taxonomy): domain Eukaryota; kingdom Metazoa; phylum Arthropoda; class Insecta; order Lepidoptera; family Gelechiidae; genus Carpatolechia; species Carpatolechia fugitivella. The sequence goes on along the minus strand of OX579655.1, from coordinate 9,491,344 downwards.
TGAAATGCAGACTTTGGATCACCGAGATGGTTCCTCCTTCAGTTAGATTGTTCTGAACTCTGCTTTGTGCTTGCTTTGCTCGCACCCGCCCTGCCCTGACTTTCGTTTACGATACTTAACAGAATAAAACGTGTAGTGCATTGTATGGTCACTTTGCGCACTGTTTATTCTTCTTGATTTGTATATATTTTCTGTAGTCGTAATAGCACGTACTTGAAAATAGCCTTATTTCTTTTTTCATGTTCCACCATTAACTAAACCGATTATAGATTCATATATCGAATATCTTGAAAAAAAAAGCGTTATACTTCTAAGTAATTTCTTCTATAACGGCGTTTTAATCATTTGTCCAGATGCATCCACTTCGTGCCGGAAGACTCGCAAGAAGACAGCACGGGAGCCCCATCACGTGACAGACGGCCATTATTGCAGTCCGGCGCGCAGAGCTGGCCGCTGGAAGCCGTCACACAGGTCGCCACGAGACGCTGGTGCCTGCAGGCGAGTACTCGCACCCATCATCAATATCATCATCATCATTAAGTTTGCTACAAAGTTATCTTTCAAATAGGAAACAGAAAGTTAAGATAGACCAATATAGTAGTGCAGACGTTGAAATTACATACGGTGTTCCGCAAGGAAGTGTTTTGGGTCCCACTTTGTTCTTAACATATATAAATGATTTGTGTGACATGACAATCCCAAATGCAAAGATTTTCTCATACGCTGACGACACCGCCATTGTGTTTACGGGAAACTCCTGGGATGAGGTCATACTGATTGCAGAGCAAGGTATGGCACAGGTTGCTTCATGGCTCCAGAACAATTTACTTTCGCTAAATGTTGAAAAAACGAACTTCATTTGTTTCAGTATTAATAACAGTACGCAGCCTGATGATAACATTAACCTAAAAATACATACTTGTAATGCTTTGTCGGCCTCGTCTAAAAATTGTAACTGTCCAAATATAAATAAAGTTCCTAATGCTAAGTATCTTGGAGTTCAGGTAGATCAACATTTAAACTGGTACAATCATCTCGAAAATGTAGCTAATAAAATCAGAAAACTCACGTGGATCTTCAGAACTTTGAGACACATTGCACCAGGGAACCAAAATTGTGATAAACGTAACATTATTAAGGAAATATATACATCCTTGGTGCAATCTGTCTTAACGTATTGTATACCAGTCTGGGGAGGTGCCGCAAAAACACGTTTTTTTTTAGATCTTGAACGTGCACAACGCGCTTTGATTAAGGTTATATATTTTTTTAAAAGACGTTATCCGACAGAAGCCCTGTATCAACTAAGTGACCTCCTCTCTGTTAGGCAGTTATACATTCTGCACATTACACTTAAAAAACATATAAGCCTACCATATGACACAATCTATAATAGTAGTAAAAAACGTAGGATAGGTAAGGTAGCTGATACAGTTTTAATGAAAACAAAGTTTGCATGCTCTCAATTTGAAAATAGGTCGGCAGTTTTATATAATAAGATAAATAAAGAATTAAATATTTACCCTAGACTACTTGGAGAGTGTAAAACTATACTTGTAAAATGGTTCAAGTTAAAAAAATACGACAGAAAATTTTCTACACTGTATTAGATAGTAAAACACACACTCACTCACACACACACACGCTCATACGCACACAAAGGCAAATTATGCTGAAATATTTTGACTGTTATTATTAATTTATTTTCTTTTTTCTTTTGTTAAATTCTTAATATTAATAGTAGGTACATACTGTGTTTGTTTATTTTTGTAACATTTTTCTATTTGTAAGGAAGAGCGGAGCCTCCCAACACAGGCATATTTGCTTAAAGGGAGACTCCATCCCCTTCATAATAATGTATGAATTATTCTAAAGAAATAAACAATTTGTATTTGTAAAAAAAAAAAAAAAAATTATGACAATAATGCGAGTTAAAATAGTTACAATCATCATTGTACTGTGCAGGAACGAGCGGTAGAATTGTTCCTGAGTTCAGGTCACGCGCACTTGCTGGCCTTCGAAGATATGAACGAGAGAGCCGCGTTCCTAAAAGCGCTGGGGAATTGCCACCTGCCCGGACGGTAAGCCACACCGAAGTATTTCATAGTGCTCTTATCCGCTTGCTTATTTTGTCGATCTTGGCCGTAGAACATGTCCTTGACGATTAAATTCTCCTTTGTTCTGCTTAGCTAGACAGTAAATTTTAGTATACTCAATTGACTTTTATCTATACCTTGACTTTTAATTCCGTGGAATTCTGACAGATGAAGTGTTGCCAGGCAGAAATCAGGTTACTAAAATTACAGGTATCACATTTTGATGAATAAAAATAACACAGTGAATTATTTTAAAGTCATACTTTATGCAGCCTTCATTATATTTCATTTTTTCAATTGTTGGATGACTATAATATTTTTAAGTTGTAATCTGTTCAAGTTACTACATTCAATGTGGGAGATTATTTACTATGGCCGGGTACACGGAGACAAATACAAAGAGGAGGTGCCACAAGCAACTTAGGCCCGTCTCATAGCGGACTAAGTACTCTTACTACTAGCTATTAACCAGCAGGCGTCGCTTCTGTCAGTGTTACTTTGGATTTTATGGATACGACACGAATATGACTTGGTTTGATTACAACCATTTTAATTGAAATTAGTAACGCAAAAATTATGAGCTGTGTTGTATCGTGCAACAGTACGAGTAATACACCTATTTCTAACGAAAAAAAGACATCATTCCACTCGTATGTATTTTTTTAATGCAATTTTTAATGCTCGTAATTTATTCCTTCGAGAAAGTTCGGCGATAGCCATCTATCGCCAAGTAGAATAACTTCTTCACTGTAGAAGGTTATAATATGAACTGATTCATTCATGCTCATTCATTCATGTTTTTTATATAGTAAGCTGGGTGGCCAGATATGGAATCTAAAAAAATATATTTGTATAAAATATTTATTTTTGTAGCATACAATTAAATAATGCAGATAATATTGATGAACTTACTCAATATTTACATGGCATCAAAATATCACATTTTGGGCAAGGATGTTTCTGTCTCCGTGGCCGGGTATCATTTTCAAATAACCGCAGGTTGCAAACAGTTGGTTAATATTTCTATTTCTAACACAAAAAGGCTTTTAAAAACACATGGAACCAAAAAAATAAAGATGTTCTTAATCTAACATATTAGCAATGCTATTAAAATAACAATTCTTCCATGCAAACTTCACTTTAATTTCGTACTGTATGGCCACAGATAAAAAAGCACAGCCTAAACCATACAAGATTCAAATAGAGTTTGCACAAGCCACTGGAGTTGTTATCTTAATTGCATTGTATGTAAATTATGATTTGCCTGTCTTGTTATAATAGTGATAACAGAAATGTACATGTGAAAAAAGGTTTGCGACAAGCGACCTGAGAACTGTCAGAATTCCACGGAATTAAAAATCAAGGTATAGATAAAAGACAGATTAATCTTTCTACATATATTACATTAGCCCCAAATCATGCAGTCATGCTCTAATCCTTATTCTAAAATCCAGCTATTTTATGACCAATGAAAGAGAGAAAATAAATTTAGATGAATGAATGATAAAATAAAGGTGTAGCTGTTATTTTTCAAGTCAGATGTTTTATGTCCTCACTAAAACTGTGCAATCGACTTATCCATAAGATTCAAATTCGATGTTTGACAGCTGTAATCATAGGATTTTCATCTCATGTCCCTTTTTAATATTTAAATAGCGATTAGGACGGATGAACTTAAATTTAGGTTTATTTTGGGTTTATTTTGGTACAGAATCGAACCCGACTCCTTAACGGAAGCGATGACGCAGTGGCGTAACGGCTCCATCACCAACTGGGAGTACCTGATGAGACTTAACGGACTCGCCGGGCGAACGTACAACGATCTCATGCAGTAAGATATATTTAGACTTGTTTCGTATTAACTAGTGGCTCTGCGAGCTGTAGACCTCGCGAGTATTTATATTTTTTTTTTAAATGGCTGATTTATGATTTTTTTACGTTTTCAACCCTCATAAATCTGTAATTTTTTTAAATTTCCAAAAACTGACTCGACGAAAAATTCTAGTAATTTATCGAACCTGCTCACAAAATTGCACGAGAATAGGTTGAGAAACGCGACCTGTAGATGGAGAACAAACAGATCGACAGATGGACAGATAGACATACAAAGGCAATTTTGGCCAAGCTGAAACGGAGACGCTTCGCGCTCGCTCGGCCAATTAACTGTAGTGATAAATAATTTCTATATAGGGTACTAATAAAATAAAATGCCACCTGTAAAAACATGTAAAGTAACAGGCTGATAAGTTGACTTTATTTGCTGTTACAATAAGTTACAATATGACATACCGTATGTAAGATACGGGTTTACACAAATTGATAGGGTGTCATTTTAAGTTTAGAGTAGTTTGTCCTTAATAAAATAACACACATGTTGAACGGGTAATTTCTCGCTGCAGACTCGGTTGTAAAACTTCTGTCTTTCTTACTCACGGGCTTTAAGGGCCCGCCCGTGAGTGGGAAAGAGAGAAGGAGTCTGCAGCGAGAAAATAACGATACTATAAACTATAAAAGTGTTTATAATGATACTATAGTTCATCATTATTAGTTTGTCCTTCTCTAAAGTGGTCTTTGTGTTAGATACCCGGTGCTACCGTTCGTGCTAGCTGACTACAGTTCTCGGATCCTGCGCCTCGACCGGCCCGAGACGTTCCGCGACCTGCACAAGCCCATGGCCATACAGAACCCCGCGCGCGAACAACACTACATCAACACTTACAACGTGAGTGCATATCTGTATTACTGGTGTTACTCAGTCGCTATCAGTTGGCGCGGCTACCGAGAGAGTGTCCAACGAGAGAATACCAGTCTGTTAGTGTTCCTCATTCTTATTGCCATATAGTTTATTTTATGGCGTCATCAAGTTAGTGCTTTGTGAACTCTATGTCAATGTGTATAAGGAATGTCAAGAGCTGTCAAGTGTATTCTCTTGTTGGACAGACTGTGGCAAATTTATAGATTTTTTAAATCATAATCATCATGGCAGCAGCGATAAAACCGAAATCAAGAAGCTTATATAAAACACATTGAAATCAATCGATAGTATTAAATACACGCATCTGTGATTGTATGGGAGTATAAATCGATGTAAGTAATATACCACAAAAAAAAAGTTTAATAAAAAGATAAGTTATCTGAATGCGAATAAAAAAGCAAAATTATTTACAAAATCGAAGTAGACGCAATTTTTAAAATAGAACTTTGTTAACTTAAGTTAAATATTTAATTTGGATAGTAATACTTACCGTGACTGCAGGACCTGAAAGCAGCCCGTCGCGAAGGCTGCAGTTCCCTCATCCGGCAGCAGCAGCCGCACCACTACGCGTCCCTGTACAGCAACTCGGGAGGAGTGCTGCACTACCTGGTGCGTCTGCCGCCCTTCACACAGCTCTTCCTCAACTATCAAGGTACGAGGACCTCGTCTTACCGTCCCTTACAGCAACTCGGGAGGAGTGCTGCACTACCTGGTGCGTCTGCCGCCCTTCACACAGCTCTTCCTCAACTATCAAGGTACGAGGACCTCGTCTTACCATCCCTTACAGCAACTCGGGAGGAGTGCTGCACTACCTGGTGCGTCTGCCGCCCTTCACACAGCTCTTCCTCAACTATCAGGGTACGAGGACCTCGTCTTACCGTCCCTTACAGCAACTCGGGAGGAGTGCTGCACTACCTGGTGCGTCTGCCGCCCTTCACACAGCTCTTCCTCAACTATCAAGGTACGCGGACCTCGTCTTACCATCCCTTACAGCAACTCGGGAGGAGTGCTGCATTACCTGGTGCGTCTGCCGCCCTTCACACAGCTCTTCCTCAACTATCAAGGTACGAGGACCTCGTCTTACCATCCCTTACAGCAACTCGGGAGGAGTGCTGCACTACCTGGTGCGTCTGCCGCCCTTCACACAGCTCTTCCTCAACTATCAAGGTACGAGGACCTCGTCTTACCGTCCCTTACAGCAACTCGGGAGGAGTGCTGCACTACCTGGTGCGTCTGCCGCCCTTCACACAGCTCTTCCTCAACTATCAAGGTACGAGGACCTCGTCTTACCATCCCTTACAGCAACTCGGGAGGAGTGCTGCACTACCTGGTGCGTCTGCCGCCCTTCACACAGCTCTTCCTCAACTATCAAGGTACGAGGACCTCGTCTTACCGTCCCTTACAGCAACTCGGGAGGAGTGCTGCACTACCTGGTGCGTCTGCCGCCCTTCACACAGCTCTTCCTCAACTATCAAGGTACGAGGACCTCGTCTTACCGTCCCTTACAGCAACTCGGGAGGAGTGCTGCACTACCTGGTGCGTCTGCCGCCCTTCACACAGCTCTTCCTCAACTACCAAGGTACGAGGACCTCGTCTTACCGTCCCTTACAGCAACTCGGGAGGAGTGCTGCACTACCTGGTGCGTCTGCCGCCCTTCACACAGCTCTTCCTCAACTACCAAGGTACGAGGACCTCGTCTTACTGTCCCTTACAGCAACTCGGGAGGAGTGCTGCACTACCTGGTGCGTCTGCCGCCCTTCACACAGCTCTTGCTCAACTACCAAGGTACGAGGATGTCGTCTCAAGTCAATGTGATCATCAACAGCTCATATACGTCCCAACTGAGGGGCTCGAGCCTACTCTAAATTAGGGCGATCAGGCCTTAGTCGACCACGCTGGCCCAGTGCAATTTCTTCGCAGGAGAGTGCAGAGTTCCTCACAATGTTTACCTTCAACCTAAGAGCGTCGAATAAACGAACATATGATTTCGAAAATCGAAAACACATTAGTACGTGGTGGGGACCGAAACCGCATCTCCCGGGCGGAAGACAGCTGCCCTAGCCAACACACCAACGACGCTCAAGTCAATGACCGAGAATGATGTGTGGGGTATTGTTAGAATCAGTACATCAGCCCGAGTGACTCTGGCTATAATTTTATTTGGCAAGGCAAACGTTTTTTCTTTTTTTAATTTCAGGTGATTATAAATCTTACCATCATTATCATAACAGCTCATGTAATGATCCCACCAAAATAGGCCATACCCTTGATTTAATTTGAAACTATTCCGTTCTTTCGCACAAACATTCTTCGCAATAAAGTCAATAAATACCACTGACTCTTGCCGCGAGCTAAATGCACACAAGCAGGGTTGGAATCAGGCTCCCATAAAATTATTGTTTATGGATATTAAAAAGATACTTTTTACCAAAAAATTACACTACGTTATGTTTTTGTGTTGAAAACGTTTTAGATTAAATAAAAATCATTTGTTATTGAATCGTTATTTTAATATTATCACATAAATCTAGGTAAATTAGTTATAAAATCACTTATTTTCGCGTACAATCCAAGCATTACGATACTATATATTACGCAACATGAAACTATGGTACAAATAGTATAATTATACTACGAAATCCAACCCTGCACACAAGTCATTTTCTCTTTTCAGAAAGTAACGTCTGTATTACTTGGGCTATTCTCCTAACCTAAGTCAAATCAGATGCTTTAAAACCTACAAAGTTAGTCTAGTCACTGATCTGACACCGATCTAACACAAAACAAATCACCTTTAAAAAAACGAATTTAATGTTTTACTTCGTAATAATATTTTAATTTCTATGTTATCATTATGTTGTATTGCAGACAATAACTTCGATATGCCAGATCGCACGTTCCACTCGTTGGCTACAACATGGCGTCTCATCACCAACGACTCGCCCACTGACGTCAAAGAACTCATTCCAGAACTGTTCTATTTGCCAGAGCTCTTTCATAACAACGAAGGTAGGTGTCAAAATTATCCTAAAATAAAATGACTGCTGATAACCCGAATACCAATTAATCTAAGTATATGAAAACTTTTTATAAACATAGCCATTCGGCAGGGAAGAACCGACGTGTAGTTCCCGGCATTAGAATCGGACCAACCCATGTTTTCCTGTGAGTGTCGTAGAAGGGGACAAAGGGATTGGGGTTTAGTGCCAAATAGGCTGGCAACCTGTCAGGTGCACTAAGAAAGAAACATGAAGATCGGTTATGCCGAATGTTACCCCGAAAATATTGCCAAATGTGGTTTTAATCCGTGCTGCTTGGTAGCTCACTGAAGCTCTGCTCACCCTTTGGGGATATGACCGTGATTTTATGTATGTATTCGGCAGCTCCAAAACTCTGACCACAGTGCTCGTTCCCGCTAGATCAATCTACAATTATTTCTGAAATTAAAGATCTGATGATTAGCCTCTTCCAACGCAAAAGTTCTTTTCGACCTTCTTTTGCAAATTTAATTGACCAAGTTTTAAGTTATACTAATTTTTTGCTACAGGCTTAAACCTGGGCGTCCGTCAATGCGGTTTAGGCGTAGACGACGTAGAATTACCACCATGGGCGCCTGACTCACGGCTGTTTACGCTAGTTCACCGGCAAGCGTTGGAGGCGCCACACGTAACGGAGAACTTACCGCACTGGATCGACCTGGTGTTTGGGTACAAGCAGACGGGGCAGGCCGCCATCGACGCCATCAACGTGTTTCCTGCTTGCGTGAGTTCATATCATACGCATGACTCTTTAGTGACCATCATTCTAATCTCTCTCCTCTCTCTCTCTCTCTCTCTTTCACTCACTCTTAGTCAACCCGATGGCCCAGTGCGGGTTGGTCGACTTCACACACAACCTCGACTAGACAAAAACCGTTACAAATCTAAGACAAAGAACATCAACTTGTCGCTAAGGAAATACTTCATCGCCTCCGAACACAAGACGTCAACTATCCACGGGCAGCTGGCGTTCTGCAAGGCTGGTATCGAGACCAACTTAGTCCAAGTCTTCACGACAAAGGACCATTCACGGGATCGGACTACTTTCTTTTTATTTTATAAATCCAAATTTCTTAGTTTCTGCTATCGAACACTAAAAGAATTTTTGCTCTATCTTTAAAATTGGCCGAGTTATAGAGGTTTGAAATTCACGATTAGACAGAGAGGCACATAGCCACTTGTGACGTCATTTGTTAGTAACGCCATATAATCTCCATACAAAAAATCGTTTTTGAAAGAGACAGACATATTGAAACTTTAAAAAATCACTGTAAATTCGTTTTTCAACCGCGTCTGTTTTTTTCTTCGCGAATCGTCTGCTACTAATCTATATTTTAAAAATAATTCCTAAAATATAGTTTTAGGAACAGTCTGATCCCCTATTAACGAGTAGTCAATGTCAGGTCCAGGCTCATACAAAGATTCCTTTAACACTATTTGCTCATTGCAGACTTACTACGGGTTCGACCCGAGTGCTCTAGAAGACGAGACAGACCGCACGGCTGCCGCGACCATGGTCCGCACGTATGGACAGGCGCCAAGGCAACTGCTGAAGACTGCCCACCCGCACAGGGCGCCCGATCTGATGCCCGCCAAACCTATTCAGGTAAAACCCTCAGTTCCAGACAGTTTCGGCGATAGATAAGAACGCTAGGCGAAACAGTGTCTTGCAGGAAAAGGTCGATCGATCCCCCGGGGACCGAAGAACAACAATTGTGTATTGAAAGTTGACGGCTCACCCTCAGGGCGCCAGACCACATGCCCGCCAGGCCTTTTTAGGTAAAACCCTAAATTTCAGACAGTTTTGGCGATAGATAAGAACGCTAGGCGGAACAGTGTCTTGCGGGAAAAGGGGGATCACCCGGGGACCGAAGTACAACAGTAATTTGTAGATTGGAAATTGAAGACTGTCACACTCATAGGAAATCTGACCTCATGCCCGCGGGCAGCCCACCAAGCCCATAAACTCACCACTTTCAACTCGGTCAACGGCTTGATGTCCTGCTCGTAGTTTTTCATTAATATTTTGCAGTTTAACACGTTAATTTTAAGCGGGATAAAAGATACACGAGTGAGTGAAAACGTATTAGTTCATCAAAGACACGTGCAAACGTAAGCTTGAATGAATGAATGAATACGTGGAAACTATCATAGAGATCATAGAAACTTCGTGCTGAACGTTATTTCGTTGAACCTACCTGAACGTCTTCAGACAGATATTCACTGTTGGACAAAAGTAGAGACTGGATGCCAAGGCAACTAATAAGGATTGCACAACACACTTCCGCAAGATATTTGGCCACTGAAGTCAGTAAAGTGTTATGCACGTTTTATATTTCCTTGAAAATAAGTAGAGCTGTTGTGTCGTTTTACTGTATGTTTTGTATTTGTCATCTTTAATGTGTACAATAAATTGTTAAATAAATAAATAAAGTTACTAACTTAACGTTTATTAAGGGCCCAGGAGGCGGTCTAACGGTTTGACTCTGTACGCTGTCGTAATTACACTTCTGACGCGTCAAACACACCAAAAATATGAAAATGCATCAAACATGCTTCAAACACTTAAATATTTGACAAACCGTTCAAACCACCTTTGTAAACGATCAAAATGGTTTGAGTCAAACCAAACTTTACGCGTTTGAATCAAACCGTTTGACCGTCTCCGGGGCCCTTTACACACTCATAGCTCTAGGATTATGTTTTTTCATATGCCTAGAGTGAGGAACATCACATATTTTACGTTGCGACACAGAATTGTCGCGGCTCAAATTGTTGGTCTTTTAACTTTTTGCTGATTAGTGGCCTTTTAACGTTTTTTTTTTACGTTGTGAATCCATCTTAAGTTTACCGCGTTCAGTCAACAAAACCACTAGAAATATGGCGTTATTTTTACAAACACGTTGTATAAACCATCTGTTTTTCTGCAGGTGCCGGTATGGGCGGGCGTGGAGGGCGCCTCATGGGGCTCCTACTGCGGCTCGCCCGCGCTGCCGCCGCCCGCCGTGGTGTGCAAGCGCGCCTGCCCCACCGCGCACAGCCTGCAGGCGCTGCCGCACGCGCGCGCTGCCGCCGCACCCCCTGACCGCACGCGCCTGCAGCCGCGCGCCGGTTAGTACCCCCCACCCCCCGTTAGTGCACAGCCTGCAGGCGCTGCCGTACAAAGTCTTACGGGACAAAGTCTTATTTCCACGGGAAAATCTTACACAACGCTAAAAAAATCTTACAAACTAAGAACTTGGATTTTCGGGGTAAAAGTCCAATAACTAATGGGGATAAAAACTAGAACCTAATGGCGCCATGTTTTAGCAAATAAATTTATTCTATTCTTCTATTCTATTCACTGTTGAGTGTTCCTAAATGTGTGCGATGGATAGTAAGACGTCAAGACATCCATCTGACATTTGTTTAACCAATCAATATCTTTAGGACCACTCAACAGTGGCGCCATTTAGTTCTCAGTTTTTAACCCCATTGTATGAATTTGCAGGAGAGTCATCAGCCACGACTCCTAGCGGGGCTTTCGTGGGCGCCGTGGCCCTCATCTCGTGGGGCCACTCGGACCATATCGTGCGCGTGAAGCGGCGCCGCGACGCGCGCCCCGACCTGCTGCTGCACGTGCCCAAGCTAGACCAGGTACGACCCCCAACTGACCTTGACAGCAAAAGATAAGGAAAGTATTCAACGAAAATTTCTCCGCTCACTTAATTTTAAATTCAAAATCAGTTGTAGTTCATATATCGATAGTTGTAGATGTCACCACATCCTTCCCTTAGCCAAGCGCTGGTATTGTTGACGTACCCAAATTACTGTCGTTAGTTCCCGCAGCCTAGGTCAGCTTAGACTGCCAAAGTTATTCAATACCGAGCTATACCTGACCAATGAAGTCAAGTACCTGGGAGTGACACTTGACAGTAAGTTGCTCTGGAATAAGCATATTGACCACAAGCTACAAAAAGCTTGCATCACCTTTTGGCAATGTAAAAGACTCGTCGGGAAATCCTGGGGTCTGTCGCCGAAGATCACCTTATGGCTATATACTTCTGTTATACGGCCTATAATCACATACGGTGCCATTGCTTGGTGGCCCAGGACCAAGCTAATTACCATCAAATCCAAGCTACAGCGCTTTCAAAGACTTGCCTGCACAGCAGTCACGGGCAGTATGCGCATACCATGCCCACCCCGACAGCCGCCTTGGAAATTATCTTAGGACTTAGGCCATTGGACCTATGGATCCAACATGAGGCGAGGATGTCGGCCCTTCGCTTAAAACTTTCGGGCGAAAGGATGTACCAGGACGGCCATGTCGCGGCACTCTGGAAAGATGCTATAGTATCACAGCCAATGTGCCAAGCTCCATGCGACAGGGTCCCCAAAACCTACATATTCACCAAGAACTACGAAATTCAACTATCTGAAGCTAGCAAGGATCATTCAGGCACGGATGAACTAAGAATATACACTGATGGTTCTAAAATGGAGTCTGGAACCGGAGCAGGAGTATTTTCACTAGACTTAAACATCAGAATATCACTGGCCTTAGGCGACTATAGCTCTATTTTCCAATGTGAATGTGTAGCAATTACCGAGGCAGCCACCGCCATTCTGAGAAGGGAGGTTGAAGATTTTACCATCAGAATACTTTCCGACAGCATGGCTGTGCTCCAAGCACTTCGAGGCAACATCTGCAGCTCAGTGCTTATCTTCGAGTGTCACTTAGCCTTAGAGCGAGTATGTGCAAAGAATAAGGTCATCCTCTCCTGCCGATACTGTGCCGGACAGTATGGTCTCGACACAGGATATTGTCAGATGTCAGATAGTAACGGTAGGATGCAGGATTTAGATGTCAGATGTCACTAATGAAAACTCGACCGATACTATGGAGCGTCTTTATTACACTAAATTATTCAATGACGTATTTCGCCAGACGTACCAAAACTAGGTCGCCCGAGTCAGCGTAATAGATTGAAAATCATGTACAGTAGCTTGTACATACTGCCAACTCAAAGCAAGAAATGTAATGCAAACACAAGGATTTTACTTATAAAAATTACAACTCAAGGCCTTAAAAATGTCAATATCAACAATGTTTAAAATAATAATAATGTAAAAATCTTAAATATGTCAAAAAGAAAACAAGTCAAAAAAGTAAATAATACATAACTTAAAAATAGTATGCTTAAATATATCAAATAAAAAATAAGTAAAACTAGTAAAAAGTATAACTTAAAAATTGCACACGTTTAGTTGTCAATATTAAAACTTATTTTTCGCTGTGGCATAGGTGAGGTCGCAATGTCTACACTGGTCATGGAGCTCCGTAATGTGCTTTGCATCATCCTTGGGGCCGGCAAAACAGGTGGGGATGGCTGCGAATCAACCTTCATTTCTTTAAGGATCATGGTATCTGCCTGTATAGCAGATGGCTCTGAGTTTTGCTTTTTCGTGTTTCTTTTATGCCACCGTTTTCTCAAGTTACAACATAAAAGTGTCAAAAGCACTACTGTTATTAAGCTTAGAATAACGTATATCACTTTGTAGTGAGTGTAATCGCCTCGTGTCAGTTGTTCCAAGTGTTGATGTTTTAGAATGTCAATCTTCTGCTGGATGTTCTGGTACTCATCATTATGCTCTTCAATAACGATATTTTTTGGCAATGAGCTTGAGATCATGCTATTTATTGATGGGATGCCAGGAATCCCAGTGGCAATTTCCTGTTGCGTGAAAATTTTACTTGTGTAGTCATGCTGAGCGTGGATAATGAAAGCTTCGCCTTTTACTGTACAACCTGGATTTATGGTCAACAAACCATTTCCTTGGACATGCTTGGTAGTTATGTCATTTTTGCATACAACTCGTAGCGAGCAGTCATCACAACATGAATAGAGCCATGCGTCACGAGTGTGTAACTTGATCCATCTGTCGGTACAGTTCTTGAGCGTAGACCGGCAAAAGGGTTTGTTTTCATTGCTTATCAAAAGTCGCATGTCACAAACAGACTCGTCGATTTGTAAGTTATATATAGGATGATTCAACGGGCACAGCATTTTTTTATTTGTATGTCGAATACATGAATAAATGTCATTATCTGTCATAGGAAGAGCCAGATCCTTTTTTACGTTTATAGCAAGATATTTTGCTTCAGTGGACGTATATATCATCTGCTTTCCTTTTCGCTGGGGAATGTCAATGACCTCATCTAGTTCAAAGGAATCTCGGTTTATTTTTCGGGGTGGATGTGAACTGGTGAGCAGTTGACGAAATCTTCTGGTTTAAGGTTCTTTTCATTGACCTGAAATCACTCTCATGTTTTTTAAACTCTTTCTCATACTCCTCATCCCCTCCTGCGAGGAGGTTGTCAATTTTTAAATGCAATGTGTCTATATTGTTCCACCGCATTTGCAGGCTCCTCAGCTCGTCCTCTAGCTCCCACTTTTCCATTATCACTTCAGTTTCGATATTGTTCAGTTGCCTTTGTAGTGCTCGGAAATTTGTCTTCTGCTCGTTTTTAAGCTCTTCTACCTCATCAGGTTCGTTAGAAGTAATAATTACGTAGCTTTTCAAAATTTTGCGAATACTCTCATACAGGGTCATAGTATCCGAGTAAACATTTTTGGTAACATATTCGTTATTCTTGTCAATCTGTTGCATGAGTTGATCATTGTTCATGTCAAATTCTGCCCACAGGCTGTCAATCGAATTAACTCTCTTTGTAATACAAGCCTCGTTCTTCCTACTGGCAGAATCTTTATTAAAATTCCTATGCACTGCTTGGAGAGCTGCAATAATTTCTTTTTGGCGTTTGTATAATGCCGTAACCTCCATTTTATGGGATATGTCAAAATGATAGAAAACACAAAAATACCTTATAAGGTGCCGCTATTGAAGTTGGTTGTAAGGCGAAGCTGAAACTCCTCCTTTCACTGTCACTGTTAAATGTCACTATCACTGTGTGGATATCAAATATCACTAGAAATGTCAATGAACTGATGTCCAAAATCTGCTGATAAACCTTAGTGCGATGTAGTCTCAAAACGATTTAAACACCCGTCTCAACTCAATCGGTGAGACCCGCTTCTGGGAGGCCAATTGAGCCGATGTGTCGATCGCAAGAGAACTACCAAAACACTAAGTAAAACACAAGGAAAACAATCCTCAGTTGTCTGCTCGAAGGACCAAAATGTGCCGGACAGTATGGTCTCGACACAGGATATTGTCAGATGTCAGATAGTAACGGTAGGATGCAGGATTTAGATGTCAGATGTCACTAATGAAAACTCGACCGATACTATGGAGCGTCTTTATTACACTAAATTATTCAATGACGTATTTCGCCAGACGTACCAAAACTAGGTCGCCCGAGTCAGCGTAATAGATTGAAAATCATGTACAGTAGCTTGTACAGATACCGTTCAGCCAAGTGAGAACATGGCTGCGCAACATTACCCGGGACGAACACAACGCCCAATGGGCTAGTCTAACAAGCTGCAGACAGTCGAAGGCGGTGATCCCAACACTATCGCCGAGACTAACACACAGACTTCTCAGCCTAAACCGTAAAAACCTCCGAATAGTTGTAGGCAGTTTAACAGGTCACATACCTCTCAATAAACACCTATTCACCATCGGCGCGACGGACAGCCCTCTATGCAGAGGATGTCTGGAAGCAGAAGAAACGGTCACTCACGTAGTCCTGGAATGCGTAGGGTTGACTGACCAACGGGCAAAAATCCTCCAGAATGTGGGGTCGCTCCGCGAAGCCTGTGACAGTCCCAGGAGGCTTCTGAGCTTCTGGAAGGAGCTAGGCTGGTTGGAGTAACCAGCCAAAACCGAACGTAAAACGGACCAATTCAGAGTCTAATTGCGGAAACGGGAGCCCACCAACTAACTAACTAACTAACTAACTACTGTCGTTAGTTAAACTGTGTGTTCGTAATCATAACTCAAGAAGTATTAATCTCTGACTTTTTCTTCCCAATGCATTACCAAATATAAACAAGAATCTTATTTCTGGCGTGCTGGCAAGAGTATCAATGACCAGTTTTCTCAATTCATCTCTGCTGCTGATCTCTTGGACTGATTTATCAAGCACAAGTTCACGTCTTTTGTGAACTTCAACCTTAAAATGTTTGTAATATCTGAATATTCATCTTACACGTTTTTACTTAGGTTATCGGCATGCGAACGTTAAATATTTTTTGAATTATTTGTGTATCTATGAGCTAGGTATTAAATTATCTAACATCGTTTCACAGGCGGAAGCTTGTAATTGGCTCAAGTATTGTATGTTAGCTATAGTTATGATATTACTATCGCTGTAATTTTCGCTAATACTATAAATAAGATAAATCATTAATGTATACTAAAAACAAGAAAGGACCTAGAATTGAACCCTGCAGGACGCTCATACTTATTGAAGACCCAGGTAATCTTTTCCCATTAACACATTGTGGACCCTTAGTAAACTAAACTGGTGATTTGCATCAAATTATTAAGATATAGATGGCTTTGTAATTGATTTAGTATTAATCTTTCAAATATTTACTAAGAGTCGGTAGTATAGCTATAGGTCTGAAATTAGTAGTCTTGAAATGTTGTATACAATACCCTAAGTTTAAAACCTCTTCACAGATATCTCGCGTAGCAACATCGTGCATAAGCGCGGGCTGTCCAAGCCCCGTATTCTTCGGGCACGTGTCCGGGCGCGTGCTCGCCGTGACGTTGCGCGTCGACGCGCACGCGCCGCTCGGCAGCACGCTGCGGCCGCACTCGCGCACGTTGCTCGCGCACCACGCTCCCGTCACGGACATACACGTGTGTGCGCGGGCGGGGTTACTGGCCACCGCTAGCGATGACGGAAAGATTGTGCTGTGGGACTTGCATGAGTGAGTATACTCGTAGTTTAACTTGTCACAATCTCCATAAAGTAGTAATCGATAGTTTCCCACTATTTTATGCTAGTTTAAACTAGCATCATCTTTTTATGAAGGGACAAATCCGTCTCCCTCTCTAGGGGGAAGAGAAAGCCCAAAATAGAAAAATGGAAAACATATGAAAGGTTTGGTTCAACAGATTAAATAAGAAAACGCGTTGCAAGTACGCAAAATTAAACCACTTTAAATATTATTTAGTGTCTTATTTGACCCATTCTATCTCTTGTACGATTCTTCATGTTCTCTATCTAATTCTCATTCTAAACAACAAACTTTCCCAGCTTATCCTACATCCGCACGTTGCCAAATCGCGAGATGTTGCCAGTGTCTCTGGTAACGATAAGTCCGACGCTCTGCGACGTGGCGAGTGTCCACGCGCCCCCCTCCGCCCGCGCCCCGCCCGCCCCCGCCGACGCCTGCGCAGACGCCGGCGACAGCGACAGCTACGAGAAGGACTCCACGTACAAATACGAGAGCCTGGTCAGAGTGCATACGGTTAACGCGAGGTTTGTTGGTGAGTAACATTACAGGTTTTTGTATAATGGCTAGTCCAAGTCTAGTGCGCAGATTGTCTAGTCTAGCTGTTTTTTATTTTATATGTTTTGTATGGCTGTTTGGGCGCTTTTTACATGTCTGCCCAAAAAAGGAGTGTAATGTGTTTTAAAGGTTCGTGTATGTATGTTTTTTTTATTTGGATGTATGGGGTATAATTAGGATCCTTACATCAGCCTAAGTGACACGCGCTATAATTTTTTAGCAGGGCAGTCGTGTAATATTTAGATGATTATTTTCAATATTTTTAGCATTAGTAAGTATTGTACACACTTACATGTTTACTTTTGTTAATATTTCCATTACAGGCAGTGTAAAAGTAGCGGAACGCGTAATGAGTATATGCTACTCGGCGGCGCCAGAGGGCGTGAGTGTGAACTGCATCGCGTGCGGACTGTACGCGGGCGGCGTGCGACTGTACTCCTCGTGGGACCTGCGCCACGTGCTCAGCATCCCGCCCGCGCACAAGCCACTGCCACTGCTCAGGTTTCTAATTAGTTCTAGTTAATCGTTATAGATGACGTTATTCTTAACGCCCATCCTAGTCCCTAGAAACGAATTAGAACTAGAAAATAAAAACTAAAGAACTAACATTATGTAAACGTATAAATTAAGAATAACTATCTTAGCGTGTCAAATGTATTATTTAATTTAGCGCACCTTTAACTTTTTAAAGAATACTCCGATTTGCAGTAAAAGAATTCGAAGAGGCAACTGCACTAATAAACAAATTGTTAATTGAGCTCTTCTCCACAGATTCCGCCATTGTGTTAGTGAACTCACCCAAAAAAATGTAATGACGGATCTAAGTGATGTAATAACATCCTATGGAAATAAATTATTTTGACTTTGTTAAATATCCAGTTCAATCTATGAATCTAACCAATTTTTGTTACACAACTTTAAAAAACATTTAAAAAAATGTACTATTTGATTTGGTCAGAAAGGCAAAATTTATTTTTAAAATTTCATGTTCCATAACAGAAATTTTTCAGTTTTAAATTTTGCTTTATTTAGTTATCAATATGAATTACTAGCTTTACGCCCGCGGTTTGACCCGCGTTTAATGAGTTTTCCTGCGGTAAAAAGTTGCCTATGTCCTATTCCTGGACCTAACCTATATGTGTGCCAAGTTTCATCCCGATCCGTCCAATGGTTCAAGCGTGATTCGGTAACAAACATCCAAACTTCGGATAATAATCTGTGTAATGAGTAAAGTTTGTTTGTTCCAGTTTAACGTACAGCAGCGACTCGTCAATCCTGTTCGGCTGCTACGCGGACGGCATGGCCGTGGCGTGGGAGAGCGGCGCGCAAGGCAAGCCCGCGCCCGTTCGGATCCTGCCCGTGCACGCGCTGTTCTGACGCCCGCGCTGCTGCTGTGACGTCACGCGCGGGCCGGCGCCCTGACCTTGACGCAGCCCCGACTCTACGATAAGTGCAGACAAAGAATGACCAATAAATGATTCGCCTTTTCGCTTGCACACAAAATGTAGGCTATAAGAGTCTGACGGCCTGATTATGACTAATTATTTTTGACGGAAGAGTGAAGTTGGTATAATAACTTCTTAGAGTTCTACATCGTATTGCATTAGTGGCTGTCTGTGCCCGTAATACGCTCTAATACTGTTATGCCAACTGCACTCATGCGCCAAATATACTAGACAACTAAAAACCAATGTAAAATTGTTAGAGAATAAGACCTTAAATAGAAGAATCTTAAAATGCATGCTGTACTCGCAGAATTTGCTTTCCGAAATGGCAACTTCGTCCACTATGATGCCAATTTTTTTACTTGCTTTTATTTTAGAGGGTCAAATCTCGTTCAGTACAAAACTCCAAATCTTCCAGCTCTGAATGTAAGTACTTACAATAAATATGAACTAAGTCCTGTTTTATGTATGTCTTACTTAGCTTAGCGTATCTTTGTTACAAATCATAATCAAAACAAAATATAAAACCAAATATAATACCTAGATTCGTAATATAATAAAAATAAACAAATATAATTCGTGTGTACATTTTTTATATTTTTATAGGAGTATGATTCTTGTCTAGGAGGCTTTATAGTGATTCAGAATGTCTTCCTTTACTTACATATTTATATACATACTTACTTACCTATTTTTATGACTAATATGGCTTATATTACAGGAAGAAACAAAGATAATTTTATTGAAATTTTAATATTTTTAATACAGTATATTTTTATGTATGTATTTGGATATTATAGTGATAGAAATTGTTTTTGTTATTTTAAATACGTTTACATTGATTAGTGCTAGAATAAGCCCAATATTTTGTTGTGTTGTCTGCAATTTTAGGTGTAAATATTGTTTTATGTAGGGAAAACTATGTAAGTATGAACATTCCTGTAAGTATATCTTATTAGTTTTAAGACAAAAATATACTATATACGCTACGAGGAAGATTAGACTCGTAAGCTAGCCTAAGTGCCTAAATGATCTAATAATGACTTATAGTTTATGTTGTTAAAAAAAATGATTTTTAAGCAATAAATCAGTTTGAATTTTTATTGTTTTCGTTGTTTTTGTGCCGATAATTTATTTAATTCTTGCTCATTAATTCTGTACAGCTGCGCCCCTGGCCGTCATTTTATTATGTCGCACTCTTAGTTATGTTTATGTACAGTCGCGGAAAATGATTATTTAGCAGGTTAAAGATGTCTTAATTTCTTCGTATTATATGTATAGAAAAAGGAGACGGCAGATATTGTTTTTTTTTACATAGAGATCGTGCCTCGAAAGAAGTTTTATTTTTCCCTTCAGATAAAAGCTATTATCTTTGTTTCATACTTACTTAGCGGGACTTCTTTGGTGGTTTTCTTTTTAAATGGCTTCACGTCGATATGTGACGTATTTTGCCAAAGACGACGTTTTGACTCAACATAACACTAACGAGAAGGATTCGAACTTTATCATTTACAAAAAAAAATATTGTCACATTTCATATAAATTTAATGACATCCTGACTGACACATATAAACAACGAATTCAAATAAAATAAACGCTATTTTATTTCGGAAAGACGCCAATCGCCATTCAGGAAAAAGATTGATTGATTATTAATTATAATAAATAGTTGGAAATAAAATAGCCGTAATTGTAAACAACTGGTTCCACAATCATCCCGAAGTTTATGCCGACCTCAATCCTATCGAGAATTTATGGGGATTAATGGTCCAAAGATGGGATCATCGCAACGAAATGAGGATAGATTTACTAGAAAATCACTGCATGGAAATATGGGAAAATATTCGTGGAACAGATTTATGCACCCGTCTTGTTCAATCTATGCGTTGGCGACTTAAACTGTAATTGATAACAATGGTGCATATACCAGGTTTTGAAGAAATTAAATGTTTATAAAACGTCTGCAACTGAAATTAACATCGCAAAAGTAAAGAAAATTGTGACTGAAAATCCTTATTTAACTTTGAAAAGTCAAAGTCAAAATCATTTATTTCCATAGGATGTTATTACATCACTTAGATGCGTCATTACATTTTTTTGGGTGAGTTCATTAACACAATGGCGGAATCTGTGGAGAAGAGCTCACCGAAGAAACTCCACAGTCGTCGCATCTTTTGCGTTTCCTTTTTTAAATAAAATATTGTCAATTACAAAATTAATGCTTATTACATATCGAAAAAGCCTGCTACTCAAACAATCTATTCCCATGGACACCTGTCTTCTAAGTAATCAGATATCCTATAGTAAACTTTTTTATACAATTTCTGTTTTATAATTATTTTAAACTTGTCTAAAGGTGTATCCTGGATTACGATGGCTCTGGATTTCGGGAGCAAAATCAACAAAACAAGATTGGATACGTGTCTATATTGTCACAAAGTATGTACCTATATTCTACTCTAGCCGGGTTAGCGACATCTAACATTTATTATTAAAACTATTGCAAACACCTGATTCGATAGATAGAAGCGGTTAATACTATCTAGTTACATTAAATCAAGAAATTTAACACAGATGGCGCTAACAGAAACAAAATAAAAGGTGCTGTCTGTGACAAAAGGCAAGTTTTTAATATCAGTAGGGACCACGGAGACAAATACAAAGAGGAGCTGCCCTAAGACGTTTTCTATATGATAGCGGGGGTCGCCATTGGGAGGGGGTGCGGGTAGATGAAGTTCTGCTAACCATCTAGCGGTCAATAGCAAAACTAGCTTTGCAGCTAGACACTAATGAACCGTACTTAATTTCGCTATTAAACACAAGATGGTTCTGTTCGTTAGTTAGTTACGCTGTATAATGTTGCCAGGCAAGTGAAAAAAACAAAAAATTCGGGCCATTTTTTTTAAATTGATCTCTCTCCTCTTTTTTGTATTATGTAGTCGTTTTTAAT
The DNA here is from genome assembly GCA_951230895.1 of Carpatolechia fugitivella. Classification (NCBI taxonomy): domain Eukaryota; kingdom Metazoa; phylum Arthropoda; class Insecta; order Lepidoptera; family Gelechiidae; genus Carpatolechia; species Carpatolechia fugitivella. The sequence goes on along the minus strand of OX579655.1, from coordinate 9,469,587 downwards.
GTAGGATTACCTTATAATATGAGCAATTGTGATATACAGGATGGCCCATTTAAATGGGTCAGTATGGGTAACTCTGAAACTATAAGACATAAAAAGATCTGATAAGAAGAAGATCTCTTAATTATCCTGTAAATTTAAGTGTGCAATAAAGAATATATATATATATATATATAAAGAATATGTTATATAAAAAGATCTGTTCAATTTTGACACGGGATTTCACGTAAGTCCTTTATCATCATCACTTACTTACTACCAAGTATAAGGAAACATCCTTGCCCAAAATGTGATATTTTGATGTCATGTATTAAATTATAAATATTGAGTAAGTTCATCAATATTATCTGCATTATTTAATTGTATGCTACAAAAATAAATATTTTATACAAATATATTTTTTTAGATTCCATATCTGGCCACCCAGCTTACTATACAAAATAAATGAATGAATGAGCATGAATTTACGAGCATTAAAAATTGCATTAAAAAAATACATACGAGTGGAATTATGTCTTTTTTTCGTTAGAAATTGTTGTATTACTCGTACTGTTGCACGATACAACACAGCACATAATTTTTGCGTCACTAATTTCAATTAAAATGGTTGTAATCAATCCAAGTCATATTCGTGTCGTATCCATAAAATCCAAAGTAACACTAACAGAAGCGACGCCTGGTGTTTAATAGCTAGTAGTAAGAGTACTTAGTCCGCTATGAGACGGGACCACGGACCAAGTAGGAAGAGGACTAGGCGCTATAAACATTTTCATACAGATTGAGTGTGACATCGCGCGGGGTCGAAGTCTGAGACGCGGGGAGGGTGACTCCGCCTTTTTATCTCTTGCCACCTAGTGGCGAAAACCAGAATTAACAGTCACGTTCATATTGCGGATAGTTACACTATTCACCACTAGAGGGCGAAACGTGTTAAAAACATACTTATACAGGGCCGTACTGAGATTTTATTTTTAAAAATAAGTACGTCCTCTCGCTTGGTCCGTGGACGGGACTAAGTTGCTTGTGGCATCTCCTCTTTGTATTTGTCTCCGTGGTAGGGACCTTATTGTAATAGCGTATACAATTGCCTTTAAAAAAATTACTAATTTTATGTAGTCGGCTGACATAAGCAACCAACTGGTCTTTATTTCTAGTATTAAAATTGTGTATATCACTGTGCTTCTGAAAATTACTTATATTTCGTTTTATATACCTGGGCTGATTGATAACTGGCCGAAACGACGAACTTAAAAAAATGATACGCAAAAAAAAATTATTACATTATATTTTGGCATCTTTTTGAAAATAGAACGCCAAATTTGAATTTAATCGAACTGGTGGAATTTGTTTGATAGGACGTAGAACTTTCTCTGTCGTAAATTTTCTTAACAATGGAAAGAAACGAAATTCGTGCGGTGATAAAGTTTTACGTTTTAAAACAGAAAACAGCAACCCAGATTAAAACCAAGCTAGACAGTGTTTTAGGTAATTCTGCTCCTGCATTGAGTACAATTCACACCTGGGTAACTGATTTTAAACGTGGAAGACAGAGCTGCGAAGACGCCCACAGGTCTGGCCGTCCAAATGAAGTCACGAATCCGGACATGATCAAAAAAATTCACAAAATTGTATTGAATGATCAGCGCTTGAAGTTGCGAGAGATAGCAGAGATGGTGAGCATTTCATCTGAACGCGTTTTTAATATTTTGCACCAACATTTGGGAATGAAAAAGCTTTGCGCGCGATGGGTGCCGCGTTTGCTCACTGTTGACCAAAAGCAACGTCGAGTGAACGATTCATTGGAGTGTTTGGCTGGCGCTGTTTAACCGAGATCCTAACGAGTTTTCGCGGCGTTATGTAACAGTCGATGAAACCTGGATACATCATTATACTCCCGAGACAAAAGAACAATCTAAGCAGTGGACTGAGAGCGGAAGACCTGCGCCGAAGAAAGCAAAAACGGTTTTGTCGGCCGGCAAAGTGATGGCGACTGTTTTTTGGGATGCTCGAGGGATTATTTTAGTGGATTATCTGCAAAAAGGAAAAACAATAAATGGAGAGTACTACGCAAGCTTGCTGCAAAAATTAAGTGAAGAAATCCAGAAAAAACGACCACATTTGGCCAAGAAAAAAGTTTTGTTCCACCATGACAACGCACCTGCACACACGTCAATGCGCAGTCGCCAAACTCCATGAATTGCGGTTCGAATTGCTACCGCATCCACCCTATTCCCCGGATCTGGCCCCGTGTGACTTCCACTTATTCCCAAACCTGAAGAAATGGTTAGGTGGCCAGAGATTTTCATCAAATGAAGAAGTCATTGTTGCCGTGGACGAGTATTTTGAGGGGTTGGAGAAAACATTTTATCAAACTGGTGTAACGGCATTGGAAAAGCGCTGGACTAAATGCATCGAGGTAGAAGGAAACTACGTTGAGAAATAAATTTATTTTAAATAGATTTTTAAAGTTTTTCTTTGTCGTTTCGGAAACTTATCAATCAGCCCTCGGATTGATGTCAGAATATTGATCTCTTTAAACTTTTCCCTCAGTGACACTCTAGGCCCTAATCTATAAATTGCTCGAACAGCCCGTTTCTGCAAAATAAATATACTATTAGCATTCGCAGCGTGACCCCACAATAAAATACCATAGGTCATTAGACTATGAAAGTAACTGAAGTAGACTAGTCTAGCGGTGTCTACGTCGGTAAGGGCTCTAATTTTTTTAATTGCGAACGCTGCTGATCTCAGTCGGTTCGACAATTTTTTTATATAAGAATCTAAAGTAATGCGCAAAAAGACAGTCGAATCTACAAGGTCCAATTTCTGTCCTTTTATAAATATATCTGTAGTTACCGGTTTCACATTGGGTAATACGAATTTAATACATTTAGTTTTCTTTTCATTAAGTAATAAATTATTAACAGTTCACAATTCACTATACTAGAGATAGCATTGTTTACGTCGTCATAGTTTGATTGTTGTCTTTTAACTTTAAATATCAAAGAAGTATCATCGGCAAACAATACTAACCCATGTTTTGCTTTAACAAGATAAGGTAAATCATTAATATATACTAAAAACAAGAAAGGTCCAAGAATTGAACCCTGCGGGACGCCCATACTTATTGAAGATCCGGGTGATCTTTTCCCATTAACATCGACCATCTGAACCCTAATATGACTCCAGAAGGCCAAGAGCCTGATCTTTTACACCATAATGGCGTAGCTTCCTGACAAGAGTGTCATGATGGACGCAATCAAAAGCCTTGGATAGATCGCAGAATACACCTATTGCATCCATTGCGTCTTCCCAGGTACCAAAAATATTGTCAATTAGTTCAACACCAGCGTCGGCTGTTGAACGACCCCTTGTGAAACCAAACTGAGCAACATGAATTAAATTATTGACATAAAAATGACTCTGCAATTGATTAAGTATGAGTTTTTCAAATATTTTGCTAAGAGTTGGTAGTATCGATATAGGTCTAAAATTTGTGGGGTCTGATGTACTACCGGCTTTGAAAAAGGTATTACTTTACTTAGTTACATCAAGTCAGGAAACACACCATTATCTATACATTGATTAAATATGCAACAAAGGTGAGGTGCGATACAATCTATAATGGAACTTATAATTTTTACAGATAGACCATGGACGTCAGCCGTCTTTTTCATTTCCAGGGATTTAAACGCTTTTACAATGTCCTCATTATTTACGTGCCTAAATTTAAAATCTGTTTTACATTCCTCAAAGTTCTGCTTAAGTATAGATTCAGCAGCAGCGGGAGATGAATTTAAAGACTTGGTTGTTGACACTGGAATGTCCGTAAAGAAATTTTCAAAAGCTTTTGCTACTTCTAGGTCTGTACTTAACAATTGATTATCTATTTTAAGCTTGAAGTTACTATGTGTAGCTTTGGCCTTTCCAGTCTCGCTATTTATAATTTTCCATGTCGTTTTCATTACATTGCTACTAGATTCAATTTTGTTTTTAATGAAATTGGATTTAGCTACGGCACAACCGCGTTTAAACATTTTTGAATAACTACGAACATAATCTAGAAAGGCCGTACTTTTGTTATATGATTTCTCTTCATAGAGTTCATATAATTTTCGTCTGCTCCTATGAATTCCCGCTGCCGCCCAATCACTAAACAAAGCTTTGTTATTAACTTTTATAGTTTTTGATTTAAATACCGTATCATATTCATTTTTGACAAAGTTAAATACTGAGTTATACAATAAATTTGGATCGTCACTGTATGGTATTTCCGATAATTTATCTAAAATATTATTCCTATAGTGTTCTAGTGGTTCTAGCCGAGTGTCACTAATGGGGACACATGTAATATCCTCTTTTTGGTCCTTTTTTATTTTGAATATACCTATCTGTCCAGAGTGATCAGAGGTTAATTTATTGATGACCGATTTGTAAGTGGGCGTAATGTTAGAAAATATATTATCAATGCAAGTAGCAGATGTTGCAGTAATTCTAGTAGGCTCCAAAAAAAGATAGTTCATGTTGTGACATAATAATAAAGATTTAAATCTAGTACAAGTATTATTATCCTCTAACAGATTAACATTAAAATCACCACAAATTATAAAAAAATTGTTTTTATCGCTGATTTTAGTCAACGCTTCATCCATTATCTTTTCGAGAGTGATAGCCGCCGAACTTTCTGTATCTCACGAGCCATTTTAACTAATCATTTGGGTTTGAAACATGTTGCCGCTCGGCTAGTCCCAAAAGACCAGAATTTTCTCCAAAAACTCAATCGCATGAGAGTCGCAAGGACATGCTAGAACGAGTGAATTCCGACCCAACATTCATGAAACGCATTGTTACTAGTGACGAGACGTGGGTTTACGAGTTTGACATGCAAACTAGTCAACAAGCTTCGGAGTGGCGCCTTCCAACTGAACCGAAACCGAAAAGACATAGAATTCGCGGCGAGAACTGAACTCAATTCCGGAAACAGCGTTTAAAAAATGTTTTGATGATTGGATTATTCGTTGGCGTAAGTGTATCGTTACTGAAGGAGCATACTTTGAAGGTGATAAAATAAATTTGGATGAATAACAAACATTTTGTGTATTATTGATCTTTTCCCGGTACTTTCTTGACAGAGTAGTATAGTCATTTCTTGAAATGATAAGTATCTAACTTCTTATAATATCAGCTATCTGCCAGTGAAACCGGTTCCGCTGATTATGAAACTATAGGCTACATGATATCTAGCTAACCAATAGTTTTTTTTTCTGAGTACCTATCTAACATGTCAATTCGTAAATTATCGTCTATCTTCGTAAAAGTTCGAGTATCTAGTATTATACGACCAAATCAAAAAAACTTTGACCTGCCAAGCAATCATTTTCCGCGACTGTACATACGATGATAATGGATATCGCTCAGTATGTGCGGAGACGAATTCTTCCAAGTACTGTGACTGTAGGATCTATAGTAGGTTGTTAAGATAGTAGTACTAGTTTGGTATAGTTGATGTGATGATGACTCAATACCTACCCCGTAGTTCAGAAAGTTTGTACTTTTTGAACTCGTCACTACCGGCATAAAGAAAACTAGTGCCACGACACAATAAAAACATATTTAAAAAAGAAAAATGAAATGTATTTTTTCTGTATAATTTTTATATACATAATGAATCTAATTGTAAATATAATAAAATGATATAATGTACATATTGTGTAAATATCAAAGTCATCATCATCATCGTCAGTCATTTGTTGTCCAGTCTCGGACATAAGCCTCTTCTAGCTCCCTTCCATGCTAGCGTATGAACAACAGATCCAGGGGCAGTCCGCCCAAGGATGGGTGGACGACGTCAGACGAAAATAGCCTATCAAACCCTGCGTTCCGAGACGCGCTGAAATCGAGCACCCGTAATCGCGTTCCGAATTACTGTCAGCTGTCAAAACTCATACATTATTTTGCTTTTCTGATCGCTGACAGTGCTTAAAGTCTGATTCGGAATGAGCCCAAAGTAGTTCGTATTTATTACTATACGATGTATCTCCTTAGTTGTCTTATTTGGTAAACAAACATGGCGATAAGGTGACCATAGACACAAAATAGTGCTTCCAAATAATAGATTTCATTGATTTAATTGAATGTAATTGAATTGGTGATTAATTGTAATTGGTAATTACAAGCATTTCGGAATATCCTACGTCGTATATATCTCTTACTCTAATTTGTCATCAGTGACGTATTTATTTTAGTGATGGGTTAACTCGCTTTGTCTAGAGTAGGTCGAGTTGAAATGGTAGCCAACTCGAGTCGCAACTCGAGACGGGCGGCGGCGGCGGCGCGGCGCGTGAGTGCGACTTGGGGCGCATTCCGAATCAGACTTTCAGCACTGTCAGCGATCAGAAAAGCAAAAAAGTATGAGTTATGACAGCTGACAGTAATTCGGAACGCGATTACGGGTGCTTAAATCGATTTCAGTGCGTCTCGGAACGCAGGGTTGCTAGAAGTGCGCGCGCACGTTATTCGATTTCGATCGAATCAAGACAAAATATCTACGCCGAGTCGACTCGACGAAATAATGAGCCAATCACACTGCGCATATTCGCAACGCAATTCCATCATCAGATCAGCTTTAAACAAGATACCAAATTATGATTGTTGTTATGTTGCCCACATACTTGTCTTGTAATTACAAGAACATAGTTTGCACACTAAAATTTCTTCTGGCAGCCCTGATATAAGGGGTCGCGCAAATAAAGGAATCGATGTGCCCTGCGTTCCGAGACGCGCTGAAATCGATTTTAGCGCACTCAAAGCGCGTACCGAATTACTGTCAGCAGGCGAAACCCATACAATCTGATCGCTAACGGCGCTGACAGTTTGATTCGAAAGTCACTTAAGCGTGTATCGGAACGCGCCCGTGATTCATTCATTATAACATTTAACATACATTTTTTAATTGCAATGGATAGAGACGTCACGTCTGACCACTTATTTGTCGAATCTATTTTTCTCTGTCTACTTATATTTTTAAAGATTCAACCAGTCTATTCCGATTAAATAATTGAATTGTGTATGAGTGCGTGATATACCTCATCTCTAAAATTCAAAGATAATGTAGAGATACCCGATCGAAATATGGTTTGAGGTTAGAACGATTTATTGATAATTTTGCGAAAAACTTAAGTTTTCGATGATTAATTCTAACAAAATTTGTGAGTGAATGCTTGATAAGTGTTTGTTTCAGGTGTATTAATATTTTGGGCTAGTTCTATAGTGTGATCAGCCCGTAAACTTGAGATTTGGTCGAGGTAAGTGGTTTGTTTACCAAATAAGACACCTAAGGAGATACATCGTTTAGCTGTCCGCCCGCTTTTCCCTGTATACGGGCGCTTCACTTGCGCAGACAAGCGTCAGTTGCGCATTATGTTTAAAGCGTCCACTACACTACTCGCGAAGTTGATCGAAGTAAGCCGAGGACGAGAGTATAGAGAGGCACTTCGTGCAACTTCGCTACGTTTCGGGCTTCACTTTGACACCAAATTGACACTTCGTCGAAGAACTTCGGACGAGAGTGTAGTGGGCGCTTAAGCGTCCACTACACTACCCGCGAAGTTGATCGAAGTAAGCCGAGGACGAGAGTATAGAGAGGCACTTCGTGCAACTTCGCTTCGTTTCGGGCTTCACTTTGACACCAATTTGACACTTCGTCGAAGAACTTCGGACGAGAGTGTAGTGGGCACTTTACAAGTTCAAAACTCCCCCGTATATATAAGTTACTGCATGCAATTTGCAGCCTGCATGCAAGTTTACGTTTTCATTACTCAAGCTGCAGGCTACTTGCATAATGGAAACGCTGCAATCGGTTCACAAAAGGCATCGTTGCCAGAACCGTTAAAACCAATTTAAAAAAAAACAATGAATGAAGAAATGTCAAATGAAAAAAAAAAACAAAATGGCCGTAGCGTGATAAGTGTTATTGCGCATGTTAGTATTTCTCTCTTTTGTTCGGAATAAACTTCAATATAATATTGTAAAACAACTCGAAATAAAGCTTGCATAGCTAAGCGCATCATGGGTTCAAAAAAACATAAGAAGGAATCTAAAAAGAAGAAGCACAGGAGCAGGTCTCGCTCGCCACTTGAGGGCGAAGACCGCGAAAGGAAGAGGCACAAGAAACACAAGGATCGGAAGAAGGAACGATCCCCTGACGGTTAGTAGTGTTTATACTGCTATCTAGAGTAAGGCGCCAACCGCTGGTGATGATCTCATCCCAACTTTCTAACCTAAAAACTTTCGCTAACAAAGCGATGTTTACACGAAATATTTCAAAACAGAATTGATGAAGCACTTTTCTGGGCAATGTTATGGCGAAAGAGATCATGATTGGCGGTGGTGGTGTTTCCCTTTGACATGATAATGGCATATTCTGCTCGTTATTTCAGACACGGTGGCAATCGAGTGTCACCACTTCGTCGCTACCACAGCTGCGTCGAGGTGGGTATATTAGAGTCGCAGATATGGAATGGAGTCCAAGGATTCTGCAGTGTGAACCTCTGCATTGCAGAAACATGTGATGTGTCTCAAATCATTAATACGTCCACTTACCCTGTGCTACTTTTCTTTATAAATAACTAGCTTTCCGCCCGCGGCTACGCTCGCGTTGTTTAAGATTTTTCCCGTGGGAATAAATCATATCCTATGTGTTAATCCAAACTATCTCCATTTCAAATTTCATCCAGATCTGTTCGGTAGTTTAGGTTTGAAAACGGAACAAACATCCAAATATATTTTCTCATTTATGATATTAGTGTGATGGCAACTTAATCCTCATTTTCACCCTCCATTCTTCTGCTTTTATGCATTTTGAACTTAGTTAAATGGAGTGTCTTGCTTTTTTTTAAAGAAATTAAATACATAATATGAAAAAGTACATGAAATTTTAACTCCCATGGGTTTTATAATGAATCCCGAAACTATTTTAATTATGGTGTCTTCAAAATGCAATCATCAGTTCTTTGGGGGTTTGCACTCTGAGTAAGTTTTATAATAAGATTTAACCAGTTATGTAAATAATATTCAAACTAAAATTATCTTTGTTATTAATCTATGCTTTCTGAAGATTTTAGCTCCTACACAAACCTGCCAAAGTATTATACATTTTGTTTATATTTTCAAGTTAATTTTTGAATACCTAACAGCCAACCTAATCCATATAGTTGAAAACTTGAGCACCAGATTTTAATTGGTGACTTTAGAAGATGATTTAAAAATCGGACTGGTCTGTTTTAGGTTTGTTGTTTTATGCACTATTAGAACCGGGATAGCCTTGACTAGTTCAGTAATATCAACTGAAAGCCATAAAAAAAAAGATATTATTTAAAATTGTAAAGAATTTGTTACTACAAGTTAAGCTTGTTTGAATGAGGCCTCAACCTTAAAATGGCAATCAAGCCTTAATCAGTCATATATTTAGTGGGAGGAGTGCAGACAGGTGATACAGTATATAGTTGTTATTGAACAACATGGTACTTGGTGGGGTGGGTGGGGTTTGAATCTATTAAGGCTACTACACACATGCCGGCGGCACAGCCCGTCGGTTTTGCCGAACGACACGTGCCGCCATACAGTTATAGCTTTGTAAGCCACTGGGCCCACTGCGGCTTGACCGGCACTGTGTGTAGGAGCCTTTAGAATCATAGATGAACAAAATAGTTTTATTTGATATTAAAATTTGTTACCTAGGTTCTGTAATTAGAAGTTCACACACATTATTATTTCCTTACAAACACTGAAAATTTTCATAACTATGCAAACATATTTTATTGAAACAAAATATAGATAGTTTATATTTTTCTTCATCTTTATATTATATGAATGAAATATTTTCAGCAATTGTGAATAATATATTTCGTAAATAATTCCCTAAAAGTAGTATGTTGGTTGAGTCTAAAGTGATGGAATTGTTGCAGTCGAGGAGGTGCCGGTGGACTCTCACCTTCAGGCACACAAGAGCAATGGAGCGTTGCGCTCGCGTAGCCGCAGCTCCAGCGCGGACCTGCCCCCGCCGCCCCCGCCGCCTCCCGTCCCGCCTGTCCACATCCACGAGCGTGAGAGGGAGCGGGACAGAGAGAAGCGACACAGACACCGAGACAGAGAAGAAGCTGAACACAGGTAGGACACAGCTATATGGACTTATTATTTCAACTGTTGTTGGTATGTAATTTTGTATTTTGGTAGGTGTAGTCCCCTCTCGTTTACTACTCTCAGCGCCTATGTATGTACAGCATTTATGAGTTGAGTGAGAGAAAAAGATACTGTCATACTCAAGGTCAGCGTACACAACTCTTTGCATGATTTGTATGTGCCTATTGTTTTTGTGTTATCAAACTCCAATTGCCAACAATTACACAACCACTACTATGGTATGGTAGTCTGCTGCGCCTGGGTGGGTCTGCTGGGCGGTCTACTCGAGCCATCCGATCTTTTCAAGGAACTGCAGCATACTACTGATGTTACCAAGCACCTCGGAGATTGTCCCCGGCAATCCGAGGTACGTTGACTCGGTACAATGACACGTCCCGACACTCCAGCAGCACATACGCGGCCGTTTCTTCTTTCTCCATGCTTCCTCTGCATAAAGGGCTGTCTATGACACCTATATTGAACAGATGCCTGTTAAAGGAACCGTGGCCAGTTATAGTGCTAGTCGCGGTTCGTAGTTGCGGCTTTTTGAGTCTAAGCAGCGCACGTGTTACCCGATGATTGATGGTCGGGAGGGCTTCCTTTGCCTGCCGACAGTCGCCGTAAGTATTATTCCCACGGGAAAATCTTATACAACGCAAGCGTAGCCGCGGGCGTACCGTTAGTTCTACTACTATAATACTAAATTAAAATCCATTGATTCCCAGAAGACTTTGCAGAAAATGAGTCCTTAAAAGCGTGAGTTTAGCCTCTTGCACTGTACATCGTGTTAATACAACATTTGTATCGGCAGCCAGGAGCGGTCCCGCGAGCGATCCCCGGTGGCGACCGGCGGCGCGGCCCAGCAGAGCATGTCCATCGAGGAGACCAACCGGCTTCGAGCCAAGCTCGGCCTCAAGCCGCTTGAAGTAAGCTATATACCATGTTATTTTGATCTGACCATCTATAATACGAGGAGGGATCTAAAAGTAGTGAGAACGACATACTCCTTGGTAAGAAAAAAAAAATACTGGCAGGCATAGCTCAGAAAAATCTTTGATTCTCTTTTGTTTTTTTCTGAATGTAGTCATTTGTTTGCTTCGTGTCAGAACGTGTTCTCGAAAATGGAGAAAAACGAAGTGCGAGCCGTTATTAAATACCTCTGTTTAAAAAAGTTAACGACTCAAGAGATTCATTGCGATTTGAAGGCAACATTAGGAGAGTCTGCTCCGCCGTATTCTACTGTCGCAAGGTGGGCTTCTCAATTTCGAGTAGGGAGAACGAGCACGGAAGACGAACATCGTTGCGGCCGTCCATCGACGTCAGTCACCCAAGGAAATGTTGCGAAAGTCGAGAAAATTGTATTGAGCGATCGAAGAGTTACCTACCATCCGATACTTAATTCAAGAAACGGGCATTTCATATGGAAGTATTCAATCTATATTGAAACAATGTTTGAATATGAGAAAAATTTCCGCAAAATGGGTGCCGAGAATGTTAACCGACAGTCAGAAACAAAATCGACTTGACATTTCGAAGATATTGTTGGACAAGTTTCAAGAAGATTCTGAGAACTTTTTGTCTCGTTTTGTAACAATGGACGAAACATGGGTCCATCATTTTGATCCTGAGACAAAACAGCAATCTTCGCAATGAAAACGGCCATCATCACCGACCCCGAAGAAGTTTCGTGCCGTGGCATCGGCTGGCAAGGTTATGGCCTCAATATTTTGGGACTCAGAAGGGATATTGTTGATTGATTACCTGGAGCATGGAACCACTATTACAGGCCAATATTATGCAGCTTTAATTCCCAAGTTGAGGAATGCCATCAAAGAGAAAAGGAGAACTTCGAAGGGGCGTGCTGTTTCATCACGACAACGCACCCGCGCACAGGTCGGCAGTTGCGATGGCTGCCATTCAGTAAGCTGGCTTCGAATTGGTTGACCACCCACCCCCCCTTATTCACCAGATCTGGCGCCTAGCGATTTTTATCTGTTCCCCAAATTGAAAGAATACTTAAGGGGAAACAGGTACGAAGACGATAACGAGGTGATGGATGCCGTGGAGAGCTTTTTGCAGGACCAAGACAAAACTTTATTTTTTAAAGGGATTGAAAAGCCTTGGAAAAGCGCTGGACTCGGTGTGTAGAGAGACTCGGAGACTATGTAGAAAAATAAATTATTAAGTTATCAATAGTCATTATATTCTATTTCATTTCACTACTTTTTGATCCCTCCTCGTACAGCTCTGCGCTATACAAAGATATAATACTATTCAAGATAAGATTCTCTGGTGGAATACGAAAGATGACTGCCTATTCACTCTGCTGCAATCCAAACTTCTAAAGTGAATATTGGCCTCTAGATTCCATTGAATAAACAGGATAGATGTAAGGGTCTACAAACTTCTACAGCACATTTATATCCTGTTATGTTATGGGTGTACAATATAAGAACGTTTGCAGGCTAATGGGCCATGGACAAGATGCTGCAGAAAGTCTATGCATGTGGAGATAGTACGCGCAGTGTATAGATAGTTAATTTTATTTGCATCTGCAGAAAAGGCTTACTAAATAAATAACATGGTTATCGGCACAAAAAATAGGTTAATGTTTTTACAAATAGAATAACACCTTTTAGCTGGGGTGCCAATAATAATCGTACATTTAACATTTTTATATTTCTTATAGATGGCCGAAGCTCCCGCGGACGACGGCAAGTTAAAGGATGACCTGGGGGAGTTCTACCACAAGCCAGCAGCCAACATCTCCCAGATGAAGAAGACGGAGAAGATCAAGGAGAAACTTGAAGAGAGGAGGGAGAAGCGGAAACTAGAACAGAAGTAAGTTTACTATTTAGATGAGTTCATGTTGGCTGAGATGATGTTGACCACACTAAAGCGACAGTTGAGTCCGTGAGTTTATTTTATTGCGCCGCGCTGTTCCGCTTCAGTGCAAGAGTTCAATGTACATGACTTGTGGAAAAAAAAAATTTTTTTGAAATCTTTAGTTTATACGTCACGAACATTCATCAAAAAACATTTGTTCAATAAATCCGTGACAGTGGCCAAAGTTGGTGAAAGACTAATTGAACCATCGACACGAAGAACAAGAAGTTAGAGTTCAAACCAAGAATAAATTTTAACATTTATTGACATTTATTTTTAATTCTTTTTTTATGATTTAATTTCACAGGTTGCAAGTCCAGACGTTAGGAGAAGGATCTGATGATGAAGATGCTATAGCTTGGGTGCAGAAGTCACGAGAAATTGTCAAACAGAGGCAGGAGGCAGCTAAGCGGGTATGTGCTTAGTTGTTTTTAATTCTAGATATTTTTCTCCGACACGCTCGAAAATGTGATAATTACTGCCAAAAACCAGTACGCGAAGTAACTCATTTTTGGTCGAAATATTTCCCCATACAAAACAGCGGCCAGCAATGTGCCCAAACGGCCTAGGCCGGCAAAGTAACTTTCGTCTAGAAATTTCAATGTATTTGAGTCTTTTACAGCATACTCTTTTATGTTCTCAATTTAAATTTTATATGAATCGTACATGAGTCGTAGGGATTGGAGTTGGCTGTATGCTCTGTATGACATTGGCATAGAACAAAAAAAAGAAAGCATGCAATATGGCGGTTTGTAATTTTCGTCTCTTTTATTTTTATCATACTATTTTCTACTTATTTATCATGATGAAGTTAACTAATCATTGAATTAGGGAAATATTTTATAATCAATGAATGGTTCAAGAAGTTAAAGTAAAGGTTAAATAAAGTGATAGAACTTATAAGTTTAGTACGATACAAAAAGACATATAAATCCAAGGTACCTACCACAATATTTTTAGTATTTTATAATTCAGAGAAAAGCACTATACAAGCCTCGGCCGCAATAACTCTTAATAACGTTTTAAATTCTCGCGATTTCCGTTTCGTGTTTCGTGATTAGACCCGTTAGTACATATAAAAAAGGCGCAATAACTCTTGCTGGACTCGTACACAATAAAAGTACTCGCCTGCCTCGGACTTTAAACGTGCCCTCGTCCACCAATAACAAATTTTGCGGCGGTGGCATTAATATACTATTGTTAACAGAATAGTAATTAACATCAAGAAAATAACGGCGGTGACGGAAAAGAAAATGACGGTAGTTCGTAGACACTAAGGAAAGATGGATGGGAATGAGTGATGTTCGTACGTAACATTTGGGGGTTCTAACTAGAATTTTGGAATTTTCAGCAAACCTGTACAATACTTTTTTTTGTAGTGATCTTAAGCAGATGAGGCATTGAAAAATTGATGTATATATAATTTTGTATTCAGGAAACTTACAGCTAATAAAACACAGTTGTTAACACGTATATGGTGACAATGCTAGAGCCAATTACAAGTTTTCATTCTTTTCTTTTCTTGAATAATTAATGCTGCATCGAATGCAATCAATAAGTTTGATCAGACGTTTGTCGGTGTTTGCAGGCGGCGATGCTGGATGAGATGGACGACGTGTTCGGCGTGGGCGCGCTTGTGGCGGCCGAGCAGGCGGACAGCCGCGCGCGCAGCTACGGCGCCGACGCGCTGCGCGGCCTGCGCGTGCTGCATGACCTCGACAAGGTCAGTGTGCGCGTTCGTGGCGGCCGAGCAGGCGGACAGCCGCGCGCGCAGCTACGGCGCCGACGCGCTGCGCGGCCTGCGCGTGCTGCATGACCTCGACAAGGTCAGTGTGCGCGTTCGTGGCGGCCGAGCAGGCGGACAGCCGCGCGCGCAGCTACGGCGCCGACGCGCTGCGCGGCCTGCGCGTGCTGCATGACCTCGACAAGGTCAGTGTGCGCGTTCGTGGCGGCCGAGCAGGCGGACAGCCGCGCGCGCAGCTACGGCGCCGACGCGCTGCGCGGCCTGCGCGTGCTGCATGACCTCGACAAGGTCAGTGTGCGCGTTCGTGGCGGCCGAGCAGGCGGACAGCCGCGCGCGCAGCTACGGCGCCGACGCGCTGCGCGGCCTGCGCGTGCTGCATGACCTCGACAAGGTCAGTGTGCGCGTTCGTGGCGGCCGAGCAGGTGGACAGCCGCGCGCGCAGCTACGGCGCCGACGCGCTGCGCGGCCTGCGCGTGCTGCATGACCTCGACAAGGTCAGTGTGCGCGCTCGTGGCGGCCGAGCAGGCGGACAGCCGCGCGCGCAGCTACGGCGCCGACGCGCTGCGCGGCCTGCGCGTGCTGCATGACCTCGACAAGGTCAGTGTGCGCGCTCGTGGCGGCCGAGCAGGCGGACAGCCGCGCGCGCAGCTACGGCGCCGACGCGCTGCGCGGCCTGCGCGTGCTGCATGACCTCGACAAGGTCAGTGTGCGCGCTCGTGGCGGCCGAGCAGGCGGACAGCCGCGCGCGCAGCTACGGCGCCGACGCGCTGCGCGGCCTGCGCGTGCTGCATGACCTCGACAAGGTCAGTGTGCGCGCTCGTGGCGGCCGAGCAGGTGGACAGCCGCGCGCGCAGCTATGGCACCGACGAAATATAACTTTCGTGCTGGAAATTATGATACTATAAATGAGGAATTTTTTAAGTTGACTGGAGTTCGCTTTTTAGATCCTTAGGTATGGAGGAGTGTACTGAGATTTTCTATAGTATTCTTAATGACCTTATGCTTAGGTATATTCCTCGACGTCAGCTCAATAGCAACACTTCGTCTCCTGTTTGGTATACAAAACCTTTGAAAAAATTAATTACTGGCAATATACAGAGTTCTAATGTTTTGCTTTATGCTGACGACACCAAAATTTTCAAAATTATACGTGACAGGCATGATTGCACTTTATTGCAAGAAGATTTAAGGAGGTTTGAATGTTTCTGCCGTGATAATAAACTATTCCTAAATTTCGATAAATGTCATGTTATTACATATTGTAGAAAGCTAAATCCTATTGTCTTTAATTACGAGTTAAACTGCAAGATTTTGTGTAGATTTAATGAGACTCGCGATCTTGGGGTAATATTAGACTCTAAGTTGACTTTTGTCCCACACATTGACCGGACCTTGAGTAGAGCCTATAAGCAACTTGGATTTATCTTACGAGTTGGTAAACCTTTCAGGAGTGTATCAACCTACAAAATACTATTTAATGCTTTTGTAAGAAGTCGTCTGGAGTTTGCCTCTGTAGTTTGGCAACCACTTTACCAGTGCCACGTTGATAGGATTGAAAGGGTCCAGCGAAAATTTGTGAAAGCTCTTGATTTTCGATCTGGCCGCAATGCGCAAGTATGAGAGCTACAGAGTGTCTGCTATTTTTCATAAAATTAACACTTTGAGGCAACGTCGCGATCTCTGTGATGCCACCTTCTTATTTAAAATCATAAATAACTATGTCTCGTCGTTAGGGTGCGATTTTTTCGGTCCCATATAATGAAATGTTACGCATGTTACACTCTTCCAAATGTGCTATGTGACTATTGTGGGGGCGGCTTTATTTAAGCGGAATTTTACTAAAAGTTTTACAAACCTGAATATCTCATTTTTATAGGGTGCGATTTTTTCGGTCCCATATAATGAAATGTTACGCATGTTACACTCTTCCAAATGTGCTATGTGGCTATTGTGGGGGCGGCTTTATTTAAGCGGAATTTTACTAAAAGTTTTACAAACCTGAATATCTCATTTTTATAGGGTGCGATTTTTTCGGTCCCATATAATGAAATGTTACGCATGTTACACTCTTCCAAATGTGCTATGTGGCTATTGTGGGGGCGGCTTTATTTAAGCGGAATTTTACTAAAAGTTATACAAACCTGAATATCTCATTTTTATAGGGTGCGATTTTTTCGGTCCCATATAATGAAATGTTACCCATGTTACACTCTTTCAAATGTGCTATGTGGCTATTATGGGGGCGGCTTTATTTAAGCGGAATTTTACTAAAAGTTATACAAACCTGAATATCTCATTTTCATAGGGTGCGATTTTTTCGGTCCGATATAATGAAATATTACACATGTTACACTCTACCAAATGTGTTATGTGGCTATTGTGGGGGCAGCCTTATTTACGCGGAAATCGTCAAATAGTTTTATAAACCTGAATATCTCATTTTTATAGGGTGCGATTTTTTCGGTTCCATATAATGAAATGTTCTATTTTTAACGCTCTTTCAAAAGTGCTATGTGTCTACTCTGGGGGTGGACGTTTTTAATTTTTGGACCAATTTGCCCACTCTCTTTTGAATTATAACGAACCAAATGTCAAATGTAATTCAAATAGTCGTTTTATCTGTGCATCTAGATTGGTGAGGAGCGCGAGACGATACTGACTCTTGCGGACAAGGACGTGTTGGCCGAGGATGCAGAAGACGTCCTCGTCAACGTCAACATCGTCGACGACGAGCGGTACAGAAAGGTAGGACTTAAAACTAATTACACCCCCTTTACTACGACCACTCCATATATCTATTGCGTTTTAAATGCTTACTACTTACTCCATTCACTAGTAAAGTGTGCGCGAAGCTTCTAGCAACGATAACCTTGCGCGCCTAGGAGACTATGTACACTGTACGCCTGGGCGCGGCCATTCTGTTTCGGTACTCCCAACGCGCCCCCCAACTGCGGGGTACATTGGCGGGAGGCTGTGAGAGGCCGTTTTGTTCGAGAATACTTTTTCTAAAATCTTGTTTGCTCATAAAAATGAGCATTTTTTCCATTCGCAAAGGTCAAAAGTCAAAAAATTTTTTATTCGAATTAAGATTTTTACAAATCATTTTTCGCAAAATTTATCAATCTAAATTATTCTGTATAGCTTATTTTGCTGAAGATCATTTTGCCAGAATCAATTTCTACCGAAAACGATAATTCTTTCCTTGTTGATTATGGAATCTTAAAAACAAAAGGAAAATGCGTATACTCAATCTATAGTCGGGTTATTAAAGGATGAGTTCTGACAGCTTCAAAACTTTTCATACTATGTTAACAACTCTTTTTTATAATATTCAGTTTGAAAACCATAATAGCTAAAATATTAAAAAAAAGTAACTTCACCTCTTAATTTATCATCAAACAGTATGTAATTTTACTTAATAAATAAACGAAATAATATTAAAAACTTTTTAAAATTTTAATCTGTCAGAGCTCATCATATAGTAACCCAAGTCTACCAACCCGAAACGCAGCGACAGTAGTCATGAAACTGAACAACTTTTTCCATGGAATATGTTTTTTGACTTCCCATAAAAATTGTTTAATCAGCTGACACTTGACACTCTTAGACTTCAAAAAAACCAACGCATATGCTTCTATCCACAGAACGTAGAGGACGCTAAGAAAGCACGCTCGGGCTACCAGGCGTACGACGATGAGGCAGACATGGAGGCCGCCGCACTCGGCTACCAGAAACCAGTGCTCGCCAAGTACGATGAAGAAATCAACAAAGAGACCAGCGAGAGGAATAAGGGCTTTGTTATTGGAGACGAGGCCGCCATTGAAGCCAAGCGGTTCAGGGATATGATGGTAAGTTGGTGCTATCGATAACATAGCCACGGATCCAAATGTAAATATTTTCAAGGCTTCCTAGATTTTACACTTCGCTGTAGATATTTCGAACCATTTTACATACGTATGTTTTATAATTGATTCAGCCGTTTCATATTTGCTCCAGCCTAGACTTGTTGTTTTAATTAAACAAATTAACATTGTTTTAAAATCTGCTCATGAAACTTGATGTTACATGACCTATCATTAAAAATAAGAAATAACATTATTTTAATCTTGAAATACACCATCCTAACTGGGTTGTATAAACCGAGTCAGCAGCAAAATTCTAGAATTTATCGTCATAAATTAAACATGCATTAAAGTGCACAGCATGTAAATATTTATTGTTTTAAGATTTATGGTGAAGCGACGCGATGAACGACGTTTTGTGCGACCAAATTAAAACATAATTATGGCTATAGGTACAAGAGAGTGTTCATACAGATGCGATGTTGCGACATTGTGTCGTATCGCTTCTCCATAATATGAGGCCTAACATTTACTGAAAGGGAGCTGATTTGACAAGCAGTAAATCATCAAACAGATGAAACAGAAAGCGAAACAATGGAAGCACCGTCAATGGTAGATGGTGTGGACAACATTGTTAACGAAGATGTAGTCAGGTGGAGCATATTCTCATTGGCACCTTTTAAAGTGGCAGGACCAGATGGCATATTTCCTAAAATGCTACAACAAGCATTCAGGTATATCAAGGAAGAACTCATTGAACTCTACAGAGGATCAATACTATCAGGTTATATCCCTAAAAGCTGGAGAAGGGTTAGAGCTGTGTTCATTCCCAAACCAGGGAAGAAGACATACCAAAATCCCAAATCCTTTAGATGCATCAGTCTCTCGACATTTATGTTAAAAGGTCAAGAGAAACTGATAGATAGACATATTAGACTTTGCATAGAAACAGGTACCAGGCCACTACATGCTAATCAACATGCCTACATGGAGAATAAATCAACCGAAACGGCTCTCCACAATCTGGTAACCAAAATAGAAGACACGTTGGACAAGAAAGAATCAGCAATTGGGTGCTTTTTTGACGTCGAAGGAGCATTCGATAAAGCTACTAGCACATCAATTAAAGCATCACTAACAAGAGAAGGCATAGCACCCCAGGTTAGCAACTGGATAATGAACATGCTAAAGCACAGATCGATAACAGCAAAACTAGGAGGAAAGACTTACACAATAAGAGCAAACAGAGGCTTCCCACAGGAGGGCTGTCTGTCTCCGCTGATGTGGTGTCTACTTCTAGATGATCTAATCAGGGTAATTACTCGCAAAGTCATATACATGCAAGCGTATTCTGATGATGGAGTAATATTAGTGACAGGAAAGGACCTGAATATGATGAGGAACATCGTTAATATGGGCCTTAAAACTGCACTAAAATGGTGCAGAGAGAAAGGACTAAATCTCAATCCTGAGAAAACAAAAATCGTTATATTCACAAATAAAAGAAAAGACACAATGACCAACCCAATCACAATAGATGGAACGGCTCTGGAAACAGTTAAGGAGATTAAATATCTAGGAGTGCTACTTGATAGCAAACTGCAATTCAACTCGCACATAAAGGCACAATGCACCAGGGCTAAGATAGCCATGATGCAGTGCTGCAGAGCCATAGGGAAGACTTGGGGTCTAAAGCCACGTATATCACAGTGGATATACAAGGCCATCATTCTCCCGAGGCTTCTCTATGGGTTTATAGTATGGTGGCATAGAGCAAGCATCAAGCAAAACTACAAAGAGCTTGCCCAAGTTCAGGGATTAGCAGGGCTAATGACAACAGGGGCAATTAGGACCACTCCGACAGCAGCGCTGGATATGATACTTGATCTCAATCCGCTTGATCTGGGCAAAAAAGAGAGCTCAAGAACAATACTACAGACTAAAATCCTACGGAATGTGGAGTCTTAAAACCAATGACACAGGACATTTTGTGGTAGCTAAGGAATTCGAAGGAAACATGTCGATGATTCTGGCAAATAATGATCTTATCAGGAAGCAAAGAATATTCGACAAAAAATACAGAATACACATAGGACCAAGAACATCATGGGAAGTAGAGCATAATGACGATGCGTTGATATGTTTTACGGATGGGTCAAGGAAAGAATTAACAGGACTCTCAGGGGCCGGCATCCTCGTCACTGGGCCTGAGCGGTCCTTAAAGACTTCGTTAGAACTAGGAAAGTATGCGAGCATCTTTCAGGCGGAAATCTTCGCTATACTAGAATGTGCTCATCAGATCAAAAATATAGAAGATCTGCAGACGGACACTGTAGTAATATACAGTGACAGTCAAGCAGCTCTCAGGGCATTAGATAAACCAGTAACAACATCAGCGCTGGTTAAAGAATGCAAGTCAGCACTTAATCTACTTGCAAATAAAAGTAGCGTTACTGTTGCCTGGGTACCTGGACACCAGGGCACCGTAGGGAACGAAACTGCAGATGAATTGGCCAGAAAGGGAGCGGACAGTACCTTCACAGGTCCTGAGCCCCGCCTACCAATACTACATAGAATTACAAAAGGAGTTATTGAAAAGAAAACAAGATTAGAAACCAATGCCAGATGGGAAAAGGCCACCGGATACCGGCAGTGTAAACTTTTCATCAGGACACTTGATCGCAGACGAACTAAGCACCTACTTCATTCAACACAAGAAAAAAGACGTCAGAGTCATCACAGGTATAGTGACAGGACACTGCACGCTAAAGAGACATCTCAGCATCATGAAGAGAGCAGAGAGCCCCACATGTCCAGAGTGCGGCGAAAATGAAACAAGGTTACACTTCCTGGCAGAATGTCCGATGTACTCACTGCCGAGATAGGAAATACTAAGAACAGACAGCATCGAAAAGGAAGAACTGAGTAATCTGTCATTCAAGAACATACTGAGATACTGTAGAGCAACAGGCAGATTTGAGGGGGCCATCACGGAGGAGCTACAGTAAAACCAGTACTCTTTCGATGGGTGCTCCAAGCGTGGGCGATGGCAGGCCCGGCCGATTGCGATCTCACGGGGAGAGAACAACCGTGTGGGGGAACCCAGAATTTTCGAAGCTTAAGGTGTGGGGAGGCACTGGGACTCACGCGGCGCTCGGGGGGCTAGCTGGTGGTGGCAATAGCCGCTGCCAAGCTGGTTCTTCTTGGGTAGTCGCGGGGGCCATTGGGTCACTCCATGCCAGAAGCGGAGAGAACAAGGGATAGACTTAACACAACTCACCTACCGAGAGTATCACGCGGTACGGCTGAGCTGATGCGGCGCTATCATGAAAGGAGCATCCATCAATACTGGGATTAAGGGTGAAATAGTTCTTAAATATAGAGCAGGTCACCCGTCTGCGCTCCTCGCAGACGTCCCCCCTTATACATACATAGTAAATCATCAAGATCGTCTGTGGTGTAGTGGCTAGGGCCGCTGGCTTCCGCCCGTGAGATGCGGGTTTGAATTCGAAAACCAATGTGTTTTCGAATTTCGGATTAAGATGTACGTTCGACGCTCTTACGGCGAAGGAAAACATCATGAGGAAACCCGCATACTCCTGCGGAGAAATTCAGTCAGCGTGCTCGACAAAGGCCTGATCACCCAAATTCAGGGTCGGCACGAGCCCCTCGGTGGGGAATTATGTGCTGTTGATGATGAACTATCGGCGGTAACTCGTTAGTTAGATTTATTTTAGATTTTGTTAGATTATATTTGTCGTGATCCAGCGCCAGGAGCGGCTGCAGGGTGGGGTGGAGAAGCGGCTGGAGTCGCTGCTCATGCCCGAGCTGCGCGTCGCGTCCGACTACCTCGACGAGCAAGAGATACAAGCCAAGTTCAAGAAGACCAAGAGACGGGTAATTATACACAAACCTCTCCTGCAACCTTGAACATTTCTAGTTTCACCACTCAAATAAATTCCTTAAAAAATAAAGCTCCGGTAGTTATTGGCCGGTAGCTATTTTTAACAGCATCTATTTTGAAAAACTAAACGAAAATCCTGAAGTTCTCACATGGAAGATGAATTAGAGTTCGGCTCACACTTGTCCGCTTTATTAAGCAAACTCACTTGACGGTTAAAAACTGAGCAGCATGTAAACAAGGTTAAAACCTTTCGAGATAAATGAGTTATCAATTTATCATAGAAGTTGAATTATCAAATGCCACTTAATATAAATACATGGCAAAGATTGTACATAAGTGTATGTTGTTTCAGGGTAAAATGCGAAAGAAAGCTAAGGAAGAACCAATTGACGTTGAAGATTATGACGCAGGCACCGCCCCGCTACTCACTGACGATACTGGTAGGATGTTACTATAAAACTGTTGTTTTCACTATAGAAATCGCTGATTCCAGCGGATATTACTTCTCAGCTTCAATATGCTTCTACTACCTGGAACCCCCAATATAAGAAGTACATTAATCAGATTGACCGCATACAAAGTAAATTTCTAAAGCACATGCAATTCAGGTTTACCAATTTTAATGCTGATTCCTTAATATCATTAGAAAAGAGGCGTGAACACACAGATCAATTTTTCTTATATAAAGTTATTCACAATCTAGCAGATTCCATGTACTTGGTTGATAAAATTAAATATAAATGTTCCAGGGTTGGTCTTAGAAATAAGAATGTAACTTTTGCAATTGATTTTTCCCGTACAAACTATGCCAGAAACAGATTTGTCATTAGAGCCACAAATACTTATAATAATAAATATAATGAAGTTGATATTTTCCAAAATAGTTACCTTAAATTCAAAAACTTATTAAAATGTTCATAACTTTCCAACGATTCTGCATCAATTTAATGTTATTTATTAATACCATAAGCTATATATGTTACTTAAGTCTTACTCAATGCTTTGTTGATTATTGTTAAGGGGCTTGTCACGAATTTTCCATGTTTTATCTAAGCTATATTTGACGTAAATCGCAATGTCTGTAGCTGAACTATGTATATAGTAATGTTAATGATATTTATAGTCCGTTGGTAAAAATGAAAACACGATGGAAATAATTTCATTCGATAAAATTATATCATAAAGTTCAGTCTTACAAAATTTAAAAAATGTTTTAAATGATTATTAAAAGCCACGAACCAACTGAAATTTGTCTCTAAATGTTAACCATAATTAACTTCATCCGTTTAGGTAAATTTTCTTGATATTGATCCATTTTTAATTCAAAATTTTAAAAAATTGTTACTTGTCACTTACGCTAATAATTCCGAGCGACTTCAAATCTTGTCTCCTTCACTAATTCGCAGCGCCTGACAGTGACGGCCGAAACGTGATGCTAGGCGGACGTGTGTCGCTCGCATCCTCCACCGACTCGCGCGCAATTCACGACTAATATTTTAAATGATTGGAGATTTGTTCCTATATTCGTGTGTATTTCGTTTTGTGATGTGCTGTATGTTTTTATTTAATATTAAAACAAAGTAAGACTTGTGAATAAACATATAAAATGGGCCACAAAGACAATGCTAAGAAAAAAACAACAAAAAGGGCCAATAAAATCATGCATTACACATGTTGGAAGTGAAAAGGTAAGAAATGGTGTGATTTATTTATTATTTTATAATTTACGAATTCTAATTGCAATATTTTATTGAAAAAGTGCTTATAAATTCATTGATCAACAATAGTTAGTCTATCTTTATTTCGCATGTCTAGTCCTAGACACTATGGCGTCTTGGGAAAGTTGCAAGAATTTCAAGTGATGATTTCTGTTTTGGTGGTACTTGGTTCGATCCTGACACCTACTATGGATGTTTCATTTTTATTTATTTTTTTAAGAAGGTAGGTATGACAGATTTTTTAAATATTTTTACAGAAAACGGACGTGTGATGTAATTGAAGACATAAATGCAGAACATAACATTGATAAAGGCAGTGAAACAACCACTCCCGTTCATGAGATGTGTGTATTTATTTTTAGTGAGACCTACCTATCTATTAGCAAACTATTAGCAATACGACACGATAGGCGTCGAAAATATTATTATTGTCTTTGCTTTGGGTAAGTATCCTTATTTCACATAGTAAATGTAAGCCGCCGTGGCGTCGTCGTAATCAATCCAGATTATTGGTTTCAGAGTAGAAGTTCAATCCTTGTCGTTCGGTAGTTATTTTTTCTTTTTCTAATAATATTATTTCTTTACAGAAATTCGATTGAAAGAATCGATGGAATAAACGGCGACCATTTACAAAGATGACGAGTTCTGGGAAAAAACATGAAAGAGAAGTTGGTAAAATTTTACATGGATTGTTTATTACCTGAGCTTGTTGACCCGCGTCATCCACGAGGAATGCCAATAAAGGACCCACATTCCATAGAAGAAGCAGCAAAAAAAAGAAAGAAAAATTGACGTCTCGAAAGCAATGAGAACATGTTCAATATTCTCAATATTGTGAAAATTATACTTTTGATTACCCATCATAGTTATTTTGTTTTATTCAAAGAAACTAAATATAAATATAAACATCATAAATAATAATATAAATATCATTAAAATATAAATATAAATACCACTATTTCTGTCATAACGTAGTATATTATTATGGTTAACTGTCGTCGGTCGTCATCCGGCTTTTCAGAACACCCAAGTCTATAGTTGTCTTACTTTTTGAGATATTGTTACTTGTTTATAGTGTAAATACGCACTGAATAATAGGTAAAGTAGGTATGTAAAGTAGGTGTTTCACGTTTGTTAGTTTATAAAATTATTATACGTAGCTAAATCAAAAGTTTTGTCAATTGTTATATTTTATTCAATAAAAACAATCTTCTATGCAAATAAAAAAGAGAATAATCAAATTTAAATTACAAAATACAAAAGTATTTCAGTTTGGTTTAGTGATGGGTTGGGATACGAGCAAAGAATGAGAAATTGTTTTAAGAATGGCACAGATGGTGCTGGACGTAAAAGTTCTTTCTGATGTGAATAGATGGCGTCACTTAAAAAGGTTCGTTGAACTCGTATAATCCGTCAGCGCGGGGAACGGTGCGGGATGAAGGGAGGTGCGGAACTGGAACGCTCAAGGCCATTTGCTCACACCAGCCCCTTAAGTGGAAACTTTGTTGGCTTATGCATTTTTTTACTGTATATCTTTATTGTACTAAATAAAGGCTGTTTGTTTCCCTAAAAATAAACAAACAAACAATATTTGCCAGCTATATGCAGGCCGTGATATTTCAAGGAACTGTATGCACGATTTATATGAGTTGCCACTTCACAAAGCTGAGTTTCAGTAGTAGGATAACAAATCGAGTTAATAAAAATCTTAGGCTGGTACAGATACATAAATATGTCAAAAGCACGCGCTTTTCGTTCTGTGCTTGTTTCTACTTTTGTATTGTATGTCGTAAACAAACATGTTATAAGTTTGTTTGTTGTGTGCAGAGGTGGCGCCGCAGCAGTTCCGCGCCGAGCTGGCGGTGGACGAAGAAGAAGTGGAACCTGACAGCGAGCTGCAGCTGGCACTGGCCCGCTCGCGGCGCATGCGCCAGGCAGACCACGCGCACGTCACTATACCCAAGGTAGGCGCGGTCCGAGACAGTGTAGTGACGAGGGTCTGATGATGGAGCCAGGAGCCGCAACTGGCGCTGGCCCGAGCGCGGCGTATGCGCCAGGCAGACCACGCACACGTTACTATACCCAAGGTTATATATCGCGTCACAAAGTAAAATAATCACCTGAAATTATTTTACTTCCTACTAATACTAATCCGGCTGATGTAAGAATTCTATCGATACCCCACACATCCAAATCGGTTGAGGCATTTAGAAGTACGGAGGACCCTAAACACATGACAAGTTTTTAAGCCAACGATTGTGTTCAGGTGGAGGAGATCCTGTCGAGCGTGAAGGAGGAACCTTCAACGTCTGCGGAGGTCCCGGGCGGCACCATCATGCTGGACTCGGTAGCGGAGTTCTGCCGCACGCTGGGCGACATCCCCACCTACGGGCAGGCCGGCAACAGGGACCGCGCGCAGGACCTGCTCGTACGTACCACACACACACACACACACACACACACACACACACACACACACACACACACATATCGCACTGCGCGTAAGGGCACAGCATATTGACGAAGAAAACAACACCGCTACTTCGAAAATAGGGAATATGCATCGAAAAGCAAACTAGATACAACATTATTAAACAAATATATCTGTCCCTGTTACGAAAACAATATTTTCTATGGCGGATGTATGGCCCGCGTGACAAATGATGTCATATGTCACGTCGGACCTCTATATCCTAACCATCAACTTTGAAGCCTTATAATAAGTTTTAACTTTGTTGTTGAGCAAGATATTTGAAATATTATTTTTTGTGTTTATCTGGAACTTGATTTCGATTAATGAATTAAAAAAATTGTGCATATTCCCTATTATAAAACGAACGAACTCATTCAAACTTTCATCTCTTATTGTCTTTTGTAAGGCTGCGATTACACCAGAGATTTGCGAGGAAAATGAGCGGTGTGCTAGGAAAAAATCAACTCTTTATTTTTCTAGCCTCGCTCATGTCACCTCTGGTGGAATAGGGCTTAGCGAAGCGAGGTTTTTTCTACATACAAAACTGTAAAATCAAGCGAGAAAAGTGCGCAAGGAATGCGTTGCGAGATACAAACAAGCATAGTGACTCATACACATTTTCGCACGGGTAATTTTGCTCACACATCTCTGGTGGATTTGCAGCCTAAATGTCAAGTCTTATAATGCTGTTTTCGGACAGGATTTCGAGCGCGACATGGATTTGGACCCAGAACAAGAAACGAGTGACGCCAACACGGGCGCCTGGAGCCGCGTCGACATACACAACGAGAAACCGCCCGATCTCGTCGCCGGTGAGTACCCCACACACCATCTTCCATACACATCGAAATAAATTGCAATACTACGGCATTTTGGTAGTCTGCTGGAAAAAGCTGCTGGAAATAGGCTTAGTCCACTAGTTCTTAGATGACCAGAATTTTCCTATAATAAACAACGAAAGTTGGAAGCAAATGCGAACAACAAGTTCGAAACCCTTGCTGGATAGCTTGATTTTAATTCAAACTACGATAAGCGATACGTTTAAATGCATTGATTGACATAGGCCATCTTCTTTTGATCGTGTGGGTTGTAAGGTCGACTACCGACCTAGATTCACTTTCTCATGCACAACCAACTCAAACCGCGGCGCGCGGCTCCGCGTTGATACCTCCTCAGCTCATTTTAATATAGACCTTAATGCTCAGTAATAACGCAGTAATTTATTAATTAAGTTTTGTACTTAGTATCTGTTTTCTGTAATGTAAAACGTCACAAACATCAGCAGTCTATGAAACAATATGCCTTGATTTGGTTGTGCTATTTTTCGAGGGGCGTTCATGTCAACGACTATATTTGAATTAAAATGATAACGGAGTTGTTTCCGTTGCGTGTTTCCAGGAAGCAGCGTGGGCCTGGAGGCGGAGCCGGCGCTGGGCATCGGCGTGGCGGGCGCGCTGCAGCTGGCGCTCAGCAAGGGCTACCTGGAGCGCGCGGGGCTGGCGCCGCAGCCGCGCCCCGTGCACGCGCACCTGCTGCAGGCCGCCAACTACTCCATCGAGGACAAGACCTACAAGTGAGCCCCAACAATATAACACAGGAATGGTGGTCATCTGTTAAACTAAATCAGGTCAAATGCGTATCTAGTCATCTGCGTGTGTGGTCATTTCTGAAATCCACAACTGCATATGAGGTAATTTGCGTTTCTGGTTCTTTGCGACTCCTGGTATATCTAATGATTTTGTGACGGCATTGTTGTTGAGGTTCAGGTGGCCGGCCGCGTCAAAATAAAAGAGGCCTTGTATCTTTCTTCTAATTATTCTTTTCTGATGTAGAATTTGTTGAATTGCTGTCTAAATATACATGTAATTAAAAATAATATGAATTGTTACCGCATCGAGATAGACACACGGCTAGTTGACGTGCGTCAATATTTCCCTAAAGTGCAGCGACTAGGCAATTTTAAGAGCCTTGCTCTTATCGGTAGAGTAACCGCCATTCCTCTCTGTCCAATGCCAGCGACTTGACGTCTTGATATGACACCACATTAACTTTTTCACTTGATCGAAAGTCAGTCGCATTCTAGCATTTATTTAACTTTTACTGCTTGCTACACGCGAAATTTAGACGTAGATTCAATTATTATTAAAATGACTATCTAACAACCTATTTACTTGATCTTAAACTTGTTGTACTAACAAACACGTACATCCCCAGCGAGGACGACAAGTACGGTCGTCGCGAGCGCGGGCACGGCGGCGGCGGGCCGCTGGTGGACTTCCGCGAGAAGCCGGGGTTCCGCCCCAACATCAAGCTGGAGTACGTGGACGACGACGGGCGCGCGCTCTGCCCCAAGGAGGCCTTCCGCTACCTCAGCCACAAGTTCCACGGGAAGGGGCCCGGCAAGAACAAGCAGGAGAAGCGCATCAAGAAACAAGTGCAGGAGGGGGTGAGTGATCGCGTTACGTAGCGCTCGGGGCGACATGCAGAGACAACGCTTAGCCAAGCATGCTCGAAAATATCAAACTGAGCAGTTTATTTATCATCATCATTCGCTTGCCCTTATCCCATCATTTGGGGTCGGCGCAGTATGTTTTCTTCTCCATATCACCATTTCAACACTCACATCCTTCCTGAACATATCACCTTGTACACAATCCATCCATCTTTTCTTTGGTCGTCCTCTCCCAACATATCCATCCACATTCAAATTCAATACCTTTTTCCCTACGTAACATTCGTTTCTCCGCATTACGTGTCCATACCAGGTAAGGCGATTTCCTCTCATTTTATCTATCACTAGCGCAACATTCAAACTTCCTCTTATATACTCACCGGCACATCTAATCGCCCACCCTTTATTTCAAGGAATACTCGTGATTCTTTATAATTCTATTGCAGCTGATGTTAGTTAAAAAGTTGTTAATTTAACGTTTATTTAAGTGTGTTTAATTTATCGTAAAATTATCAATAAATCAATTTTAATGTATAACAATAAGCGTAGTTTAAAATTCAAGGGTGGGCGGTTAGATGTGCCGGTGAGTGTATATTCTTTCCTAATCTTGTCCATTCTTGTTACTCCACACATCCATCTCAGCATTCTCAATTATGTGTTTATTTTTAATAAAGCTCCAAAACCGACCACCGACTTCGGCGACTTGGACTCGGCTAAGAACAAATTTTAGTACGCTATTTGACGTTTCCAAGAACAATCTTTGGTTAATTTTCGTCTCTGAATGTCGCCGTTACAGTACAGTTCGTGTCACGCCCTAACAACGCTGGTCGAAACACGAGTGATTGCTAAGCCACAGTCTCACACTAAAGCACCTTAGACGATTGTTTCTGTTTCCTTTGGATCTAGGTAATAATAGTAGATTTTATAGAGTAGAATTCATTCCTTATTGACGGAAACAGAAAAACTAAAAGTAGAGATAAAAGCTAAAACGACTCGGATGGAAGGATATCAAATAGACGGCTTTCAAGCTGGCAAACGGCTTCTAGTCTAGCACACGTAAGCTGATCTTTAAAACTAGTAACAAAAGATATTCATCTAATGACTACCGTCCGGTAATTGTGACAAACATCTTCGTATTAAAATGGCAAACCATCCCCTACGAATAAGGAAGCTAAGTAAGTGTAATTGTAAACAAAACCCAAGAAAAATATGGCCCCAAATCTCGAGTACCGAGAAACGTCACTGTAGACAGGCCAATTGGATGCGTTCACGCATCA
Organism: Carpatolechia fugitivella; assembly: GCA_951230895.1. NCBI lineage: Eukaryota > Metazoa > Arthropoda > Insecta > Lepidoptera > Gelechiidae > Carpatolechia > Carpatolechia fugitivella. The sequence continues at coordinate 9,439,115 of OX579655.1, read as the reverse complement.
CGTCATATTCCGACAAGCGCAGTGATTGGTTCACGGCATGACAGATAACGGTGATTGGATCGCGTCACTTGTGCAGTGGATGTGTTATGCATTAAGTGTGATAGAACAAATCAAATTAAAAATTATCGTACTTTTGCATTACTGATATCAATCAGATTACTTTGTAAATATTTACTAAAATCACCATATATATATTATTTAAATGTGTGATTGTTTTTGGGAAGAGGCCATTACTCTGTGTCAAACTTCTCACGTTTCCGTATTGTATTATGTATCCATTAAAATCTTGCCAATCAAATGTTATTTTGAGTTGTGATTTTACTAACGTTGAAATACGAGCCTAAACTAAGGAGAGACTACATTATTTCGGGGATCCATCCACCATGTGCGATCCTGCTGCAACGGTTCTCCGTCAAATATAAAGAGATATACAGCGACTCGCGAGCTCTACAGCTCACAGAGCCACTAGTATAAAAGACTTGGCCTTGTGCCTTTTAAAAGAAAATTGGCAACTTCAGATGTATGGTTTACTTACATTGTCTTTCACTTTGGGTTATAGAGAAAACTTCATCATATTATGTTAATAATAATGCAGCACAATCAATATAATTTCAAAATTTACTTAGTGGGGTAACTAACGGAAAATATCAGTTTCTATTCAAGATTATTTAAGTATTTTTATAGGATATAAGTATTATGACATTATACCTTAATATAAGCCGTAGACATTGGCTGACTATTGCTTGCATAATCCCATCCATCATTATTTTATGTCAAGTATTTAGAATACTGAAAATAAATGCATTTACTTTTGATTTGTTACCCCAGTTTCTTTTTTGCTGGCTTTTTGGGCCTCCTGCATCATTTTACCTCGCCGGAGGTAATTTTATTACCTATGCTTGTTTGAATTATATTGTATTTTTGTTTTTTATCGGAAGCGGCAGTCCGTCATACAGTGCGTGACAGACTAACTAGCGCGTGTGTTGCCCTTTTTAAGCCCCGCCTTCTTTGTTGCCCTTTGCGTGGGGCCATTTTTTGAACGGAATGCGACTTCTATAGCTTCCTTATTCGTGGACCATCCCCTATGGATTTCTATACATTTCATAACCTAATGTTCTCCATCGTAATTTATTCTATACCTCTTTTCCTAAATAAGAATACCTACAGTGAACTACTAACGTCGAGTCTAACATAGTCCTGTTTTCCAGCTGATGAAGAAGATGAGCTCGACGGACACGCCGCTGGGCACGCTGCAGATGTTGCAGGACAAGCAGCGTGAGACTCACTCCCCTTACATCGTCCTCAGCGGCGCCAAGCGCGAACCCAACACCTAGCGAACACCTGCCACCCGTCTCCGCGTGAACTACACTATCCGCTATGCTCATCGCACGAACACAATATTAGGAAGCACCTCAATACCATAACTTAGAAATTAACGACAGTCAGTCAGGCATTTTGTACAGGTTGTGTTACCTACTAATTACACTATATCCCGATTTAATCTTATTGATCACATTTTTCAGTATCAAAATTATTGACGGATTTGGAAACAGTAAAATAAGGCAGCACATCTAAAAGTAATTTTGTAGCGACTGATCCAGCATACTCAGTTGTTCCTACCTGATGTGTTATACTTGGGTTACTGTAGGATGAGCTCTGACAGATTAAAATTTTAAAAACTTTAATATTATTTCGTTTATTTATATATTTATTAAGTAAAATTACATACTGTTTAATGATAGGTGAAGTTACTTTATTTTTAAATATTAGCTATTGTTTTTAAACTGAATATTATAAAAGTTGTTAACGTCGTATGAAGAATTTTGAAGCTGTCGGAACTCATCCTTCAATAACCCGACTATAGTTTCTACACTAACTTATGTTTATGTGCTTTTTAAACTTGTGGAGGTGATTTACTGAGCAATATAAATAAAATTATTGAAAACAATTATTTTCTTTTATTGATAACAATAATAATAATTATATTTGATTTCTAAATTTCTAATTAATATTTACAATCTAGGACCAACATAAAACAATATGAAAATAAAAAATCTAACCGATGCGTAATTAGTCCGCTGTTTGACAGGAATATATCCTGAAGTAAAGCTTGATTTATACATGTGACTCAGGCCTGACCATCAGACAGCGCAGATACAACGAGCCAGCCAGCCAGAACATCAGGCTGGCTGGCACCAAGTTTTCATTGATTTCTCGTAAACGCCTTTATGTGACGCCATGAAACAAACGCTATGACTGTCACAAATTCCGTCAGTAAATGCTAGTAAAAAAACCTTGTTCGAAAACGCTTTCGTTGTCGATATTCAAAGGTGCCAGCCAGAAGTTTAATACGTAAGTTCAGGCTGGCTGGCCACGCTTTTCGTTGTTTTTTAGCTAAATGGCTATACGTATCTCAAAAATTCAAACTGGATGCCTGTCACAATTTTAGGTGACGCTGTATTAATAAGAAAGAAATAGTTAGAATCCCTTCTGTTCGGAGATAGAGAGACCATGCGAAAAGCGGTTTTCAAGCTGGCTGGACACGTTTGCGTTCGATTATCTCGGGTTCTCTAGCGTCACATAAACTGAAATAAGCGTGATTAGCCGTCACCTAAAATTGTATATTGGCCTACTTAAACCCGGCTCATTTGGAAGAATTGTCCAGCCAGCCTGAGTCACATATTTATACTAGTCAAAACATTAGCTAGCCAAGTAGCAATTATGGCAGGTTTAGGCGAGGACTTTTTTCTGCCGCCTAATCTCGCCGCCAGCGAGCGACTAGCAAACCGACACCGGTCGTTTATACGGTGCAATTTCTGCGCCAGTCTTTATCACCCAAAGAATGTACACCCTTACATCGCGTGTTTACATGAGTCCGAAAAATAGGCGCGGGGGTCGCGAGAGACGCGGGCGGAGGTCACTGGCGCCAAAAATTAAGCGCTTGCTCTATTCCGTGCCAGCGCTGGCATGCCTTTAAAAAATGGCGCGGAAAGTGTTTATACGATGCATTTTTGAGGCGTCGCCGTCATAAAAATGGCGCCTCCAAAAAGTCTTCGTCTAAACCTGTCTTTAAGCGCCCACTACACTCTCGTCCGAAGTTCTTCGACGAAGTGTCAAATTGGTGTCAAAGTGAAGCCCGAAACGAAGCGAAGTTGCACGAAGTGCCTCTCTATACTCTCGTCCTCAGCTTACTTCGATCAACTTCGCGTTTAGTATAGTGGGCACTTTACAGCTGTCGGACTTCCGGGGTGCGTAACCGCTATTGTACTTGTGACATCGTATATTTAGCGAAGACCTCGGCTAAGGTGTTCGCAGGAGGTATTCCGACGAACTATACACAGGGTGTTTAGATCGGTCAGTATGGGAAAGTCTGAAACTGATATACGAAGATCTGTTCTTAGGAACCATGTCATCGATTTCAGTAACAAGAAAAACTGCATTCATAGATTTAAAAAAGCTCATACACAGTTCGGAAGTCGAACCCGAATGTCGACATAGAAATCATGTTATTTTTTTCTCCAATACGACCGGATTCGATTCTCGAACAATTTTTTTTTTAAATCTACGAATGCAGTTTTTCTTGTTACTAAAATCGATGACATGGTTCCTAAGACGGATCTTCGTATGTCTTGTAGTTTCAGACTTTCCCATACGACCGATCTAAATGTTACATCCTGTATAATGCAAGAAACGTACAGGAATTGACAAATCATATTGTTCGAACCTGTCTCCGTATTCACAAATCCTGTACTCGAAGAAATCTTTCAAGATATTTTCTTTATCGAGTTTATTGGTCGTTTTTCTCCACACAAGAATGCACATTTTGAACTGAACGTAGCTTCCGACCGCGACCGAACAATATTGTCTTAGCGAAGAAGGAAATTGTACCTTCAGAGCATACTAGAAACGGCATTTTCTTTTGAACTTGCAGTTCCAGAGGTCACATTCTACAACAACAGACAGAGGGCCTGATAGACGGTATTTTGTCTCTAATTTGATTCAGAATATACCTTTTGTGTCAGGCCTTACGGATTTCCAACATTTAAAATCGTCATTTCTTGCATTATGTATTACCTATGTAGTAGAATCTGTTATTTGGACCAAACCAGCCGAAAACAATAAATCGATATTTTAATTTAATTGAATTTTCAGTCGAATCGGAAATATCGAGTTTTGTTTTGACAGATTTTTGTTTCGTCAGATTTTAGTTTTGCCAGATTTTTGTTCCGGCAGTAAAAGTACAATCACAAGGAGCGTTAGGTTTAGGGCGATCTATTTAGAGGCTTTTATTTTTTTACAAAAGATAAAAAATAATAATTTAGCTGTAACCTTGTAATTACTTTTATTAAATTCTTTCTTCCTTAGTACTTGACATCAAAAAGTGATTTGTGAAATCCTAATTTGAATATAACATATTTCTATTAGTACCTGCATAAACAAGTCAACTTCAGACCTCTATGCATTGTAAACTATTCGCTTTAGTAGATAACTGGCTGGAAATACTAACACGTAAATAAATGAGCAATAGTAATGACTAATGTCATTGTGTTGATTTCATAGTTTTGCCGTCATTTATTTTAGCTAGCTACAAACACAGAGTCCTTTTTATATACGGGTTAGCTATAAACGTTTATAAAATGGATGAAAATGAGTTGATTTATATAGATAGCAAAAGGAATAAAAAGATACTAATGTGCGGCGGTTATAAATATAACTTTGTAAAAGAAAACAAGTCGGGAAGCATGAATTGGCGTTGTACTCAAAGAGACGTGTGTAATGATTCTTTAACAGTGCATGATAATAAAATAGTGGAGAAAAGCAAACACAATTGTTCACCTAATAATATAAACTGTAAGTACGACAAATTGTTGGACGAATGCAATCGTGAAGTCCGAATTAATATGGAGCCGATTCCTAAAATTTTTGAAAAACATTTTTCGGAATCAAATGTTATAAATAATCCAGATCCTAATATGCCGCCATTTTCATCAAAACAATCAACTTTATATAGAGCACGCAATAAATCTCTAAATATAGCTAAGAGCAATTTTAAAAATGTTTCCGATGTAAAATTACCCGACAATTTGTTTTTTTATTTTGTAGTTTATGAAGAAGGCACAGAGGAAAATATAATAATATTTACTACACCATACTTAAAAAAACTTTTGAAAAGAATAACTAAATATTATGGTGATGGAACATTTCGAATATGCCCAAGACCTTTCTACCAGGTTTATTCGTTTCATGCAAATATAGGAGAGAATAATGAGATACCAAATTTTGTTCCACTATTATATGTCCTTCTGCCAAATAAAACAACATCCACATATGTGAGACTGTTTTCAATTTTACGAGACAGATTTTCAGTTAATATTTGCTATTACAAAATGCGATTATGAAATGGCGGCAATAATTGCAATAAAGGAAGTATTTCCCAACGCAATCGTTAGTGGTTGCTATTATCACTTTGTAAAGGCAATTTCAAGGCAAAAAAATCAAAGTGATTGGTTTAAGCGGTTTAAGATAATGAAGGAAGAAAAATAACAAGATTATGTTCACGAGTAGCGTTATTGCCGCCAGAACTGATTCCAGAAGCAGTTCTATCTATTTTCGCCAATGCTCCTAACTCGCTGCCATAACAGCATTTCAAAAGTATTTCATTAATGAATGGGTCAAAGTTGTTACAAGTAATACGCTGAGTTGTTATAAAGAATCATTTCGTACAACAAACAATGTGGAAGGTTGGCACCGACGAGTGAATAACAGATTTCCTAAAAAACCATCCCTCTTGTATTTTATATTTTTGCTCAAAAAGGAAGCATTTTATCAAGAAAAAAAACTAAGTAATACAAAATATCATAATTCATCCAAAAACAGAAATAAATCTGTTATTGCAAAAAACACGAAGATTGAACGTGTAATCCAGGATTTAAAGGAAAATATAATAACTACAATAGAATGTTTAAAAATGCTAGATAATGTTTTCCGTCGGTAGAATAAGTTCCCGAGAATATTTTTACTTTGATTGTCATCATATTATCCATATACTATAATAATATACATAGGACTTTTATTTTGTACGTAGCAGTACGATTGAGGTAACAAAGTCACACGCTGTCAAAACAAAAATCTGACGAAACAAAAATCTGTCTAAACGATAAAAACTTGAAATATCTACATATTTGCAGGCAGGCGTAGAATAACAGACATGTAGAGTTTGGCATATGAAAATACTGGCCCTGCGCTCCGAGACGCGCTGAAATCGATTTTAGCGCACTCAAAGCGCGTACCGAATTACTGTCAGCAGGAGAAACCCATACAATCTTTTGGTTTTCTGATCGCTGATGGCGCCGACAGTTTGATTCGGAACACACCCTGACTCCGATTGTAATCGGTACTTGTAAAAACGGACACAGATGTAATTCCTCGCAAGCTACATTAGCGTTTACTCTGCGTTGGTCTGTCTCGTGTGGATTGTGACTGCAAGCCATTCGCCGTGTAGAAGCCTTCTGACGGGTCGGTATCAGGTTGTTTAGATGGCAGTATGACTACAATACACTGTTGACTATGTCGCATGTCATTAAAGTTTGTAGTCAATTAAAAGACCTAGGTGAAATGATAACTAGTCATTCTGCGACATAGTCAACAGTGCGGTGTAGTCATACCTACTGCCATCTAGACAACCTGATACCGACCCCTTCTGACGCTCCTTTAATTTGAATAATATCTGCGTTTCTGTACACGCGGCAAAAAATAACAATTATGTCTAGATGTTCTGATCAAACACGCGCCAGGAATCTGCCTTCGTATTCACAAGTGCCTAATGCATTCCAATCTAGGCGTTACTAATAAACAAATAATAACAGACAATCGAATTCTCTGTCGAGTCTGACCGCGTTTGACGGTTGCGGCCTCAAGTAACCTCTCGCGTCGCTCACTCGGCGTTGCTCGACCTGGAGTGCGACTGCCCCTGCAGGCCGTGCGCGGTGGAGGACGACTGCCCGGGCCCGAAGTGCGCCTTCTTCTCCTGACGCTCCTTCTTCAAGCGCGTCTCCTTGACGCGCGGCGGCGTGGCCGGGCGCCGCACCGGCACCGTGCTCGCCATGCGCAGGTGCGCGTACAGCGGGATCTACGGGTCAAACATCATTAACAGCTCATACACGTCCCCACCAAGGGCTCGAGCCTACACTGAAATAGGGCGATCAGGCCTTAGTCGACCACGTTGGCCAGGTGCGGGTTGGTCGACTTTTCACACAACCTTCGAATTTCTTCGCAGGAGTGTGCGTGCATGTTTCCTCACAATGTTTTCTTCACCGTAAGGGCTCGTGCTTAAGAACCCCGGAGACGGTCAAACGGTTTGACTCAAACCTTACGTGTTTGATCAAACCGTTTGAGGTCGGTTTGAACGGTTTGTCAAACGGCTCTGCGCAGTCTGATTCTGTACGCTGTCGTAATTACACTTCTGACGCGTCAAACACAACAAAATGTATTTATTTATTAAAAACTAATAATTACAAAAGACGTCATCATTACAAGATTGCTCCTAATACGATGACGCCAAATATGAAATTGCATCAAACATGCTTCAAACACGTAAATGTTTGACAAACCGTTCAAACCACCTTTGTAAACGATCAAAATGGTTTGAGTCAAACCAAACTTTACGTGTTTGAATCAAACCGTTTGACCGTCTACGGGGCATTCTTAGTTTACGTCGGACCGGCGCGTCACCGTCGCCGGCTATGCGTGTCCACGTGCACGGCGAATTTATTTCTATGGCACTCGCCGTGCGTAGGTAAAGGGCTCCGGAGACGGTCCAACGGTTTGATTCAAACACGTAAAGTTTGGTTTGACTCAAACCATTTTGATCGTTTACAAAGGTGGTTTGAACGGTTTGTCAAACATTTACGTGTTTGAAGCATGTTTGATGCAATTTCATATTTGGTGTCATCGCATTGGGAGCAATCTTGTAATGATGACGTCTTTTGTAATTATTAGTTTTTAATAAATAAATACATTTTGTTGTGTTTGACGCGTCAGAAGTGTAATTACGACAGCGTACAGAATCAGACTGCGCAGAGCCGTTTGACAAACCGTTCAAACCTTACGTGTTTGATCAAACCGTTTGACCGTCTCCGGGGCCCTTTAGGCTCTATGGATATGCTCTCATAGACTGCCATACTAGACTGTGCGCCCGACGTAAGCCCGGTGCGAGCCGTCCACGGTTGCAAACCGAACCGGCGCTAACGCCACCGGCGCCGTGGGCACACCTCCATAGAGCTTCATACATTACTGAGCGACCGTGCGCCGCCGGTCCGGCGCGGCGTAAACCGTGAATGTGGGCACGAGGCCTAGGAGCGTCCAATAAAAATACATATGAATTCGTAATTTTAAAACACGTACGTGGTGGGGATCGAGGAATAATGCAAACGTCAAATAAAATCAAATTTATTTATTCGTCAAGAACGAGGTGGCGTAGAAAATATATTATTATGCGCACGCCCACTTACGAAAAACTGCATAATGCCACAGAATCCACAGTATACTAATTTGATAGTAAGTATTTATGAGAAGGGTTCGGCCAATTTGTGGGCAACACAGTTTCGATGACCAGTACGACCCGAAAGTAACTACTTATTTTCGACAAAATATTATAAATGCGAAAGTCTGTTTATTTCGCTTTTGGCTAGTCTACTGAACCGACATCCAGGGACAGACGGATGTTAAACATAAATCTTTCGTGCCAAACATCAAAATCGGTTCAGAAAGAAGATAAAATATTATTATCGAGTATCGTAAATAACGCGAGCGCAGCCGCTTCCTAGAGTAATGGTAGTAGTAGCAGATGTAGTACACAATAATATAGGTAGATAGAAAACTTGAGTCCTCGTCGTGACATAAAATGATCCTTGTGGAAGGAGTAATTTTTGTGTAGACTAAGGGATAAACGGAAAGCTACTGAGTATACCACAGAATAAATGATAGTAGTTAGCCATACGCACCGTAGGCAGGCTGTCATCCAGCGTGATAGGCTCCTGGTGGTCGGGCCGCTTGGGCAGCTGGAAGTAGTGCCCCAGGATGGGGTCGCCGGCCGGCTTGCCGTACACGCGCCGCATCTCCAGGTCCGTGATGTCCGCCAGCAGGTCCACCTCCTTCTGCCCGGGAGTGTAGCGCGACACGTAGCCGCCGCGCCACACCTGCAGGCCATGTGATGTGGGTGGTATGGTAACACTTACCGTCAAGGAAAACACATTTTTATGTGCGCATTTAATCAAAGAACTTTTTAAGTATATAAAGTTAATAGGTGCTATCAATTATTTTAGGGAAGGACAGCTATTTTTTATGTACACTTTTACACACTTTACACTACCCACACCCAAACTTTTTTTTATGATAATAAACTTAGTGTTGTGGTGATGACCATTCTTAAAATAACAGGCACGTGTGCTGTCTCTCACGTGTCCTGTCTCTCTTTCTCTGCCGACTCTAGCGTCGCCTTACCTATACGTAGATATGGTGGTAAAGGTTGAAAACTTAATAAAATTGTAGGGAGTTTACGTTAAAAGTTTTAGGGGGTTTACTTCGAAGTTTTTAGGGTAATTACCTAGAAGCACAGGGCCCCGTTTCACGAAGCCACAATTTACTAGTAACAAGTGACAATTTCTTCTCCTCAACAGTAAGCATTTATCGTTTTATCTAAGTATCTGCGCAATGTAGGTCGAATTGTACTTAGTATCGTGAAACAGCCTAGATAGTTTTAGGGTGTTTACCTTGTATCCATTGAGGTGCTTTTTCATATCGTTGTTAGAGGGTATTCTCTTGAACAAGTGAAGGTGTTTACCTTGAAGGTGGTGAAGCTGGCGACCTTGCGCACGTCGGGCGGGAAGCGCGTCACGTCGAGCGACCACGGCGCCAGCCCGCCCAGCGTCTGCAGGTATTCGCCGGATAGGCGCCACATGCGAACCGAGTAGTCTGAACTCCCACTGTTCAAAACCAAGTCAATTACAATAGTAAAAACTAAAAACACGCTTATGTCAGTAACAACTATCCAACTTCCGGGTCCTCGTCACCAATTGCACAGTATTGGACTTATCATAACACATCTAATTAACCCATACTCGAGGGGTACACTAGTAGCCATTAAATAGTTCCACTATCCAGTTTCTGGCTCCATCACCAGACCCTCGTTACTAACTGAAATGTATTGGACTCATCATAACAAATTAAATGAGCTCATAGCCCAAACTTAACGGGTTTACTAATAACTATTGAAGAGATCCACCTTCCAGCTCCTGACTCCATGATCAGATCAGCTCGATGATGGTACCAAATTATTGTATTGTCATCTAAATTACACAAACCTACGAAATTTCAAATGATACGACGTGCGTTGCAAAACTGATCGTCACTAAATCACCTTAGGAATAAGTATTTTAATTATGTATGTATATTATTATTAAGTACCTTTAGGTATGTAGTTTACATTATTTTGACTTTTTTTACTACTACCACTCTGCTTCACATTTTATGCGTTATTCCTACACCCATGGTTGCCTGGAAGAGACTGATAGCTTAGCAATAAGGCCACCTGTTGACTTTTATATTGTTTCCTGTTTCGTTATCCGCTTGGTGTCAATATAGTATAGGTATATTTGTATTGTATTGAATAAGAGCGTTTCGGATTTTATCCATAGATCTTTCCATGGCTCGCTGACGTCTCGGGAAACGTAGTGTGGAACGCTTCCCTGCCAGGTGGACTGATGACCTGAGGAAGGTCGCTGGTGGTGGCTGGATGAGGCAAGCGGATGATCGTGCGCTTTGGCGTGCCCTTGGGGAGGCCTACGTCCAGCAGTGGACTGCAATAGGCTGATTGATTGAATAAGAGCGTAAAACTTATCTCACCTGAGTACCAGTTTCTGTTCGTCGATGTACGCCATGCAGGTGACGCAGCGCATGTGTCCGCGGTACGAGTTGAGCAGCACCGGCAGCGGCTGGTCGCGCACGGAGCGCTTGGCGCGGCCCTCGACGCGGTCCCGCCACAGGAACGGGAACTCCAGCCGGAGCCGCGGCATGTTCACGTGCACCTGGAGGTGGAGGATGGGGCACCGAACGTCAATCTATACATCTATACACATAATCAAATAGGGGATCAGACTGTTTCTAAATTTACCATATTTTTGAATTATTTTTAAAATATAGCAGACGATTCGCGAACAAAAAAACAGAATCGGTTGAAAAACGAATTTACAGTGATCTTTTAAAGTTTTAATATGTCTGTCTCTTTCAAAAACGATTTCTGTATGCAGATAATATGGCGTCAAATGACGCCACAAGTGGGTATTGCCTCTCTGTCTAATCTTGAATTTCAAACCTTTATAACTCGGTCAATTTTAAAGATAGAGAAAAAAAGATTAAAGATTAAAGATTAAAAGATTAAAGATTTAAAGATTAAATAGATAGAGATTAGATTAGATTATTAGATTTATTTATTTTTAGATTTTTTTATTGATTTATTAGATTTTTTTTAAAGATTTCTTTTAGTATTCGATAGCAGAAACTAATAAGTTGGGATTTATAAAATTTAAAAAAAGTAGTCCGATCCCCTATTGTAATTAACTGATCGATGGTACATACGAGTAGAATATATTTGAGAAAAAATAATATGAGAGTGGTTAATAAGAGCAATATAATATGAGAGTGGTTAATAAGAGCAATATAATATGAGAGTGGTTAATAAGAGCAATATAATATGAGAGTGGTTAATAAGAGCGATATAATTTTTGTCTGTATGTTTGTTCGCGCATCACACATTAACTACTGCACGGAATTGAATGTGTTTTTCACAGTAATGGTGCTTGAGGTCTAACTTGTGTATGTATTATCTTGATACGTCCCCGTCGCCCCGAAGCCAAGTTATCTTAATTTTTGTGATAAAAAAAGTTCGTTTCGGAGATAGAACTTTGATCACGCAAGCGAAGTTGCGGGCAGAGCGCCAGTCAAGATATATGCTCAAATATTTAGTTGTTTATTTTGTACAATAATCATGGATGTAGATGTAGACGATTTGAAGTGGTGTGGACTTACTTTAAAACAAAATACATTCTCATCATACATCTAATGGTAATCAAATAAAAAAATAGAAAACTTACGGGTTCAGGGCGCAAATAATTCTCCATGAGCCAGACTTTGATGTAGCCGACAGTGGTGCCGGTGAACAGGAAGCTGTTGTTGACGTCGGTGGCGAAGGCGGACACGTAGTCGCCGGCGGTGTGGATGCCCTGGAACGAGCCCTTCAGCCCGCCCGCCGGGTGGTCCGACCACGCCTGGATCTTGCCGTTCTCCAGGGCCACCATCAGCGGGGCTACAGACACACATGGAAATTAAGGTAAACACTTTTAGGTTTACGCGGTTGTTAATAAACGCTGGTGCTTATTTTAAACCTAAATCATCGTAATAACCCGATAGGCATGTGTGGGTTTGTGATGTTGCCGAAGTTCCTACTTACTTCTGGGCACATCTTAGATTTGGGAAAATACCTAACCTATGAGGATGTTGATTGAAAGTCGATTACAAATAACAAACGATAGATTTATTATTGAATAACAGACATATAACAATAAGAGGAGAGAGAGGGCGGAAGTATAATTAGAATCGGGGTCGGTGAGGTTTGTCAATACTACGGAATGCGGTGCGCGTCGGTACGGGACGGGACGGTGAGTTAACGGGGGCTCGCCGGGTATTCCCTTGCTCCTATCGACTAGGGGAACCAAGCCGACCAGAGCAGGAGAACACCGCGAAAGGCGGCGCGCTGCTGCTTAAATACTGCGGCGTCGGAGTGGGGCGTCGACGACGTCAGGCCTGAGCTTCTAGAAAGATCGAGTCCGTGCGATGCTGTGCCAGCCACCGATGCGGAGCTCGATGTGGGTAGACTCGAATGTCTGTCGTGACTCGATGTGATGCTACCCTCTGTTGGGTGAAGCTATGGTAGCTTCGTTACAGGTTAATAATAATAATAAACTTTTTATTTCAGACAACAGTGGTCCACTTGTAAGTAACAAAATAAGACACACAAACACAAAAACTTGTTAAAGTAAAAGGAAGCGTTAAATGAAAATAAATCGTTTGGTGAAGGGAAACACCGGTTTGGTTGTGTATGAAGTCGACCAACCCGCACTGGGCCAGCGTGATCGACTAAGGCCTGATCACTCCAATAGAGTAGGTTCGAGCCTATCGATCGATTGGGGCCTATTTCAAAATATTTCAATTTTGTAAATCTTAGTTTCGACTTAGCCAGATCCCTTTGCCCTATCTTTAAAATTGACCGAGTTACGAGTAGGTTTGAAGTTCAAGATTAGACAGAGAGGCAAATATAGACCAGTGACGTCACAGTCATTCTCCATACAGGAAAGGGTTTTAGGAAGACTGAAGAATCACTGTAAATTGGTTGTTTTTTAACCGATTCTGTTTTTTTTCTTCGCGAATCATCTGCTAATAATATATTTTATTTATTTTTATTTTTATATTATTCGAAACACCTACAGCTAGATTACAATAACTAAAACATAAAAAACAAATCAACAAAGCCATTTACAGGTGTTCGCATATATCTTTATTTTCATTCATAAAATGTGTTAAATTCAGGAACAGTGAAATAACCTATTCTCCTGAAAAGTAAGTATGAACGTGTTGCACTGACCTTCGTTGCTGGCGAAGGGCCTGGTGTCGAGGAAGATCATGGCGTGGATGGCGAGCTGGCGCATGTTCATGACGCGCGTGGGCATGGGCACGGCGGACACGCGCCGCGCGCGCGCCTTCTGCATCGCCGACGACGCGTCGATCACCGACTCGCGCTGATCAATTCAATACTATTTATATGCTATGTGAACTAGTGTTTCCCTATAATGATTTTTTATCGAAGTGGCGCTAGTGTTCACATAGGGTAGCCCTAGGAAATCTTACTGCCTTTTTCTTCCACTAGAGGCGCCACTTAAACGTGACGTAAATGGCAGCTTTATTTTTTAATAATAACTTACGGCTCTGGGTGCGGAGCTCTTTTGACATAAATGGAAGTTGACAGCAATGTTGCCGGTGCATATGAATTTCTTCGCAGGAGTGTGTAGTCCTTCACCGTAAGAGCCTCAAATAAACGTACATATAAAATCGAAATCACATTTTACGTGGTGGGGATCGAACCCGCGTCTCCTGCTGTACACCACCTAAACAGTGCCACAGAATTAATATACAGGGTTACAGGTTAAGTCGACCTAGACCCTTTATGGGGCTATAGTTTGGATTATTTCTGACTTATTCGCTTTGAATCACTATCCTAAACTTAACGGTTTTTAAGATATTCCAATTTCAAGTATTTTTCATAAAAACGCCCTTTTTGTCGATCTTATATCTTTTATTTTTATTTTGTGCCTCTAGTATGTATGTTTATACGTTTTTTTTTAGAAGATAGATTTCTTTATCCATTTTAACCAAAAAAATACTGTTTGCAGAACAAACTGGGTCGTAGAAGGTGATTAATAGATAAAAAAAAAATTATCAGAAATTTAAAAAGTGTTTTTCTTTATGGAATATTAAAAAACATCTCCATTTCATCAGCTATCCAAAAAGGTATAACAGTGTAGGTTAATGGTAGACCTCATAAGAAAAAAACTTAGATAATCGGCCCCCAAGTCGTACAACAACAACATCAGATAAGTTTTAAGATTTTCGTGGTTGTTCACTACACTAACATTCTCACAATTCGCGGGTTACCGTGGCAACAAACCCGCGAATTGTGAGAATGTTAGTGTAACATCAGATAAGGGTAGAAAACAAAATAAAACAATGCAAATAGTAATATTTTAAAACCATTTATTAATTTTGCTTTATAATTCGTGTTCCACATGGCCACCCCTGTTTCGTGTGTAGGATATGTGTATATCCTCATCCTTTTTCTCAGACCACTCTTCACTACACCGGTGGTTAGTGAGGATCGTATCTGATTTGCTGCGTTTATTATCTTTTGCAACTCTTCTACATTATTAATAGGGTTTGGTTCGACCAAACTCTTCATGTGCCCCCAAACATAAAAACCATTGGAGTTAAATCAAGGCTTAATTAAGGTAAACTCCGCTAAACACCGGTGCTCGACGGTTGGGATGCCGTCTTATGTATTCAGCACGAGCTCTTGTGGATACACCATCCCAATATCCATAACAAAATAAAATATCGGCATATTCCTCGTTCGTAAAGGTGGCCATTTTCAACAGACCAAAATCAGAAGTACAAAATCAAGTCCATAAAGCAAACACAGTCAGGTAACAGCAGGTAACAGAAATAAGGAAGTTTTATTTTATGACGTCTGCCATTCATTACCCTACTCTGTTATACCTTTTTGGATAGCTGATGAAATAGAGATGTTTTTAAGCTCATCTGCAAACTAACTTCCATAGTCTTTTTTTCAATATTCCATAAAGAAAAACACTTTTAAAATTTCTAATATTATTTTTTTCAACTATTAATCACCTTCTACGACCCCAGTTTGTTCTGCAAACAGCATTTTTTTGTTACAATGGATAAAGCAATCTATCTTCTAAAAAAAACGTTTAAACCTACATACCAGAGGCACAGAATACTAAAAAAAAGAAAGAAAGAAAAAAAGGGCGTTTATTTACAAAATACTTAAATTTGGAATATCTTAAAAACCGTTAGGTTAAGGATTGTGTTTCAAAGTCGAATAAGTCAGAAATGATCCAAACTATAGCCCCATAAAAGATCTAGGTCGACTTAAACCTGTAACCCTGTATAGTACTACCGTACAGAACGGCCACTTACACCCTCAGCAAATCGGCACTCCTTCCCCCCGCCCCGCATTTAGACAGGCTGGAAGGCGATTTAGAAGTATCGAATCAAGATGGCTGCGCGTCGATAACCCTACTAGCATCGCGCACATTTTACTAGTAAATCGAGTAGTAGGCATTTAAAGGTTGTAGCCTCACCTGCACGCAGCTGGGGCGGCGGATGGTGGAGCGTCTTCTGGAAGCGGCGTCGTCCTGCTCGGGCGGCTTGGGCCCCTTGCTCCCTACTGACGACGCGCGGGTCTCTCGCTTGCTGTACACCATTTTGATACGCAGCATAGGCTCCGTGCAGGAGAAACGCCTAAGGATTTAAGAAACAATTCTCAAGCTGAGGGTAGTTATATCTAAATTCTAAATATGTTTGATTACGTTGTATCCGTTAGTTTAAATATTTTCGTATTTCTTGATGACAATATTCATTCTACAACACAGGACAGAAGAAGAGGTAGTAAGGGTAGTAAATGTAGTTGCTGCAATGCATGATACGAGTAATGCACATAGCCGAGACTTCCCGCCCCTTTCTCTTTCTGTCCATCTTTTCTATTTGTTCATCTATTTCCGTAATTTCGTTCTTTCTCTATAAGACTCGTTTAACATTTATGATAATGACCACGAAAGTTTAAAATTATATAAGACTCGTTTATACCTGTAACGCTGTCCAGTGTCCAACTTTCATAAAATGACCTCGGAGTTGTATGAGGCGATTGTCTGTGTCCCATTTGTACCTGTAACTATTGTTTAATTCCTCACCCTACCTGTAAGTAGAATTCCTTACCTGTAAGGCTGTCCAGTCTCTAACTTCCAGAAGATGAGTTCCGAGTTGTAGGAGGCGGTGGCGAGCGAGAGCGGCGAGCGCGCGGCGGCGGCCAGCACGTCGTCCGTGTGGCGGACCTCCCACGCCTTGCCGGTCGCCGCCGTGCCGGTGTCCTCGAACTCGGTCACGTGACGGTTCCAGCCGATCGAGAAGATTCTAAAAACCAATACAACAATAAATATTAGGCATTCATCTATGTAAAAACCTTACAATCATAATCATACTCCTTTTTAAAACTAGTTTAGCGGGTCTGATACCGATATATTTTTAATAAAACAAATAAAATTTATTTAAATTTCTTGCCCTTGGGTATAGCCCTCCAGGCAAAAACTTGGCAATTTACCATTACCGAATCTCGTTTCAACTAATAATTTTCAGGATCAGAAAGTTTCAGAAAGATCTGTTGATGAAAGATGTCGATACTTTTATACTGCGAAACATTTTATATCGCGCCGCAACAGTGGCAATCTTTGAAGTGTCTTTGTATTATTATGATATTGTTTTCTGAGGTTGTACTGCACCCACCTGCCTTCGATCCAAAAGACACCCGTAATTTCCTGGTCCCTCTCGACGTGCATATTTCTCAAACAGGCACCGTTGTTGAAGTTCCATACCTGTAGTAAATATTATGTACAATGTAACATCGTCTACATTAAGCGTAGGTTTTATTTAAATGGCCCTAGGATTAAAGTGAAGCGTGTTGCTGTACTATAAAAGCCCTAGGAAACTGGTTGATCTAACGTGTCTGTTTTTTCCTAACTGACCAACTGTTATTTATCACCATCATTTCAATTTGTAGACATCCACTGCATCCACAAAGACTTCCCCCAAGAATTTTCACATTGACCGGTCCTGCACTGCCCACACCCAGCGGCTTCCCGCGTCGGTCTACCTTCTAAAGGGCACTTCCCCCAAGAATTTTCACATTGACCGGTCCTACACTGCCCGCACCCAGCGGCTTCCCGCGTCGGTCTACCTTCTAAAGGGCACTTCCCCCAAGAATTTTCACATTGACCGGTCCTACACTGCCCGCACCCAGCGGCTTCCCACGTCGGTGTACCTTCTAAAGGGCGTGTGTGAAAGAAATCGTAGGCTTTGTAAAAAACAATCCCAGGAAGAAACCAGGCAAATACCTACGATTTTGTAGACGGCCAAAACGCCATAGGACCAAAGGTGCGGGATGGATGGAAGCAGCAGCTCGTTGAGGGTGGAAGCTGGCGGATACTGGACCCTGAGCGTGCCGTCCCTGGTGGAAGCAGGTGGATACTGACCTTGAGCGTGCCGTCCCTGGCACCGGTCAGCAGCAGCTGGTGCCCAGGATCGAAGCAGGCGGCGGTGATCTCCACCGGGATCTCTTCGCCGTGCAGCATGCGCGTGTGTGCATCGCGGATCATCACGTTCCGCTTGCCTGCACACCAACACGCGCAATGAGAAGTACTCGTATAGGTATACTTGGAACTAAATGGCCCAGCCTCTCTTTTTTATTGTACAAATAACAAATAATGTTTCTTTTTACATTTTACTGTCTAATTGTGCACATTTAGGTACATTTAATTCTAGTTTTTCTCCTATTTGCTATTAATTCACACATTTCATTTCCAATGATAAACGAGTGACAAGGTTCCATTTTTTATCTGGATATGCAAAGCACAAATTGAAAGAAAGGTATGTTTTAATTTAGATAATTTGCAGTTAGTTTTACACCATATTGTAGATAAACTTACGCATAATTTTCAACGCATCTGCAAATTATGTAGATAAGGATACATTTCTTTAAGCTCTGGATTAAGTGGTCAGAATCCAGGAAAAAACGCCAACATGCAAAAAAGTCTCCTACGGATCGAGTTTTCTGAGTCAGGGTCACAAAATATTGCATCTATAGACATACCGGTCTTCGGATCCCAGTTGATGATAATAGAATCCATGCCACAAGTAACGACGACCTTGAACAGCGTGTTGTAGAGGATCTTGGAAATTGCACGCGAGTGCGTGAAGCCGTCAGTGTGCGCAGGATTCAGCTGCTCGTTCAGGGTTATGATCGCGATCCGCACCGCGCCCATGATGAAGTCCCGCGTGGCCGGGTTGTAAACCGCCGATATGGGCGTCCGCTCGCCGATGTACGGAGGAATGTCTATGTAGTTCTGCAAATTGCTTTGTGGTTAAGGAGACTGGTAGAGATCTTCGAAATGAGGGAGCAATCTACGTGTTTTTCCCACTTGCACAGCCCTTTACTCAAGATATTTTCCGGATTTTTTTGGGATTGATATTGGCCTTAATCCTCGTAGAAATATAAAATGTGTTAGTGCAAATAAAGATAGAAAAGAAGTTGATGTTGTTAACAGATCATATACGTCCCCACCGCAGTCGACCCCTGCGCCTACCCGTACACAACTAAAACAAAATACCTTCAACAAGATAGTGGAGGTAAAATCCAGGGTAGGTACTTAATACTGTGTCTGGTTTTGAGCGGCTGGCTAGTCAGTCAAATTAACGGCGTGCGATCGGCTCGATCGTAAAGCTTAGTATTAACATCGCTGGTCAATCCTACAAATTAGGTCTACTTTTTTTAAATCTAACGGAATTAATAAATGTGATCTTCGACCAACCTGTATGCACGCTTGCGCCTGGACATCCCACACCTTGATGACTTTATCCCTGGAGAGGGAGTAGATGGTCTGCCCGCTGTTCTGCAGCACGATGGCGATGATGCCCGCGTGGTGGCCGATGAAAATTAGGTTGGGCTTGGCCGGGACGAACGGATTCCACACGCGCACCGTGCAATCCGGCCCACCCGTCACTAACACGTGCGCTTCCTCGTCGAACGCGAAACATTGGATGCCCTGGTCCACAGAAGATATTTACTTTAACGGCAGGTATAAAAGCTTATAGAATACTCCGAACTCGGTATCCACCAACCCGCAAATAGTCTCAGCGACCTTATTTGGTAGAACAATGTCGGCTGGTTGCCCCTGCTCACGCTATCCGGCAGCATAATATTACAAGCATCAAATGAGTTTGAAATGCGATCTCTAATACGTATAACGTTATATCTATCTATCTAATTGATCAATAAGCACCCATAGTGAACTTTGTTAGCAAAAACTACTAATTTGCGTCTATCTTCTGCGCGGTACCCTCTGGTATTCAGCAGATTCGATATCTCTATGCCTGACAGTTACTTTGAACATCCTAGACTGAAAAGCAGATATTGTTAAATCATAACCGTCACGTATAATTTGTAAATATGGGGATCCTAGGTTTGATCTTAGAGCTTAGCGGTAGTTCAGAAAAGCAAAGGTAAGTTAACGCATCACCTTTTCAAGCCGGAACATGGTCTGCGTTTTAGTGCCGGCGATGTCGCACATGTAGAGGCTATCGGGGCAGGTGGCGCACGACATCACGCAATGGAGCGACGCGTAGAACGACACCTGGCGCACCCACTCGTTGTGGACGCGCTTGAACTCCACTAGGGACAGCTTCGGCAGCAGGTGCGGCTGGAACGGACGACCACGCATAACGCATAACGCGCGGTTGCCAGTTCCAGCCGCACGTTATGCTGGTGTTGGATCTTGGGCAACACCAAATTTTATTTTATTTATTAGCTTTTCCAACAGACAAACATCTTAAAAATTGGTTAACAGTAATACTAGTATCGAGAATCGAGATGTAGACCCAATTACAGGCAAACACAGCATGCATTTTTCGGGCGGGTAAAATACAAGAATATGCTTCAAATTAAATTGAGAAGTGACATATTGAACTTATTGATGGACATGAAAAGAATTTTTATGTTCGCGACAAATTCTAGGTAACAAGCTGTTAGGTATGTGCCTACAATATACTCCTACAATATACGTGGTAACGTGGCAATTTTGTTTTGTCTGGAATAGACTCTCTCTACTCAGTGAGATTGATGTATTGAAAGTGTGGGGAGGATTGAGGACAGACGCATGCATATGCATGCCCTCTTTTCGTCATTTTTTAATGCCTTGATGTTATGTGATTAGTGATGTAGAAGAGATGTCAGGTGATGTAGAAGAGATGTCTACGAATAATAGCTAATGTTGACTCTAAAACTAGCTGCAGATCATACTTTAAAAACTATCGGATTTTAACTCTTTCATCCATTTATATTTCAGAAGTCTGTATCTTTGTAAAAAAAAACCCTAATTTGTTTCCTAAACACTATCGACCACCCAATTTAAGACCATCGAAAAGAGTATTGGCCCTTCCCAAAACCGAAATGGCAATGATAAGTTCTGGCCCCCCCGCAATGTCAGCGAAAATATATAATAAGATCCCAAAGGAATTACAGGAAGAACAAAATATAAATAAGTTTAAAAACAGCTTGAAAAATTATCTGGTTAGTAAATGCTTTTATACACTGCAAGAGTTTTTAAATGACAATTAGTTTACAATTGATAGGTAGCATGTTGTTTATCATATTTATATATGTTTAAGTAGAGTAGGTATTTAACTGACATTATAATTTTATTTAGGTATTATTTTTTTCTTTTTTAATGAATTTAATTTGTATAGCTTTATTTTTTGTTATTAACTTAAAATTGTTGTGTTGGATGAATGAATAATTAATTAATTATGTACCTAAGTTTAATGGTTAATATATCCATATATATTTCAGACATAGACAATACCATGACAAAACGTTAAATTAATTTATTTGTTCAATGAAAAATTTATATATATTTTACTTTAAATTGCTGTGCCCGTCCGGGTCCATGTGTGTCTCAATTGCTAATGTAACATCTTTTTTAACCATGTGGCTTGCAATAAATATCTTATCTTATCTTATAACCCTAAAAGTTGAAGCCCATCGCCTCACCCTCTTCTGCAGGTCTACGTGTCGCAGCTGTATGAGCGCGCGCGCCGCCTGGCTCTGGAAGGGCCCGCGCTGGATCGGCGAGAACAGCAAAACGCGCACGTTGCCGCCCACGTCGCCGCATATCAACATGCAGTTCTCGCTCTCGTCCTTTTGGAAGTAGTAGTACATCGTGCAGATCTGGACACGAATAGGTTTAGCCTTATGAAGGTCAGTTAAGGAGACTATTTTATAATACCTAGCACCTGTAATGTATCTACACATCATCATCATCAACAGCTCACAACGTCTCCACCGAGGGGCTCGAGCCTACCCTGAATCAGGGTGATTAGGCCTTAGTCAACCACACTGGCCCAGTGTGGCTTGGTCGACTTCACACACAACCTTTGAATTTCTTCGCAGGAGTGTGCAAGTTTCATCACGATGTTTCCCTTCACCGTAAGAGCGTCGAATAAACGTACATATGAATTCGAAAATCGAAAAACACATTGGTACGTGGTGGGGATCGAACCCGCGTCTCCCGGACGGGAGGCAGCGGTTCTAGCCGCTACACCACCGACGCTCCTTATGTGTCTATCTACCCATCGCTACAAATACATTTTCTTTCTTTCATTATTGCAGTAGTAGTTCTAGTTATCTACCCTATCCTGAGTTAGACTAATCGAACAGTAAAGTCGCCATGTAGGCCCGTACACTTTTGTATTTCTTCGATTTGAAATTGTTTGAATAAACGTACATACGAATAAAAATACATTGGTACGAGGTTGAGTTCAAACCGAATATAGGCACTATCTGCGGGTAGCCTGAACCAACGCCTGAACTTGCCTTTCAAAGTACGGAAGGAAGTCGCTCTAAAGGAAACCACTTACGGTTACGGTTCAGTTGCCGCTGTAGCACGAGCTCTCGCAACAGAAGGCCTTAATATAGAACTAGACATCATTCTAAAAATTCTTCATCGATAGAATTGATTAGGTAAACAAATGAATCCTTACAACAACCCTAAGCACTCGTAAAATAAAACGCATAATCTACGCACGCCCGCGAGTTATCGTAGTTTTTTCGTAGACAACTTGCTACGCTTGCTGCCACGTCACCGTAGCAAGTTTAGGAGACGTAGCTTTACGAGATACTAGCCATGAACTCCCAGCTGGTGATGATGATCTTGAGCGTGAAGGTGTTGGCGGTGCAGTCGTAGAAGCGCAGGTCGCGCTCCGTGGATGACGTCACGATGATGCTCACATCCGGCATGCACACCAGGTCTGTCACCCAGGTCGTGCGGACCTTCAGATGGGCTGTAACCAGAAGTTACCATGTTCATCGTCGTCTTTTCAGTCTTCGTATTGGCCATAAGAGGGCCACTGTCTTCCGTCCGGGAGGCGCGGGTTCGATCCCCACCACGTACCGATGTGATTTCGAATTCATATGAACGTTTATTCGACGCTCTTACGGTGAAGGAAAACATCGTGATGAAACCTGCACATTCCTGCAAAGAAACTCAAAGTATGTGTGAAGTCGACCAACTCGCACTGGGCCAGAGCGTGGACAACTAAGGCCTGATCGCCCTAATTCAGGGTAGGCTCGAGCCTCTCGGTGGTGTCGTATATGAGCTGTTGATGATTGGTTGATTGGCGGTTCAATAGCTCGTTGACACCAGGGTTTTTGTGGCCAATCATCGACTCTACAACCCACACAATAAGATTGACTCCTAGGCCTAGCGGTAGAGCTGGCTGATGGCTAAAGGTTCTGGGTTCGAATTCCGGTAAACACAAAAGCTAAATCACGTTGCGAGACTGTCCTCAATTTGATGAGAACATTAGAAAAATAATATAACTTCGTGCTTCGGAATAAGGCACGTTAGTCCTGGTTATCTCGGGTCGCAGTGGTCACTGGGACATAATTTTCCCGATCCCTTCTATCTAAATCATAGTCCTAATCATGGCCCTAAAAAAGTCTGTGAGGACGGTCGTCGAAACATTCTCACACACGGCTATCTGATCTTAAACTAGACAGAGTGTGGAATTCCTATTTACCACACAAATGATTCATCAACAGCTTATATACGTCCCCACCTAGATGCTCGAGCCTACCCTGAATTGAGGCTATTAGGCCTTAATCGACCACGCTGGTCCAGTGTGGGTTGGGCGAGTTCACACAACCTTTGAATTTCTTCACAGGAGTGTGCAGGTTTCATCACAATGTTTTCTTTCACCGTAAGAGCGTCAAATAAACGCACATATGAATTCGAAATTCGAAAACACATTGGTACGATGTGGGGATCGAACCCGCGTCTCCCGGACGGAAGACAGCGGCCCTAGCCACAAGACTACCGACGACGCTGTAATCAATGAAAATAACTCGACGACAAATGATTGACCGCGTAAAATTTGTTTTTTTCCTGTCACAATTTCGCGAGAGTAATGAGCGCTTCTGGGTCTAGATTTAAAGTATGCTAGACTAACGGCTGGAGGAGAATGCGGTCCGCAACAGCGTCATGTTGAGCGACCACGTGTTGATCATGCCGTCGCGGCTCGCCGTCACGTACGAGCCCAGCATCCAGTCGGTCTGACGGAACTGTAATTCAACATGTCTTTAACGAGGTCTTTATCAAAGAGTCTCATCTTGACACTGGCACAAAGCACAGAATATTGCCATAATAAAAAAAAAGTAATTGTAATAGATGGCGTTAAAGGTATCGATTTATACACGGAGCAAATACTCCGTGGATTTGTAATTAATGATCGTGTAAAAACCATAATAATCTCCTAATTTAGAAACCCCGTTTCGCATGAATCAAACAAATCGTGAAAGGATTTTCCACAAGGTGACGCTGGAATTGATTAGCTATCAAAAGCGTACCTTGTCAACGACAGGGCAGAATGTGATCTTGGAGATGGGATGGCGGTGCATAGAGCGGATGATGCGCGGCAGGCCGATGATGGGCGGCTCCAGCGTGTCTCGCTGGTTCTCCGGGTCGTTGCCGAAGTACCCGAGCAGCAGGTGCGATACGAACTCGTCCCAGTCTATCTCTCCCGTGCGACTCGTGTTGATCTGGCAAAATATAATTTTAGCACTATACGAAGTAAGGCGAATGCAAAATATATTGAAGTGATTTGCAGTGAGCTCTCCGTCCGTTTAAAAAAACTATTTATTGTGCGTGAAACATAATCTCATAAAAACAATACTTTGCTTATAAAATGCTGACGTGGACAAAATAGTTAATAAATATTGTTCCGTTTTGAAGTTCTCTTAAAACTAGGACCTACCTTCAAAAACAATATATTGAACTCTTCATCGTCATACTCTACGTTGAGCAGATCGTTGAGCAGGTCACGGAAGGTGTCGGGGAACATCTTGCCCATGTAGGCATGCGCGAATGCCTGCCGCATATCCTCCATGTCCTTCATAGTGCAGCGCTCATGCAGTGGAGGGTTCAACCATTTCTTACCGTGAAGAATACTACCCTCCGATTTTGAGGACAGACTCATTAAAGATTTAATCTCGCTATCACCCATTTCTGCTGATTATAAAATTTTAATATAGTTCAATAATTCATTTAGAATGCACAAGTAATAAAATAAAATAAATTGTTTTTATTTATGTCAGTATCACGTCAATAACATCAAAAAAATAGTAGGTACATTTAAATCACGCGCCGCGCGCACCATAGAGTAACTTATTATGCGCGCACTTCTATTTTTGGTAGAAAAATTAAACCGTTAATTGGCAACACCGTTTTTTGACAGATTGAAAATATAACCTTAAAGTAACTTAAATTTGTTTCTGCAAAATAGTCACTTTTAAATTAAAAATGCATTTAACATTACGTTTGCTAGGCAATAAGCACCCGTCCTTCATTGCCCGTACTGTGTTTGTGAGAAACAATGATGTGGATAACGCCTGCAGGCTGGTGAACAGAATCATTGGCAAAGAGGGTATCCTCGAGCAATACAGACTTACCAGGTTCTATGAAAAGCCCTTCCAGGTAAGTGATGCTTGACACATCACGAGCAGACTCGAAAGAAGAAAAGGCGATATGATATTTCGCAAAGTTGCAACAGTCATCTTCATTTATTTTCTTCATGTTCAAAATAGCGATATTATCTGATCTCAACATTCTACTAACAAAATAAGATAAACTATAAAATAGTTATCTATGTTTAATATTTTCAGACCAGAAGACGTGTAAATCACGAGAAATGTAAAGCCATTTACAATGAAGATATGGAAAGGAAGATTCAGTTCATTCTCCGGAAAAATCGACATGAACCCTTTCCTGGCTGCCATTAATCAAACATTACTTTCAATTAGGTAGTTATTTTTAGTTTAAAATGTAAATAAAGATTGTCATTACAAAATTCATTTTAATTGTTTTGCTTATCTCAGTAATACACATTCTTAGCAAAATATTTACAAGAGTTTAGTACAGTATTGTCGCAAAGTAACTTAAGAGTAAATGTTTGTAAAGGTATAAAAAGCTATACTTGTGAGGACTAGGTATATTTGTCTTTGGCATTGTCCAGGCAGGAGCAGGGGTGAGGCAAGGGGCGGCGGGGCGCGACGTCACGTGTAGGCCAGGCAAGCATCGCGCCGCCGAACGTAGAAGTGGTATCGGTAACAGCGGCGACACGTCTTAATACCGCAGCGGTAGCTCAAACCACCTTGGGGCTTGCCTTTGCAATATTTTAGTCCGCAAGGGTACCAGTTTACACAAACCTGAAGGAAAAAATTGTACCAATATCTTGAAGAGCACATATCAATGGCTACCAGACTTTATATTCAAAAGGTGATGCTATTTTCAAAGAAGCAGAGTATTCTTTAACTCACATAATTTACAACAAGATTTTGTTAGATTTCTTTTATTGAGTAAAGTTACTTTGTTTTTGGTAATATTCCTTTCAAGTGGCTCTCCTTCAAAAATATTACTTTATCATTAATATTTGGTTACACCAGTTAAGTTATTTTTTTATTGTTGATTTTAAAAACAGTATTTCATCTCACCTCTAGATGGCAGAGACAGTCTTTAGTAAGATCTGTCTCGGACACACAAGCGCTGATTGAGGGGGTCCCTTCAGGATTGTCAGAGGCTAATGCATGTGCTGGAAACGGAGTTACAGCTGTAGAATATGATGACTGCTCCATTCCTGAAAAGGAATATAAAATTTAAATTTTGGTTTACATTGTGTAATTTATATTTAAATTTATATTTTTATTTTCACTGCAAGCAAATTAGATCAAGATACTACCTACCTATTATCTAAGCTCTTCAAGAAGACCCAACTTGCTGGAATATAGATACTTATTCTACTAAGATTTTTATCTTCAACAGCCTGTCTTTTGTAATGTCAGTGGCTGGTACTTACTGTGCATGTGCTTGATACATTGCATTGGAGAAAATAATAGAAACCCAATTTCTTACGACCGGTATGTATCTTTATCATGCTATCAAATCATTCTTGGTTTATTATAACGTCAAAACCGTTTTCACTGACGGAATTTTCATTCGCGTCACAAATGAGCGGGACAGACTTGTAAGAGTTATTTCACTTGTTACTATAATAGGTTTGCTGACCAGGTCGCGGCGCCCAGCGGGCTAGGTCGGCCGCACGCAGGTAGACCCGCTCCTTCGCGGCGGCGCAGTGGCGGGCCGCGGCCGCAGACAGCAGCCGCAACGCGCGCCCTGCCCACGCCGTGGCTGTGTTCTGACGCCAGCCCTTGTCTTCTTCTGCTACGCGGACTGTTCCAGGATTTTTCTAGGAATAATACAATATTCATCTGTAGATGATTTCTTTAAAAAAAAGTATTAAATAGAAATTAATTGTATTATATTTATAGTGTTAATAGTAATAAATAAGTCACTGTTAAAACTTAATTTTTGATAAAAAGACAAAACTAGACTATTCTATTAAATAATTAATCTTTTCATCTTGATTGTTTATATTTTCATATCTCCTAAAAGAATCTTTGGTACAGCTCTCTAGTCTTTATAGTGAAACACCAAACAAAAAAACAAAAATATGATTTAAGAATGGTCTTTGGTGCGAGACGAAACAAGACTAAGATGTCCAAATGTAACAATGACTTTCAAGTAGGTAAATAATTGTTCTAGTAATTAATTAGTCGTCTCGGGAAACGTAGTGTGGGACGCCCCCCTGCCAGGTGGACTGATGACCTGAGGAAGGTTGCTGGTGGTGGCTGGATGAGGAAAGCAGGTGATCGTGCGCTTTGGCGTGCCCTTGGGGAGGCCTACGTCCAGCAGTGGACTGCAATAGGCTGATTGATTGATTGAATTAATTAGGTGGCGTGGGGCTGATCAAACCACTGTGACCAGACGCTATTACAACAAGGTCCATCCATACTGATATTAAAAACTTGCCTTTAGACAAGTTTAAAATAATTATAAAACAGAAATTGTATAAAAAAGGTTGCTATAGAATATCTGATTACTTAGAGGACAGATGTCAATGGTAATAGATTGTTTGAGTAGCAGGCTTTTTCAATATATAATTAGCATTAATTTTGTAACTGACAATATTTTATTTAAAAAAGGAAACGCAAAAGATGCGATGACTGTGGAGTTTCTTCGGTGAGCTCTTCTCTACAGATTCCGCCATTGTGTTAGTGAACTCACCCAAAAAAATGTAATGACAAATCTAAGTGATGTAATAACATCTCATGGAAATAAATAATTTTTGACTTTGTGGTGAGAAAGTAAAATTATAGGTACCTGTCTGAGCTTAGCCATAGCATCAGGTGCTATGAAGTCGGCCTGCGCAGCATGAGTGAGAAAGCACAGCGTCTGATGTCCAACCTGACCAAGTTCTTCTTCTCCAGGGATGACTACTCGCATTGCTTCTACTTCCTAACAACAAAGTGTACAGTTATTTCATTATCAAAGAAAGCTGGTAAATGCCTTGTGCTTACATTTATAAAATAGAAAAGATTCAATATAATAGTACATACAGTCAATTTGATAAAAAAGTGAATACTTACAAACAGTTTTCACGCAGTACCCTGCATCTTTCAGATATAAATGTGTTGTAATTTGTGAATAAGAATAAGTTTCAAATAGCTTTTCTAATTCAGGATGCTGCATTATATTTTGTATAGGGAAATCAAAAAAGAATATTGTTGTAAAAGAATATCTAACTCTAGCTAAGTATGTTTTAGGCCGTAAAACAGCCCCAGATTTAAAGTAGTAGTATATGAAATGATGATACAGTCCCTAGGACGTTTTATAAGCGCTCAACGAAATTGGTGTGGGATATTCGCATCGCGCCTGTGTGCAGCATTGCGAGAGAAAGATATTGGCGCATTCAAGGTCAGCGCTCATTCATCACCACCTGTGTCCCGTACTTACATTGGTGAAGTCGACGAGCTGCGACACGTAAACGCCGTCCAGCCGCGAGAGCTCCAGCGTCACCGTGTCCTCCGACACGTTCGCCGTGATGTTTTCCTGCATAACATCACCACCCTGCGACAACAACATACAATCATTACAAAAAACGTTTGACAATATTTTTCTTTTACTTATTATTAGCTGTTTACCTGGTTTTTAACATTGATGAGAAGCTGCAACTTTATGGGACGAACAAAAATATACAGTAAAATAATAATAAAGCCCAATTTTATCATTATTTCTCTATAAAGAGAAAACAGAAAAATTTCAATTTTATTTCACCAAAGACAACAACTTTGGTTAACTAACAACAAGAATGAATGAATGAGTGAAACCCAGTGTTGCTAGTGCGTGATAGTCAAATGTAACATAAAACTGCTCAAAAAGAAACATTTTCCTATTTTACAAGCTTTTATTTAGTTTCACCTGTCCCGTTGTCTGTCTGTCTGTCTGTCTGTAATCAAATCTTGCAAGTTAAATTTGATCCACTTCCCAGTTTCCGATTGAGCTGAAATTTTGCATTCATGTATAAATCGGATGACAATGCAATATTATGGTACCTTGGAGCTGGTCTGATGATGGAGACGGAAGGTGGCCATAGGAACTCCTCTAATACAGAACACAACCTAGTCGTGTTTGGGCTCGTTAGATTTGTCTGAACAAGATCTTTAGCCATACGTGATATCCAGGGTCTCATGATGGAGCCGGAAGGTGGCCACAGGAACTCCTTAAATACACAACACAACCTAGTCGTGTTTGGGCTTGTTGGTTTTGTCTTAACAAGATCTTTAGTCATACGTGATGTTCAGGGTCTCATGATGGAGCCGAAAGGTGGCCACAGGAACTCCACAAATACACAACATAACTTAGTCATGTTTGGGCTTGTTGGATTTGTCTTGACTAGATCTTCAGTCCTACGTGATGTTCAGGGTCTCATGATGGAGCCGGAAGGTGGCCACAGGAACTCCACAAATACACAACATAACTTAGTCATGTTTGGGCTTGTTGGATTTGTCTTGACTAGATCTTCAGTCCTACGTGATGTCCAGGGTCTCATGATGGAGCTGGAAGGTGGCCATAAGAACTCCGTAATTAAACGACGCAACCCCACCGAGTTTGGGCCCATTTGATTTGTCTTGACGAGTACTTTGATACTACATAGTAACCAGGGTCTGATGATGGAGCTGGAAGGTGGTCATAGAAACTCCGTAATTAAACGACGCAACCCGATCGAGTTTGCGCTCATTTGATTCGTTTTGACGAGCATCTTAGTTGGCGTGAATATGCAACTCCAACAGATTTGGGAAAAAGTTCGTTCCGTTTGTTATGAATGTGGATTATTATATGTCTGATTGATTAGATGGATGACCCAATGCCAAGGTGAGCACGTGCCGAGGGCTGAATGGTATGAGAGTGTATAAACATTTCATATCGCTAACGTTGCGCCTCAGGGTACCAGGGCGAACCCTGTTGTACTGAAGCCCTTATCCCTCTACAATGGACCTCGGCAAGGATGGCATTCACATAATACAGCCTAAATCAATTCAATTTCCTGCTAAATTTAATTACGGCACAGCTGAAAGAAGAATGCTTCCGATTGTCTTGTCTTGGGCTACAACTGTGCACAAAATGCAGGGAACTACTGTAGATCATGCTGTTATTTATCTAGGCTCTAAATTATTTGCTGCTGGTCAAGCTTATGTGGCTTTAAGCAGAGTTAAGTCTTTAGCAGGACTTCGAATCGAAGAACTTGACTGCTCCAAGTTGACTTCGAAGAAACCTTGTAATGTTGATGCATTAAAAGAAATGGATAGAATGAGAAATGTTACAAATAACTAACTTGTGATTACATAACTAATTTAAACATTAGTTTACCCTACTACAAACAAAAAAAAATGAAATATTTAAATATAAGTAAAATACATAAACTTTAAGTGCTCAAAGCAGCACATTATTATGTGAACGTACTACGGACTACATAAGGGAAAAACGCTGCTACGCGCTACTAACTACGTCGTAGTAAATCTCGAATTAAACATACTAAAAAGTTAAAAATAAAATTAAAGAAAAAAAACCTTTTTTAAAAACAAGCTTTTATTATTTGTTAAGAAAATGAACTAAAAAGTTAAAAATAAATTAACTCTAATTAGAAGTATAACAATTTATAAGTTTATTGTAACCTTTAACGATAATTAAGCTTCTTTGTCTACGACAAAATAATTCCATATCGTAATCATATATTTTTAACACCAAAACTTTACACCTTAATTATTAAATCTTCCCGTTTTTATTACAGTCTCAATTTTATAAATAATAAAAGCGTGTTACATTTTGATGGTATAATTAAGCTATCACAATGTAACACGCTTTTTTATTTATAAAATTGAGACTGTAATAAAAACGGGAAGATTTAATAATTAAGGTGTAAAGTTTTGGTGTTAAAAATATATGATTACGATATGGAATTATTTTGTCGTAGACAAAGAAGCTTAATTATCGTTAAAGGTTACAATAAACTTATAAATTGTTATACTTCTAATTAGAGTTAATTTATTTTTAACTTTTTAGTTCATTTTCTTAACAAATAATAAAAGCTTGTTTTTAAAAAAGGTTTTTTTTCTTTAATTTTATTTATAGTGGAAAATTGCATTAATACTTTAATAAGACACTTTATTACAAAAATTAATTAAAAACTTTATTTTCTTTCCCTAAAAAAATATATAATTTATTGATCGAATCCCTTCCGGCCCCCCCGTACCGTACGCAACCGCAAGTTCGTAAAGGCGATATTAGACGGTTCATCCAAAGTGATTCATTCATTTTCGATGACAGGCAGTGAATGATGAACAGTGAAAGACTTGATGTATTTAGACGCAAAATGTAAAGTGAATTTTTCTGATTAAGTGTGTGATACTAATAAAATTCAACAATTTTGCTGAAACCATATATACTGCAAATAAAACTTCTATTCTATTCTATAATACTTGCATTCTATTTAATAAATAATCAAATGACATTAGAGACACTTTGGGGATGTATACTATATATTTGGGGAGGGAAGTTGCGAGGTATTCCCACCTCAAGTATCCTCTGGATTACTTTCCGGGAAGTCTCCGCCTATGTAATATGTACTTGTAGCGAGTGGGTCAAAACTACCACCTCGCTTGAACAGGGGTACTTGGCCGGTTCGCTATCGCTCACCGGTGTAAACACTCAAAAGTACTGACAACCGTGAACACGCATGTTCAACTCTGATTGGCCAATGAAGGCCGACTCCCCATTGGTCGCCCCGCGATTTTTCAGTCAGTCACGGCGAGCGGTAACGAGACGGGAACTTAGAAATAAACCAGATTCGCTTTGTAATTGATAATAATAAATGCACGTGAAAGACCTAAACTGTTGTTCGCCATTAAACCACGTAAACCCTAGGGACACACCCCTAAACCTGGCGCCCAATCGTAAAGAAAAAACATGGCGTTCGGAAGGTTTTTCAGTGCGTGAAAATAAAAGTTATCAGTTTTCATCAAGGACTCTTTAGAATATTTCTACCTAAAAGTGTTTTGTTCGGTTTGGACTTTATCGCTAAGGTCGTCTTCATAAAGATTTCATTCAAGGACATACTTTTCAAGCGATTGGTCTTCGTACGCATAGGAGGTGCGCGTGCGATACTTACCTACCTATTTTAGTGCATGAAAAGAACTGAACAACCCTTGTGCTCGTTTACCAACATACAATTAGTCGTAAACATCGCAAGTACGCGCTTATTACATTACTAATCAGTTTTTCTCGTCATCATGCCTCGCAAGCGCCAGTCACTGGATAATGTCGAAGACTCAGGGAATGTCTCTGTGACGGCACTGACCAACATTCTTCAGACCCTACAACAGTCGCAAGCTGAGTTTTGCCATCAACTTTTGCGAGAGTTCCGTGCGTCAACGCCGGCGCCCAATGCCGCGGTCAACGGGGCCTCCGCCTCGGCCTCTGCAGCG
Source organism: Carpatolechia fugitivella (assembly GCA_951230895.1). NCBI lineage: Eukaryota > Metazoa > Arthropoda > Insecta > Lepidoptera > Gelechiidae > Carpatolechia > Carpatolechia fugitivella. The sequence goes on along the minus strand of OX579655.1, from coordinate 9,406,228 downwards.
CCAGCGCCATACCCGGGAAACTTCGCCAAGTGTACGGCCAGATACAGCGGTCAAGCCGACGAGTCGCTGGAGAATTTTATTGACTCAGTAGAGGTATACAAAAGTTGCCTACATATAACTGATAACAGTGCCCTCCGTGGTTTCTCCATGCTGCTCACCAAGTCAGCGGGACTTTGGTGGGAAGGTGTTAAGAATAACACGGATTCTTGGACTGAAGCTATCACCAGATTACGTTCAGCGTTCGGCGAGCGTCGTCCACCGCATCGTATTTATCAGGATTTGTTTTCATTAAAACAAAATAACGAAAACACTGAATTGTTTATTGCAAAAGTGAGAGCTATGTTGGCAAAGCTGCCGACCGGCGACCTATGCGAACGTGTAGAGCTAGACATGACATTCGGCTTGTTAGATCGTCGCATAAGAAAGAGATTAGATCGAGATTCCATTTCTACTTTCGACGAGTTACTACTTAGGATACGTAGTATTGAAGACTCGTTGAGGGAAAGTGGCTCTCCTCCTTTGTCCTCCGGTGTAATTCTGCAGCAGTCGAAAGCGCCGCCACATCGTGATTTTCGTGCAACGCGCGACGGCCAGCGCAGCGGTACCACGGGTTTTCCGCGCGCGAGCGTCGCCGCTACTGGACAGGCCGGTGGTAGCGTGCAGCGATCTTCGTGTGATAACGACAATAGTGCGGTTCGTAAGCGCGTTTTCTGTGTTTATTGTAGGCACCCGGGTCATGAAAAGGACGAGTGTGTGAAACTAAAGTCGAAAAGTGTTGCAAATAGAAGTAACGAAAATAGTGATGCGTCTAAAATACAGTGTTACGGGTGCGGTGCACCGAACGTTATAAGAGCTAAGTGCCCGAACTGTAACCCGTCGTCGTCTGTAGCGTTTTATTCGTTGTCGTCAAGTGACCATAATCGTGACGTTGTTGAGGACAACGTTAGTCGTCGTGCCCGTTCGTTGTCGTCAGCGCGCGCGCCTGCGCCGCCGCCGCCGCTGCGCGACATACCTACTGCACTAGCTAGCAACGAGAGCGAATCGCTGGTTGGTTAAAGCGATCGCCCGGCTTCGAGCGGGAGCGGTTGCCTAGCAACCGCGTCGTCCGCTGTCACCGAGCAAGTTAACACGTCCACTGCCGGGATGTGTTCTACTTCTGATATATCCTTTGAAAAGAATATTTGTGTTGATAATATTTCTTGCAATGTTAATGAAAATTGTGACGTCAACATACCTTTTCGCCGTCCGATTTTAAATATTAATATTTTGGGTGTGAATGGCACTGCTTTGATTGACTCTGCGGCAAAAAGTTGTGTTGCCGGTCATACGCTTTATGATGTTCTTGTTAATAGTGGTCAAAATTTTATTTCTTCAATTCAAAATGTAAAATTAGCAGACGGTGTTAGTAGGGAAATGCATGTACTTACCACTGAAGTTGATGTAACCGTGAAACACAAAACTAATAAAATAAAATTTTTGGTTTTTCCTGACTCATGTAAAAATGAAACATTGTTAGGTATAGATTTTTTAACTATTTTCAATTTGACTGTTAATTTTGGTAAATCGAAGTGGTACTTTAATGAAAATAGTAAGAAACAATTTAAGTTGCATTTTGAAGATGTATCTCGACACCTTTCGTGCGTGGCTTCCCTTGACGTACTCAGGGGTGACGAGGCAACATCTTTGACCTCGGTTCAGCGCGCACAGCTTGCCCAGCTTCTGACGGAGAATTCGGATATTTTTAGTCCCGTCGGCGAGGCAACTCCTTTCATAGAGCATCGGATTGACACTGGCGACCATCCGCCTATTGCGTCCCCTCCTTACAGGTTGACTCCGGCCAAGAAGGCCCTGATGCAAACTGAGTTTCAGAGGATGTTGGATGAGGGCGTCATCGAGGAGTGCGAGTCTGCGTGGGCGTCGCCTGGTCTCCTCGTTCCGAAGGCGAATGGAGAGTTTCGTTTCTGTTGCGATTATCGTAAGGTAAATACTATTACTAAAACAGACGTTTACCCTATGCCCCTTGTAGATGAGTTGGTTCAGTCGACGAAGCGCAATTGTTTTATGAGCACCTTGGATATGCGTAGTGGTTTTTGGCAGGTTTCCGTCAGGGAGTGCGACCGTGATAAGACCGCCGTGGTTACTCCTTTAGGCACTTATAGGTTTGTACGCATGCCTTTTGGCTTGAAGAACGCGCCGTCGACCTTTCAAAGGCTCATTGATCGTCTGCGTTCTGGTGCGTCTTTAAAGAACGTGACACTTTTGGCATATCAAGATGATTTGTTGATCATTTCTGATAGTTTCGAACAGCACCTCGCCGATCTTCACGCCGTTTTTGAAAGGTTGCGCCTTTTCAAGTTACGTGCTAATCGTGAGAAGTGCGTTTTTGCTCGCGAGAAGGTCAAGTATTTAGGCCATATTATTTCTTTTTGGTATATATAAAATGAGAGAAAGATTTTTAATATGAGAAACTTTATTTATTTCAGGAACGCGTACAATCGCCATTGACCGGCTACACAAGAAGGGAGAATACAGAGTTACCAACTTAATATTAAAATATAATTGTTGCCATTTTCCAACACACCCCCTCAACATTTATATTTTATTATTTTAAATTAAAATTTTAAACAAACTTAACATTTAGTTTTACTAAGTACTTCCCCTTAACTGACAATGAGAACTCCCCTGTAACAGGTTTATAATTAACACCCCCTTAAAGTGAATACAAAATAAAATCTCTAAATTTACAAAATAGTTGTTTACCTAAAGGTTTAGTGAACATGTCAGCTAAGTTACTATTTGTTTTAATATATTTAATGTTCACCAATCCTTCTGACAATTTTTCCATAATATACTGATACTTAATATCTATGTGTTTTAGTTTCTTATTACTATCATTATTTTCAGATATTTTAATAACACTTTGATTATCTTCAAAGATGTTAATAGACACATTATAGTCAAAATCAAATAACAGTTTCTTAAGCCATATTGCTTCTGTTATACATAGAGTTAGAGCTACATATTCAGCCTCGCAGGATGACAGTGATACTGAATTTTGTTTTTTAGTACCCCATGAAATTGGACAATCACAAAAGTAAATAATTTGGCCAGAAGTTGACCGTCTGTCTCTAGCATCACCTGCCCAGTCTGCATCACTGTAACCCTGTAGGTTTTTATTTTCATTACATGTATAAGTTAATGACAAAGATAAAGTTCCCTTTATATATCTTAAGATTCGCTTTAAACATTGGTACAAGGCCTGACTAGCACAATGTAAGTATCTGCTTAAAAAGCTTACTGAAACAGAAAGATCTGGACGTGTTGAACAAGCATACAACAAACTACCTATCAAGCTTCTACATTGTTTTTCAATAGTTTCTGATTCAGGTTTATCTCTTTTTAATAAGTCAAAGTTAAAATTTTGTTCAATAGGGGTTGTTACAGATTTACAGTCAGACATTTGATATTTATCAAGCAATTTTTGTAAGTACATTTTCTGATTTATTAAAGTTATACCATTTTTAATATCTTGTTTTATATTTATACCCAAATAGTTAGTTGCAAGTCCTAGGTCTTTCATTTTAAAATTGTTACAAATATTATTTTTGAATGAATTTAGTTGTTCTGAATTGTTCCCAAAATACAACAGATCATCAACAAATAAAAGTACATAAATGAAGTTATTATTTTCCTTTTTAAGAAATAGACAAGGGTCATTTTTAGATTTAGTGAATTTTTGTTTTAGCATGAAATCATTAAATTTTTTATTCCAATATTTTGGGGATTTTTTAAGACCATAAATTGCTTTATTAAGTTTACAGATTTTATTATTGGGTAACCTCATAAATACCTTTTCCTCTATATCTCCATAGAGAAAAGCTCCAGTGACATCCATTTGGTATACTGGTTGATTTTTTTGAGTAGCTACAGACATCAGGGTCCGGAATGTAGTTAATTTGGCCACTGGTGCATAAGTGTTATCATCACAGTTTTTCTGTTGGAAACCACGAGCCACAAGTCTTGCTTTGTAGATTTTGTTTCCTTCAGACTCTTTCAGCTTAAACACCCACTTGCTACTTACAATTTCTTCTCCTTCTGGTAATTTCTCTACTTCTTCCCATGTATTATTTTCTTCTAATGTTTGTAATTCTTTTCTTATAGCTTCTTCCCATCTGTTCTTGTCTGGCCTCTTCATTGCTTCTTCGTAGGTAATAGGTTCTTCGCACAGTAAATTTGAATAACTGTTTGCATTGTAGTTTATTTCATAATCTTCCATCCATGCAGGTGTGTTTATTGTTCTTTTCTGTCTCCCAGTACTTTCTTCTTCTCTATTCTCTACTGGTTCTTCACCATCAATCATTGATTCTTCGTGAAAAGAGTTTAATGATTCTACTTCACCTGCGCTTTCAAAGCTATCGTCATCCCTCTCATCTTCATGTATATGTCTTTCTCTTTCAGGGTTTTCTTGCAGATTTATTTCTTCGTGTTCTTCTGTTTGTCTTTCGCAGGTTTTTATCACATTTTCACCTTCATTTAGACTTTCAGGTTCAGGTTCAGCAAAACTGATAGGAATATCAAAATCTTCACCGAATCCAGTAAGTATTTCTTGTTCTATATTTTTCTTTTTCTGTTCTGTATTATTTTCTTTTTCATTTACAGGTTTTTTATAATTTTGTGCTTCTTTAATAAATATGATATCTCTTTTAATTTCTACATTTTCTTTTTCAGGCAAGTATATCCTGTATCCTTTTGTGTTTTCACCATATCCAACGAGATAACCTAATTCGGCTTTACTGTCAAACTTTCTTCTTCTTTGATCAGGAACATGTACAGACACTTTCGATCCGAAAATTTGTAAATTGTTAATATCATATTCTTTTCCAAACCATAGTTCATACGGTGTTTTATTTTCGATGCGACTTGGTCCACTTCTGTTTATAGTATAAACAGCAGTATTTATGGCTTCAGCCCATAAGTTTTTGTTCAGGCTACTTTCTATAAGCATAGTGCGAGCTGACTCTACAATAGTTCGCATCTCTCTTTCTATACAGCCATTCTGTTCCGGCGTATAAGCTACACTTCTCTGGTGTTGAATACCTTGTGATTCTAGTAAATTCTTCATTTCCTGACCAATGAACTCTTTCGCATTGTCACTACGAACAAATTCAATTTATGACCTGGATTTACTTGCGTTTCTTTTATAAACTGGGTTAAACATTCAACGCTTTGCGATTTATTCTTCAAGAAGTAAACTTTTTTATACTTTGTATAGTCATCTTTGAGCAAAAGGAAAAACTTTGCTCCACCTAGTGAACTTTCTTCAACAGGACCTCCAATATCCATATGGATAATTTCACCTGGTCTCATTGCTCTATTCAGGCTAGATGGGAAAGAGCCTTTATGTTGCTTTCCTTTGAGGCAAGATACACATGTTTCATCTTCGCCTTCTTCAAACTCAATGTTTTTCACTTTTAAAATATTTTTGATCTGCTCAACATTTTGATGTCCAAGTTTAGCATGCCAGTTCTTTAATTTAGAATAACTTTTGCCCACATAAGCCATCTTTGATTCTTTAAACATCATTGTATACATATTTCCACATCTATTAGCCAGAGCGTACACACTTTCATTTTTAATAAATGCACACTTGTTTGTGGTCCACGACACCTTGTATCCTTTATCAAGGGACACTCCCAAGGAAAAAAGGTTGACTTTTAGTTCTGGTACATATAACACACTGTATATTGTTGTGGGTATCCAGTTGTTACCATCAAATGCTTCTAAGTGAATATCACCATACCCTTTTCCTTTTAATACTGTTCCATCTCCTATTATGACAGTGGTCATACTTTCTTTTAATGAGCACATGTGTTCCGAGGCACCACTGTCCAGGAACCAGTCTTTTGTAGTACATTCAGAGGTTAGAGCACTTATTGACACTGACGCGAACGCGTTACGTTTCGCACTGTTCGGTTTTTGTTTGTTTGGCACTGTGTCCTTATTGAACCAACACTGTTCGATGTTATGTCCTGGTTTTTTACACTGTTTACAAAACTTATATTTTATAGCTCTGCAGTCTTGTTTATAGTGTCCTGCTTTACCACAGTTGAAACACTTCCTGTCCTTTTTATTAGAGAAATAAGCAGTATTATTGTTATCGCTGGCTTCAATTTCATACATTTTGTTTCTTTGTTCTTCTATCAAAAGACGAGCTGTCAATTCTGACAGCGTGCGCTTGTCAGACGGCACAGAGTCCCACGCGGAGATAAAATGGCGGAATTTTTCGCCTAGCGAACTGATGATTTTTGTGATCACCATATTTTCTGGAATTTCTCCACCGGCTTGCTTGATTTGCGACACGATCTCATCCGTCTTTGCTATGAATGTCGCGACATCTTCATTATTGTATTTCAGATCAAAGAACCGCTGTTGTAAAATGTGCAGGGATATGTCAGATTTTTGCTCATAGACTGTCCGCAACTTATCCCATATTTCTCTGGATGTCTCACAATTTTGCACTTGCAGTATCACTGCAGAGGACAATCTGGTGACGATGACACCTTGAGCCTTGGCATCGAGTTTCTGCCACTCTTCATCATCTTTCGTAGGTCGAGGGAACGACCCATCCACGATCTCAAATGCTCCTATGGCTTTCAACAACACTTTCAGTTGAAACCGCCAGCTATTCCAATTTTGAGCTCCTTCGAGCTTACACATTGAAGACGCTCCCAACAAGGATCCATCCATCTTGGATTTTTCTCACAAACACGCCACCCGGCGTTCTTCACTACTTTACCGTAGCACTGCTTTACCACAGCTATCTTTCTCTCTAACCAATCGGTAGGGGCTGGGCCCATAACCTTTTGGTATATATAAAATGAGAGAAAGATTTTTAATATGAGAAACTTTATTTATTTCAGGAACGCGTACAATCGCCATTGACCGGCTACACAAGAAGGGATAATACAGAGTTACCAACTTAATATTAAAATATAATTGTTGCCATTTTCCAACATTTCTCAGGATGGGATTTCGCCTGACGAAGGCAAGGTTCATGCCGTTGTTCAAATGAAACCACCTTCTTCGTTGCGTCACCTTCGAACTTTTCTACAAACCTGCTCGTGGTTCAGAAAGTTCATTCCCAATTTTTCTGCCATTGCTGAGCCTTTAACCCAACTTTTAAAGAAGAATCAAGCCTGGGTGTGGACAAGCGAACAGAGTCAAGCTTTTAAAGAGCTGAAGAAGCGTTTGTGTTCAGCGCCAATTTTGATTCAACCGGATTGCAGCAAGCCGTTTATAGTCCGTACGGACGCCAGTAACTACGCCTTAGGCGCAGTGTTGTTACAGGGCGAGGGTCATGATGAAAGACCGATCGAGTATGCCAGTCGTCAGCTCACTGCAGCAGAAAAGAATTATAGCACTACTGAAAGAGAGGCTCTTGCAGTTATTTGGGCTGTCGAACGTTTCAGAGGCTACGTTGAAGGTCATCGTGTCGTCATCGGTAGTGACCACCAGCCGTTAAAGTGGTTGCTGACGCTCAAGTCTCCGTCAGGAAGGTTGGCTCGTTGGACGATAAAGTTACAGGCGTTTAACATTGATTTCCAGTATACACCGGGTAAAGCAAACGTGGTCGCTGATACGTTGTCGCGCCCCAGCTGTGGAGAAGAAGACAAGTATCAATGTGGTGTGTGTTCCGTAGCCGTTGACTTACCTACGCGTAGCCCCGAAGATCTTCGTCGCGCTCAGCTCGATGAACCGGACCTAGAAAAAGTGATAAATGGATTAGAAAATACTGGAGATGCTGCATCCCTTGAAGTGAAACGTTGGTCGGAACGTGGTTATTTCATTCAGCAGGGAGTTCTTTACAGGTATAACCCTGACGTTGACAGCGAGGAGCCACAGCTGGTCGTACCCGTTAGCTTGCGTCTTGAGGTTCTGAAAGAGTGTCATGATTCCCCTGTTGCTGGACACCAAGGCATAGACCGTACGCTTCACAGGTTTTCACAGAAATTCTTTTTTCCAGGTATGCGCCGTTTCGTAGCGGATTTTATTAAAACTTGTGCTACTTGTCAACGATACAAGCCGTCAAATGAGAAACCTTCTGGTCTCCTTCAGACGCCCGTGCTTAACCAAAGGGGGGAGGTCTTGGCTATAGACTTGTTTGGTCCGTTGCCACCAGGAGAGCAGGGGGAGCGTTGGATTTTGTTGGTCGAGGATACGGCGACTCGGTGGGTGGAACAAAATTGTTGAAATACGTCTTTTTTTTTATACGCCACCACCATCTGTTGAGACCAGAAGAACAATTTTTTTTTTGTTAAAAAACTGTTCATTCTGCTGAATTTAATAAAAACTGCTAGATTTTTTCATTCTGTGACAAAATCCACAAACATGTATTGTAATTTATTATTATTGTGCTAAAATCACAGAATTCTTCTAAATTTGGTCACACTAACGCAGACAGAACTGAACTGAACTGAGGTTGGTTATTTAATTTCATTCGTTCTTTTCGCACAGCATTTCATTATACGCATAATGCGCTTTTTAATTTTTAATGTTTAATTAATAATCTCTTCATAGAATTTTTAAAGAAAATTGTATTGCTTTAGAAACTTGGAATACTAAAAATTTCTTAATCAAACTTGGTATTTCATTCCAAATAATTAACAAATAACTAATGATTCCAAAATTTTCCATTCCTTTTGTTTGACATGAATGACATTTCTCGTAAATAGGCGCACAGCCGCACATACACACACACACAAATATCAAGTCGACCTCGACGTAACAAAGGTATTTCAGTGTCCATTTTTGTGCTTTTTTTCATGTCTTCACAGTTATTGTTTGATATTGATTCCATTGCAACGCGTATATTATTAATGTATAGTTTTATTGTTTCCATGATACGATAAATTTTATTTTGAGGTCATCCATCCGTTTCGACACGACTAAAGACCGAACAGAGCACGAACGTCAACCGAAACGGAAAGAAGGGCGATCATCATAGTGAAAAAAGACAGCTGTCGTTTCATTTTCAGCTGATTTTTGTGTACTTGTGGAGGACGCTGCGAATCGAAGCAGTCAGCGCATTGCTTAGCACCAAAGCAAAGCGTTTGTGATTGTCGAACTGTAAAAGGCATAAGGCATTGAGAGGATTCAATTTGAGATAGTACAGACCGTCACAACGAGACGAACAAAGGGAGATGGTTCACTGAGGCGTCGAGGTGGTGGTGAGCCGTGACGTCACTCGGGCGCTCGGGCGAGGCCGATGCGGCGGGCGCGCGCGTGAGCTCGCGGCGCGGACGGCGAGGCTCGCGGGCCAGCCTGGCCTCCACTGACTCCGGGGACGAGGGCGCAGGCCACCGGCCGCCGCGCAAGCGCTCCCGCAGGCTGTCGCCGCCACAGCCCACCGCGATGCAGCAGCCGCCCGCGCCGCCGCCGCCGCAGCCTCCGCCCGCCAACGGCGAGGCGCAGCCCCACCTTAATGGTGACGCGCCGCGCAATGGTGACCTGCCCCTTGGCCTCCGCATGACCCAAACTGATCAAGAGATTGTGCGGCTCATCGGGCAGCATCTCATCTCCATAGGCCTTGAGTAAGTATGATCTCCATCCCTTGTTTCTTTGTAGAATATGGTTTTCTTTGTCAATCCTAAAATTCAGGAACAAGACAGTACACTCAAAACTAGTTTTTCATTGTCTTATGAATATTAATTGATAACAAAATATTTAAATAAACAAGTGGTGAATGACTTGCATAATATAGGTTGCCTCAATATAATTTTTTTCTTTTATTTACCACAATACAATGTGCATTTTTTATTGAAAGCTTTATTTTATGGATGCATTGTGGTTCCCTGTAATTCAATGGAAGCATATAGGAAACATGTTCGCTATCTGCACTTCCAATCTTATCTTTCTAGATACAATACATATACATATATTCTGTGTTGTGTTTACTGTTTGTTGACCAAAATAAAAATAAAAAATACCAATTTTTTTGTTGTAACAATTATGGTTTATTATATAACATGAAGTAGGAAGCCTATGTTTGAAAGGTATGTTAGTTTATCCTGAAGCACTTTAGCTACTTTTCCTTGTTCATTAGTTTACTCGATATATCAACAGGGAAAAGTGGAATGGTTTACACTAGAGCCAAAAAACTATTATGAAAATTCATAATTTGTATATTTAATATTTATAGAGATAGAAAGTTATAAGTTGGAATGTATTTATATTTATCTAAGACCTATTTGATGTTTAATAAGCATCTGAACAGGATGGGTCTATCTGAGAACCCTTACTGTAGATTCTGCGCAGATGCCGAGGAGACTTCACTTCACATCCTATGCGAGTGCGATGCCCTTGTCAATAAGAGAAGCCTTGTACTGGGAGGACCCAAAATTGCCACCCAGGAAGCCCAGGCTTTAAGCCCCTTATCAACCGTCAGCTTCTTCAAAACTGTTGGTCTAGAGGAGGCTATTTAACATCGAAGGGCCGACTACATACAATAGATCCATCTCGGGTCGCAGTGGTCATTGGGACATAATTTGCCCGATCCCATCTACCTAAATCATAATCATATTTGATGTTTCCTTTATAACAATGTGGTAAAAGGTGATTTAACCCAAAATCCAAGTTACGACGTTTCCGCTTTCCCCCGTCGATATGCTGATGTAACCTTGTAATCATTGCACAACCTTGCAGAACTTCTGTATGTTTCATACTGCTCTTGAGGTTTAGAAATTGTCATTATTAGCAAATATAATCGATAATAGTTGAATAGATTATAAAACTAAACCTGAGCAGAAAAAAATAATATCAGTTTTGCTTTTATTACCTAGTTTAGTAACAAGGATCACCTTGACCACAAAACACATTACAAAGCCATAAATTGAGGTTGGAAACCTAGGTTTGTTCTAGAATCATATAATGAACTGAAAAAAAGTACAATAGGGATGATGACAATTTTTTTATTCTTTGTCTATCAGGTAGATTATTAAAAAGTATTGGGGGTATATTTTTTCTTTTTTCAAGTATTCAAAAAATTACAGAGATTTTTAAGTTGAAATATTGTCACCCTTGAGTAAATTTTTTATACCTTGTGACGTAGGGTGCCCTCTGTGGTTAATTTAAGTAATTTTTTGTTTATTTGATAATACAAAAAATACTTGTCTAATATTTTTGTATTACCTGACAGATGGACAAAATAAATAGTTTTCTTTATTCAGGCATAATCCCTATCCCTATAAAAAAAAAATCTTTCGAAGTTTAAACTGATAAGCGTTATGTTTTAAGAATAAGTGCCCATACCAAGTGAATATCTAGATGACTTGATCACTATAAGTTGTCATGTATATTCTTAATAATAATATTACAAGTTATGTGACAATAAGAGAGATAGGCCTGCAATTATTGTGTCTTTCCAAGAAACATAAGTCAGTAGGTACTAAATTGCTTATCAAAGTTATTGATTGATGTTGTTCAATTTAATTACTTTACTAATGGGCATGCATGTTACTTGTTTAACCGACATAACATTCAGGTTAAATAAATTATTATTATTTTATTAATGAAGCTATATTAGTAACAGTGATTTTATTACAAAAAAATTATATTTACTCAAAAAAAAAATTGAGATGAGTCAAGAGGCAGTCTTTTGCTCAGGTATCAGTCAAATCATTTCAAGCAACGTATAGGAAACATGCGTTAGTAAAATACATTTTTATCTGTACCTGTCCTTTGATCTTACAAAAGCAGTGGATAACCACTTTTCTAGATAATTAATTAATACATTGCTGCTTTTGAGTCGCACTTGGGACTGTAAATAAGTGCAACAGATGTGCAACAGCTATGCAAAGACTTTATTCACAATAATTAGAACATTACAATAAAAGAACACAGATAAATTTTACAATGCAAAAGCGGACTTATCCCATGAAGAATCTCTTCCTGTCAACCAGAGTGTATAAAAGGAATATGAAAATGACAGTAAGCATCCAATATTTAGGAAAATGTATTGATAGGTACTAAAATTACGGTAATTGGTAATGTAGGCGCAGCGCGGCGCTGGTAATGGAGGAGTCGGGGCTGCGCCTGGAGCACGAGGCGGCGGCGCGGTTCAGGCAGCATGTGTTGGCCGGGGACTGGGCCAAAGCCGACCACGATCTGCGGTCATTGGCCGACTTGTTGGCCGCCCATCCCGCTGTACCGCCGCGCGCGCTGCAGGTAAGCTCCTTGGCGGTATCGGCGATCGTTAACAGATTTTCTGACCGCTTGTCCTGACGAACCACCGCGCGCGCTCTCAGGTAAGTGTTATTATTGGATGAATATGGGTTAAATAAAACTAGTTTAACCCCTGAGACACGTTTCTACTGAAACTAAGCTCGTGAACTAGCGTGTAACAGTTAAGGGGTTAACTAGTGCCTTGGTGAGCTGTAGACCTCGCGAGTTTTTTTTTTAAATAGCTGAATTATTATTTTTTTACGTTATCAACCCTCATAGCTCCGTCATTTCTGGAAATTTCCAAAAAATGACTCTACATAAAATGTCTATATTATATTTAGCGATCTTACTCACAAAATTTCACGAGAATCGGTTGAGAAGCGCGACCTGTAGAGGAGAACAAACAGATGGACATACAAAAGCAATTTTGGCCAAGCTGAAACAGAGACTAATAATTTTTATTCTATATGGATTAGTGTAGACGCATAGGAAACACTGCTATTATTCATTAGACAAATGTCAACTTTCAAAAATTAAATTAAATTGGGTATTTTGTATCCAAAAATAATTCGAATTAATATCAATATTACTCAAAATATTACTAAATAAAAAAAAATACAATTTTATAGTTGTGGCTATTTATCTTAAAGTAAGGCCTTTTTTTTAATGCACAGCTAATAATGACTATATCCTTTCTTGAAATATAGCTTCTATTTTTAAATAACAAACAGCAGTTTGTTTACCTATATTCCTATATATACATATGATGAGCAAGTTTTGAGGTGCTTATTACGATATATGCTACTAGGATAGTTATTTTGCTATGAGCATGAGTATGCACGCTCTGGTAAATTTGCTGTGCAGTCAGTATTTATGATAAGATTGTGTATTTTTGTAAAAGGAATTTATTTGTCTCGCAATAGAGGAAATAAGCAATGTCGTGCTGATGTATATTTTCGAATTATCTGCAGTACTAGTTTTCTTAAACATATAGTTTATTTGTAGTAAAATAATTTATTTGATGTAAAAAAGTAAACCTGTAAATGATAAAAAATTTGATGTGCAATTAATAATATTCCAATTAAATTTCAAATAAAATCTACTAATCTAAACAAAATACCTCGTCAATTTAAAAGCCCGCCCCTTACAATCCCCGGCGCAAAGGAGTGGGCTCACACACTCGCGCGTTGGTTTGCGACGGGGGTTACAATCCTTTTTCTTTAAACGTCTGCCTATTTGGCATACGAAGATTTTAGCTTTGTAGACGAATTTGTAAGTACAAGTAATAATGCTAATTATATTCCGGAAACTTACCGCTTGATGATGATGATGATTTCCTGAAGCAACCAACTTCCGCTTAGAAAACAAATCCTTACTAACTTATATTATAAACGCGAAAGTTTGTATGTATGGATGTTTGTTACTCTTTCACGCAAAAACTACTGAACGGATTGGGATGAAATTTGGAATAGGTAGAAATAGTTTGTACCCTGGATTAACACATAGGATACTTTTTACGGGAAATAGTCTTATTCCCACGGGAAATCTCACACAACGCGAGCGTAGCCGCGGGCGGACCGCTAGAGAGTACTATAATACTGGCGTAAGCTAGTAATATATAAACATTGTAGTGCATGCGCAAGTAAATTATAAGTTTCTGTCTGTAAAGATGATTTCGTAATTTTTAATTTTATTGATTGTTAACATACTGGTGTATGTTTAGAGGTTAGATGTATTTGTTTCTATAAATTTTACTGTAATACTGATGAAATTACCCGCCTACATCTACAATAAACTATTTTGTATGTATTTGTAGACTGAAATCGATGGCAACGATGTGTCTTCTTCTTCTCTTCATGAGAAAGTACAATTGGTTAGTGTATGTTCCGATTAAGTTGTGTTCAAACTGATACGTGCCTGTGTAGTATCTCGTAATATTCGCATGCGTGTGTCGCTTCGCGTAGCATTTAAAGGACAGAAACCAAAATGTTTGACCTCTGGGCTTCAATATGAACATAAAAATATTATTATAATATTGACTGTTTTGAGTTGTCTGTAATAAGGATATCACATAAATGTTGGAATTTTAGTATCAAAAGTTCTTATTACTTTCGTCTGAATGTATTTGGCAACACTAGTTTTGGCGTTATCAACCGATTGAAAGTCTTACAAAACATTATTTTTTACATTTATTTTAATACTGCCATATAGTTAAATTCATTATATATTATTTCAAAAAGTTTCGTGATTTTAATTATTTTTGGTGTGGCTGTTCAAGGCTAAGCCCATTTTGGTTGCTCCCCTTTATCCCGCTCATTTCTCGCGAAAAAATTCGCTTCAGTTTGAGCAGGGCTTCGTAGCTCTATGACGTTATTCAATAGTTTCCAGCCAAGTTGGGGTCTGTATGTATAATCGGTTATCTCTTCCAGGAGATAAAGTTCTGCGTGCTCGAGCAGAAGTACTTGGAGCATTTGGAGGCTGGTCGCGCGCTGGACGCGTTGCACGTGTTGCGCAATGAGCTGACGCCGCTTGGGCACGACACGGCGCGCGTGCACCGGCTGAGCGCGCTCATGATGTGCGCGACGCCGGCCGAGCTGCAGCGGCGCGCGCGGTGGCCCGGAGCGTGCCCGCAGGCCCGCCGCGACGTCCTGGCGCGCGTGCAGCAGGTACAAACTCACACACACACACACACACACACACACACACACACACACACACACACACACACACAGATAGATAAAAATCTTTATTACAATGACAGACATACATACACACATCAACGTTACATACATACCTACACATATTATACATAAATCTTATTTTAGTTGTTGCGCTTACACAAAACTATTTAGGTATGTAACAAAACTTGCGTTTTTCATTGCCATTTTATTCTAAACCCTTGTCTTTTGTTCAAAATTAATGTGCTTAAAAGCTAATCTCTATGCAGTTGTATGTCCAGAGACTTTTATTATTTATTTTATTCAAAATACCAACAGCATATTCTTTAGCAAAGATAGGTAAAATATACAATATACATATGTTACAACATAGCCAATTACATTATTACTATTACTGATCCTGTGATGCAGGTGCTGCCCCCGCATCTGATGATGCCCCCGGGGCGGCTGCGCGCGCTGCTGGCGCAAGCGGCGGCGCAGCAAGCGTCGCGCTGCCGCTTCCACTGTGCGCCGCGCCCGCCCACCGACCCGCCGCTCAACCACATCCCCTTCTCGCTGCTGCAGGACCACCACTGCTCGGCTGACAACTTCCCCATTCACAGCCTGCAGGTGAGTACAGCAGGTGTCAACGTAACATGACGATGATGGGGTCGGGCAATAATGTCAGCCCTTCGACGTTAAATAGGTCTCCTCCTCTCGGTCAAAGGGGCTCAAAGCCTGGGCTACCTACACGTGGCAATTTTGGGCCTTTCCCAGCACCCGGTTTCTTATTGACAAGGGCATCGCACTCACATAGGATGTGAAGCAGAGTCTCCTCGTCATCTGTGCAGAATCTACAGCAAGGGTTCTCGGATAGGCCCATCCTGTTTAGATGTTTAATAAGCTTGCAATGGCCCGAGAGGGCTCGGATTGGTATCCTAGTATATGGCCGATTTAACTTAACAATACAGCCTGCAGGTGAGTACAGCAGGCGTCAACTTTACATACACAGCCTACAGGTAAGTACAGCAGGCGTCAAACTCCCCATATACGAAGTTTTTTAAGACATAAGGTTAAAACTGTACTAGTGCAACCCAGCAACGGAGCGGCGCATTGTCATGAGGATATATTCTCAAAGATCTTACTGGCGTGGCGCTTTAGTACGGTTAAGTTCGTGCAAATAAAATTAGTAGAAAATTGTTTCTGTCTATCGCGAATCCGTTATTATATGTTTACGTTAGAAGTAACAGAAATTAACTCCCGACAACTTCTTCGAAGAATTTAAATAATTTTATTTCGTGTGAAGCTCGCAAAATGACGCGCCATAAGGTTTCTGCATAACTTTAAACCTTATGGTACCTCGGAAGTTAAGTCAACCAAAAAGAGAAAACCAGCTTCTCCTATTTTGACTAAGTATATTTTTTATTTAACGTTGAATATCATATTTTTTTGCAATTTGTTACGATCTATGAGAACTATGTGTGTTGTGTAGTCTGCTAACGCGTCTGATTAGTATTGTTGCGTGAGACTAAACATTGTCTATCTATAGATTCTGAACGACCACTGCGACGAGGTGTGGTACTGCAAGTGGTCCCCGGACGGGTCGCGGCTGGCCTCGGGCTCCAAAGACAACACCGTCATCATCTGGGACTACGACCCTCAGGCGCGCCGCCTCTCGCTCCGGTGAGGCTCCAGTACTATCGGTTACAAAATTACCCGAGACAGCCAAGTACGCACATCTAGACGCATGTCTCGGGTGTCTGTCACCGACCGTACTCTCGCTCTTCTGTCCTCTATCTCTTACTGCGCTCTTACCTAAGATATAAGTCGTCTGTGTACGAAGTGCTTTCGTAGTAGACAAATTTTAGTACTCGGATAATTCTAGGATTAGTCGTCCTTTGGGCTTTAACTGTTCGACCATGTGAAAAATACGAGATCTCGTCTCGTAGATCCTAGCATTTTTCTGCTAACGAAAACTGATAATCTTTGATAGCATTTACAAAGAAAATGAAATAAAGACGGCGACAAATACGGTGCGCTTGCTACTCATTGCGCGAACTGTAGCTTTCTTCCTTCCTTCATCGTGTGTGTTGTGTGTAAGGTCGACGGCTAGTTTATTACGTTTTTGTTTTAAGATTTTTTCTTAATAGTTTGTTTTTTTGTGCGTGCAGTAAGACGCTGGACGGGCACTCGTACGGCGTGTCGTTCCTGGCGTGGAGCCCCGACGGGCGCTACCTCATCGCCGCCGGGCCCGAGGACTGCCCCGACCTCTGGATATGGAACATGGAGGTATTCCAACCGTTCCTATTTCCTACCATCCCAGAGACCTACCATCCCTTTACTAAATTTCAAGACGTTTGAGAACTCTGCTTCCCGCCTGCCCAGTTAGGTACTCAAAATAGGGCGAATAGCGACACTTGCATTATTAATGAATAGCGGTCGCCTGCGGCTACGCTCGCGTTGTGTAAGATATTACCGTGGGTATAATACTTTCCCGTTGTAAGTATCCTATGAGTTAAACCAGGTTACAATCTATCTCCATTCCAAATTTCATCCAAACCCGTTGAGTTCTTTAAGCGTGAAGGCGGAACAAACACCCAAACTTTCACATTTATAATATTAGTGTGAAGTTTGATGACTGATTTTGCTTTTGCTTACTGTATCAGTTCCGATTTTGATGCTCATATAATTTTATGACTAATGAAGCTTCTAACAAATAACCGTGGTCGCACATTGCGGGAACATGAGTGTTTTTTTTTAAAACACACGTGTTGATATATTTTTCGCGATCAAAATAACTTATATTATTGTTTTACCTATAAACTAGTATATCTGTGTGAATCACGTCGCTGCGTGAAAGAGGGACAAATCTTTCGAGCACTTTCTATACGAGTATGTATGATAATTATGTGGAATGTGATGTATGGTCTGCAGACGGAGACTCTGCACGTGAAGATGACGCACTCGCAAGAAGACTCGCTGACGGCGTGCGCCTGGCACGCGGGCTCCGACAAGTTCGTGTGCGGCGGCGCGCGCGGGCAGTTCTACCACTGCAGCAGAGACGTGAGGCTCTTAGCGTATACATAAGCAATTACGGGTTAGGGGCAAGTCGCCCACTAAGAATCTGGTCTGTGGGCGAGTTTACTCTATTTTAAATTTCGTGTAGTCAACTGGCCCACATGGTTTCAGAAGACTTGGCCAGTTAACTACATGAAATTTAAAATAGTGTAAACTCGTCCACAGGCCAGACTCTTAGTGGGCGACTTGCCCTCTAACCCGAATTTACATCGATTTAATATGGGAAGTCGGAAGATTTATTGACACTTTTCATTCTGTGTCTTTGGGAAGGTTGTTCAGTTTCATGGGTAGGTTCATCTCTCAAAATAGTATTCGCAATAGGGATGATGATCACTTATTTTTCTTTTTCTATCAGGTAGATTATTAAAAGTATTGAACACGTATTTTTTCTTTTTTCACGTAATAAAAAATTACGGAGATATTTTATAGAGATTTTATACCAAGTTGTGACGTAATCAGCCCCCACTCTAACTTTAATGCGGTTTAACTAGCCATTCTTTGTTAATTTAGAAAACAATAAATACATACGTGTCTAATATTTTTGTATAACCTGACTGACGAACAAACTACACGTGTTAACCTCGTCTGCCAGGGCTCGCTGATCAACAGCTGGGACGGCGTGCGCGTGAACGCGCTGGCGTGCCGCGCGGACGGGCGCGGCGTGCTGGCGGCCGACACGCACCACCGCGTGCGCCAGTACG
Organism: Carpatolechia fugitivella; assembly: GCA_951230895.1. NCBI lineage: Eukaryota > Metazoa > Arthropoda > Insecta > Lepidoptera > Gelechiidae > Carpatolechia > Carpatolechia fugitivella. The sequence goes on along the minus strand of OX579655.1, from coordinate 9,387,573 downwards.
ACTTCAGCGACCTCACCGACCGCAACGTGTGAGTACCAACGCCTCCGTGCTTCACCGGGCATGTTAAGGAGTTGCATAATCGTTACATGAGACCCCTCAAAAGTCTATAACAAAAAATCTAAGAATTGAATCTCCCCCTCCAGCTAAACCAAAAAAATATGTATTTAAATTACGATCTAATATAGCGCTCAATAACTCTGACACCAGTGTTTGTAAGGTCGGTCGTCAACCCGCATTACAATCCGCACGATATGATGATAATGATCATGATGATTGCACTTTGCTTTGCGACTGTAACCTGACGTGTAAACGTATGTAATATGCGCGTGAGCATGTAATACTGGACGGTGACGTGTGAATGCAACACGAAGTGTGAGAATGATTACCTTATATGCCGCTAAGCACGTTCGTGCCAATTGGTTGCCTATAATGGTGACGTCATAACTTCATAGAAAACATGCAAGAACGAATTTCGGCGCTGCCACTATGCCCTCCGTGATGTAGTTGGTAAGCATGTTGGCTGCGTATAGGCTGAAGGTCGTGGGTTCAAGTCCTGCCGGAAGGTTTACGTTTTTGGATTGGAAATAGTAATATTGGTGCGTGATGGGTTTGATTCCCAAACTGATCTTTAATGCAGTTTTTCAAGCCACTAGAACAAATCTTTGTCTTATAGTTTTAAAGTCACCCATACTGCACTGACCCATCTAAATGAGCCACCCTGTATTTATACACAGGGTGGTTTAAATGAATCTCTATTTCCCTTAGTCACGGCATCACGTTATGAACGGCTGGACCGATTTTGCTAATTATTTTTTTGTTGTGTTTGTTAGTGTCAGGGAAAGGTTCTTATGAATGAAAAAAAAAAATTAAAACTTAACAACCATATTAACTTAACCTTACCAACATAACTGTCAGTCGTTTGGCATTCAATATTCATAGTTAAGACAGGCAACGTCTGTCGGATCAGCTAGTGCATGATAATAAATACTAAGGACTAATTATTCCAAGTGCTCTGTCATGTTACAGCATCCAAGAAGAGCACGCAGTGATGGCGCTGACGCTCAACGCTGCCGACACTCTAGTGCTGCTGAACGTGGCCAACCAGGGCGTGCACCTGTGGGACATACGTGAGTCACACACACTCACACATGCCTCACACACAACGCGGCTGACACTCTAGTGCTGTTGAACGTGGCCAACCAGGGCGTGCACCTGTGGGACATACGTGAGTCACACACACTCACACATGCCTCACACACAACGCGGCTGACACTCTAGTGCTGTTGAACGTGGCCAACCAGGGCGTGCACCTGTGGGACATACGTGAGTCACACACACTCACACATGCCTCACACACAACGTGGCCGACACTCTACCTATAGTGCTGCTGAACGTATCCAACCAGGGCGCGCACCTGTGGGACATACGTGAGTCTCACACACACTCACACATGCCTCACACACAACGCGGCCGACACTACCTATAATGCTGCTGAACGTATCCAACCAGGGCGCGCACCTGTGGGACATACGTGAGTCTCACACACACTCACACATGCCTCACACACAACGCGGCCGACACTACCTATAATGCTGCTGAACGTATCCAACCAGGGCGCGCACCTGTGGGACATACGTGAGTCTCACACACACTCACATGCCTCACACACAACGCGGCCGACACTCTACCTATAGTGCTGCTGAACGTATCCAACCAGGGCGCGCACCTGTAGGACATACGTGAGTCTCACACACACTCACACATGCCTCACACACAACGCGGCCGACACTACCTATAATGCTGCTGAACGTATCCAACCAGGGCGCGCACCTGTGGGACATACGTGAGTCTCACACACACTCACATGCCTCACACACAACGCGGCCGACACTCTACCTATAGTGCTGCTGAACGTATCCAACCAGGGCGCGCACCTGTGGGACATACGTGAGTCTCACACACACTCACACATGCCTCACATACAACGCGGCCGACACTCTACCTATTGTGCTGCTGAACGTATCCAACCAGGGCGCGCACCTGTGGGACATACGTGAGTCTCACACACACTCACACATGCCTCACATACAACGCGGCCGACACTCTACCTATAGTGCTGCTGAACGTGGCCAACCAGGGCGCGCACCTGTGGGACATATGTGAGTCTCACACACACACACATGCCTCACACACAACGTGGCCGACACTCTACCTATAGTGCTGCTGAACGGATGAAGAGTGAGGTACGGGAGGGGAAAGCTCGCGCTGCTAGTGATGTGCCAAATTGACTATTTTTTGATAAACAAGTATTTTAAATAATCGAATGCACACTCGAGACAAGAGACTCCAGGATTCTATTTACGTGAAACGAACTATACGAGTAACGTGAGCGACTTTATTGCGGGATCTACATTACATAAGTAGATATAATTAAAAAAGATCAACCTAGTATGCGAATTCTATAAGTACCCGAAATCTATACTCGAGTACAGTCAACTGCTCATCAGTCAGTGGTAAAGTGTTAACACTTTGACCTCGAACGCTTCTTGCTTCTATAGCATTATGGTCGAGATCAGCTCAGTCAGTCAGCTCGACTCGGCACATCATTACGACAATATCATGCAATATCGTTTCAAATACGAATGAAAACCGGATTGGATACGGATGAGTGCGCAAACGCTAGACGTGAACTTACCGTCCGTTTTTTTACGGATCAAAAACGGATCGGATAAGAATCGGATACGGATGAGTGCGCAAACGCCCTTAAGCTTAAAAAACTCACCACGCGTGGGTCTCCACGAACTGAAAGGATGCGCTCCTTTAGATTAATATTTTGATGAATGTTCACTGTCCAGGTAGCTAGGTACCTCAGTAGTTAGTTGGACAACTACGGAACCCTACACTTTGTGTGGCCCGACACGTGCTTGGCTGGTTATATTATTATAAATCTCATTCCACCGAAATATCTTTCAATAATTTGCATTTTTTTTTCGACGTGAAGTCACACCTTGCTATATGATACCTCGATTTCCCATACTATGTTACTGTTTGGACATTTAAATAAAGAAACTGTTTTGACAAGTCAATGGATTGATTTAGAGCGATTTCGCACTACGTGGTGATTCGGAGTATTCGAAGAACGAATTGTATGGTAGTTCGAATGACGGAAATCGAATCTAGTGCGTAAACTACCATACAAATAGTTCTAAGACTACAACGGACCGTATTTTCACGGATTCGGAGAGGACGTAGTACGAATCCGTTCTTACGACGTGTTTTGTGTGCAGGTGCGCGCGCGCTGGTGCGGCGCTTCCGCGGGCTGTCGCAGGGACACTTCACCATCCACGCGTGCTTCGGCGGCGCGCACCAGGACTTCATCGCGTCCGGCAGCGAGGACAACAAAGTACGTACCACCACGCCACCGCATCTTCCTTTTTCACTAAAATTGCCAAGCTTCAATAGCCAAGCCGCAAAATTAATCGATCAGTTGTAAAATCTATTATTGATTATCTACAAATCTAACTAATCATCTAGTTTAAGGATATCGGCACTAAACGCCTCCGCCTTACCTCACAAAATCTTATTGAAGGCGTCAAACACAAATCCGCACGCCACAGGAGGGTGTTTCAAGTTTAATTCAACCAAAATTTGGAATGAATCTAGTTAATCTGTTTTGATTGTTGTTGGGTGCAGGTATACATCTGGCACATGTCTGGCGAGGAGCCGGTGGCGGTGCTGGGCGGGCACACGCGCTGCGTGAACGCGGTGGCGTGGAACCCGGCGCACCACGACGTGCTGGTGTCCGCCTCCGACGACTACAGCCTGCGCCTGTGGGGCCCCAAGCAGCGGGCCTAGGGCTCGCCGCTGCCGGCGCCGGGGCTACCGACTGATACGACAAGTAGACAACTCGCAGGGGAAAACACTGGTACGGAACCGGCCCCTAAACACCGGTTTTATTGGAACCAAAAACCATACAAACATTGCAATCATAAAAAAATGTGTACAGACAGGTATAGTTAATTCTGAATTTGGTCCCGCAGTAGGTTTTTCTGGAATCACTCGGCTGCACCTTAGATCTTAGCCGACTAGACTCAGTTTTGATCGTAAGCTAAACATAAACTGTGATTTGTATCTCGTATATCATTAAATATTTGTTTTCATCTTGGCGATTATTTCGAAATAATATTAACGATAAAATAATATTGGTACTCACGAAAACCTCAAAAACGTATGAATTTGTATTAATAACATTATTTTACAAGATCGTTCTAAAATATTCGCGCTCATTCTCCACATTTTAAGCTAATATTTATAATAATAACAAATCAATTAAACTAAAGTGTGATACATTACCTTATGGCACACTTTTTTATTTAAATTTCTTGGGACTCAATATAAATAACAAAATTTCTTCTTCCTTCTATTTAAATGACTAAGCTTTATTTTTTCTTTCGCTGGCTTGTTTAAACCACTTCTGGATAACGCGTATGAGAAAAAAGCCTTATTTTATTTTAGTAGAACTTTTATTATTCTAACATTTTTCGCTAAACTCAATGGAAGATAAATCTTAAAATCGTTCATATCATCCGTCCATTTCAAATACCTAGACAATTACAATCGGCCGACTGAGGGCTGTGGAGATTACTCAATTTTAATTGTGTCATCTTAATGACTGTTTGAATTGAACTGGAAATCAGAAAGCCACGTGTTCCCAACGGCTCCGAAATCCTGCCGAAAGACGACATGGAAGTCAGGTTTTATTGATTGTTTATTTTTTTAAACATTACAGGTAAACTTATGAGAAATCATTATTACCAGTTTTTTCGCATTATATATTTAGTTATATTTTTATTATTGATTTTCTTTACCAATACTTCATGAATTTAAATTTCCCTGTGTAATTATTACATGAAAATTGGATATATATCTTGAAAAATGTTAAGGTTTGGATGTAGTAGTGTTGTGTACGAAACCTCTGCCTTATAATCTACAGTCTTCAAAACTTTAGAAGTGTGTAGTGTTTTATCGATTCGACTGATTTGTAAGTCTACCGGAGCACAGTCCGCTTTAACAAAGATATGTCACTATCCTTGTTGCACTTATTCACAGTTAATCTCCATCCTATTTTGATGTTGTATGGAATATTATTCTGATCTCTATCTTGTGCAATATTTAAGGTGGTGAGTGCAATATGATGCAATAGCTCTCGAAAGCCGAAAACCAAAGCTCCGGTGGAAAAATTAAGTAAGCTCGAGTTACTGATTTGATTATAAATTATATTAGATACTACGGTTATATTGCGCGTACAGGGCGGTGCTCGCACGGGGTTTACGTTGTACTTTATTGGAGCTCAAATGAAGTGTTGGCCACTATGTGGAGATTGTTTCTGCCATCCACATCAAAACGCCCTGAATATAACTAGAAGGATACTATATTCATAGTATCTTTCGTTCATTTAATATTTAAAGGGAGGTCCCAAACCTCAATAGATAAAAAAATAAACATATATATATATTTATTCTCAACAGGGAGATCAAGATACCTCTGACACTTCTGACAGTTCTGTTAGTGTAGTGAGAGGCAGAAACAATCTCTTAGTGGGATGATGTAGCCCGTCGGCTTGCCAACGCAGTAACTGTGGCGACGAGCCAGCCGGGCGTGGCCCCGTGCTGATAACGCACCCGTCGGGCTGTTAGGGCTCGTTCTCACATTCACGGTTTGCGACGTCCACAGTTGCAAACCGGACCGGCGCCGTGTGAACACCTCCATTGAGCTTCATACATTACTGAGCGACCGTGAGCCGCCGCGCCGGGCCGGCGGCGCAAACCGTGAATGTGTGAATGAGGCCTTAGGCTAACAAGCAAGCGCTTTGAGAGGTTAGGAAAAGCCAATCACAAATTCGTTGTCGCCTCACGAAACATTTGTAAACCCTTTGGTTATTAATGTTACGGTAAATTAGGCCTTTGTTCACGCTGCATATCGGCAGCTTCATTTGTGATTGAACTGCGTAAGCTTAAGATATTTAGTGGGATTGTTGCTTGTGGTGATTCGTATGCCCATGTGTGAAATTGTTGAATTGTAACGTATTCTAAATTGTATCGGTAATATTATAAAGAAGGGTTGTATCGTGACGTCACCCGCTCCGGGCGCCAGTGTTGCCACATACACGCGACTTGCGCTAAGTGTCCTTTCCTGTACTGCATAGGTCAAAAGCCTCTTCCCTGCCTACTCAAGATAACTCATTGATACTTCCGAAAATTCGTAGAGGTTCAGGCTTAACATAACTTCTTTCTGAATGAATTTTAATTCTAAATGTTATCTGTCGCATGTGTGTAGTAACACTATTCTCCGGACTTACATAGGATAATATTAAGGGTCTTTGATTAATATAAGACTTTAATTATAGTAAACAGATATATTTTGTAGCAGAGATACTCTCGGCTCTATTTTTGTACTGGCGTGGGCCTTCGCCATCTCAGCTATTCACATACAAAAAATGCTAGGGAAAGGATTTTTCTACTAATAAAACAATATCCATTATTTTGTTTTTTTATCGGATTTAGATCTATCTACTTGACCAAGATGTTTCTATATCTATATCTGTCATGGTACCCTATTGGTACGTTTGGGATCATAACCTACCTATTGTTTAACTCTTACCAATTTCTTTATTCGAAAGCCACAGTCTTAAGAATTTAAATAAGAAGTATAAAGTTAAAAGATCTCTGGTCAACATAGTGATGAATACCTTTCCTTTAGGCGCGCGCTAAACAAATGCGCTCGCGAGTCAAAAGACTCGCTGCACGACTTTGTTTGGGAGAATATTATTTTTAAAGTTAATATCGATTCTCACGCACACCGTACCAGCTGCAACAGGTTGATGAAATAATCTGAATTATTTTTGTCATTACAAATACAAACATGTGTTTAAGACACCTCTATTCTCCTAGGGTCTATCTGTACCAAATATCAGGCAATAAAAGTAATGTGTTGTAGTTAGTATGCATGATGTATTGATGTGTCACGTGTGTGAGTACAAGTACAAACGAGAGGTCGGTGTAGTATAGCTAAACGGATCGGTAGGATATACTATATGAATAATGGTAACGATACGGTAACAATAGTAATTATGTAACGATAACGGGCGCGAGTGAGTGGGCAGTCGCCCGGTTTGAATTGTTATAAAGAAATAATTATTATATCAATAAAGTTTTTTATCTTAAACTAACGAGTGTCTTTTATTAATCTTCATACTTTAGGAAATTACACATTTTTAATTCAGTATTAGAATTAATGTGATCTTTGATTAAAAAGGTTTTTTTTACTAGTTCTACCAAAGTGGTGATATAGCAGGCGCAGACTTGATAAAAAGGATGATAGGTCTTTAATTAATTACATAATCCGACAGCGAGGCTAGTGCTACCATTAATTATATATTTTTGGGTCCCTGAATTGTAGATTTATGTGAGAACTACAGGTCATACAAAACTACAAGCATAGGACTCCCAAAATGTATAAAGTAGGTGTTTCAAATAACAGCACAGCAGTTTGAATCTACAGGGTGGAAAATTCAGTTGTTTCTTTAAAAAAATTCATTTCAGTAATTTTCCTATCTTCAGCATTTAGACTACTTTCCCTCCAGGACCCTGTTTCACAAAGCAACAAGTTACTATTTGATATTCATTGCGTAGCCAATTCGCCTATCCTTATCTTTTTGTCTACGCAATGTACATCGAATTGTACTTGTAACTTGTAGCTTCGTGAAACGGCCCCCAGGTGGCGTTAAAAATTTCACCCCTGCAAAGGCCTCTTTTAGGGTATGTAGGGGTGTGGGGCTTAGAGAAGTAAACTACAAAAAAATTATGCACGAGTTTAAAATATAGCAACTTTAATTAGATATAAAATAATAAAGCTATTTAATATTTAACAATAATTTACACCTATGACTAAGTTGTCAACTATAAATTGGCCGTTCCTGATTTCTCAACAAGTTCCAATAAAGTGTGCAATGATGTGTCGAACAGTTCGCATCGGATTGGCATTTCTAATGAGTAGAAAGGGTTCTTGAGAGCATAGTCTGAGTATAACTCGTATATTCGCTTGAGCACCACTTCTGTTCCCTGCATGTTTGGATCTGTCACTACTATAAATTTCACACCTAAAAAAAAGTAATTATTAGTTTTAAAATAAAATTTGCAATGTTTTTGTTTCAGAAGATTTGTAAAAGTTCAACAATATTACTAGCTTATTTATTGACTTGCATTTTCTTCTTTTTGTCATAAATGATATTGTAAATATTAAGATATAAAAAAGGCTCTATTTCCCATAGTGACTTCTTATGTTAGACATAATTTGGCATATTTACCTGTAAGAGTTTGGAAGCAAGCAAGTTTAAATGTATCTGCAACCAGTGTCTCAATACCTGAAGACTTGGGCACAGGACTGAGCTGACTCGCAAGAGCAAATAGCGGGTAGAACATACTGGCCAGGACTATCTTCTCGTTAGTCGTAGCGCGCACTCGGCCAAATTTCAAACTTAAAGGGTAGTTCTCCTGCAAAATAAAGTTTGCTCAAAGTTTACAATAATAAATGTAATATTACATTGTGTTGCTTATATACATACCTTAGTTTCTATAACATCAAACACGTCTCTGCCGTCTTCTGTAGTCCGACCGCTCACTGGAGAACCATTTACAGACAACAATACATGGCCAACTGAAAAAGAAATAAGTTGTTACAATCAATCTACATTCTGTTTTTTGTGTATACTAAAAGTATTATTGTATTATTGGAAGTAAATTAATAGTAAAACTTACCGCTTATACCATCTCGTTGGCCAAAAACAACAACAACTTTCTTATTTTCATACTGCAACTTGATGTCCAAAGGGAAGCCAAAGGTTTTCTCAGTTTCGACGCGAGGAATGTTGTGGTCATAATTATATATAAGACCTCCCGATTTACTCACAATATACACTCCGTAAATAACCATTGCTCCTACTAATTAAATATTTTTTTTAAAACACTGAATCAATACACACTCCCCTCGCCCTCGATCGAGCACTTGAGTTGAGTTTGAGTTACATTCTGAAGTTTAAAAATATTTATTTGACAGGTTAGATTTTTTTTTTGGCACTAAGTAGAATTTGTGCCAGTGTCAAGTAATTAGTTTTATATTACATAACATAGGTATATAAGGTAGGGAAACTGAACTGAACGCGTATAACACAGGAATTTGGAAAGGATAGTATGGAAATTTAGTTTTTCCTTTCCATAGATTTTCTACTTTCAAGTATGCAAAAAATTGATACAGACCTACCAACTTATCTGTGAAATGAAAGGCAGCGCTAGTAGTCATACAAAATTGTACAATCACGACGACGACAGTTTTAAAAGTTGACACTTCCATACTAATCGCCGTTAACCAATTTTGGCCATTTCACAGATACACTGGTAGGTCTGTAATGTGAATGATCCTTCTCATAAAATTAAATGCTATTATAACTGTAATATTAACGGATGTTTTATCTCGTTATTCGTAAATTAATAAATTAAAATATATTTAGTTTTTGAACGAACTTTTGTGACAGCTGGGATACAATGTTGCTAAAATTAAAAACGAATGTTCTAGTGGTAAGATTTAATCCTCTGTTGGATCCTGATTATTACAATAGATAATTCGTTGCATAAACCCCTTTTTTATAATAACAATAAGTCCAATGAGTACATTTTATATACGAAGAAGTCTCTAGTTGTCTTGAAGTGTCTACCTTCAGAGCTATCATATAGCGAAGAAATCCAAACCATATCCCTGTTGCCATAAAGACGAAAACTCGGAACGGAGGTCTTGGGTTTGAATCCCGGTGGGGACATCGTCCAATCAATAATAATAAAAAACTTCAATTCTCTCATCACAAAGGCAAGTATTACATGATCTTATATTCTAATCCTTCAGATCCTTTGCGTTGAGAGCTGTTGTCTGTACCTACTAGGTTTCCCTGTATGACAGATCACCAGTCTTTAGGGAAAATAATTTCACCTACTCCTGTAGTCCTGACTTTATTTTTAAACCTCCATATCCGAGCTCTACCGCAGCAGGTCAGATTGTAAGACTGTCTAGGACTGTCCCCACCCTAGTTAGTTTAGGTTAAGACATTGTAAATGAAAAAACTGATTGTCCGAAAAGCCACAATTATTAATATTTTTTTGTACCTTGGTATATTAAATGTAGAGCGTCGGTGTTCTAGTGGCTGGGGCCGCTGCCTCCCGTCCGGGAGACGCGGGTTCGATCCCCACCACGTACCAATGTGTTTTCAAATTTCGAATTCATATGTACGTTTATTTGACGCTCTTACGGTGAAGGAAAACATCGTGATGAAACCTGCACACTCTTGCGAAGAAATTCAAAGGTTGTGTGCGAGATCGACCAACCCGCACTGGACCAGCGTTGTCGACTAAGGCCTAATCAGGGTAGGCTCGAGCCCCTCGGTGGGGAAGTATATGAGCTGTTGATGTATGATATTAAATGTATTGTGCACTGTTTTTTAACCCAAATAAATGAAAAAAAGAAGATTACAGAAACAGTTCAAGCTAGTTATTTAGTACTCGTATTTCCTAGTCTTGGGCAACATTCAGAGACGAAATTTATTGCTCAGTTCGATATTTATTCGAGAAAATCTTTTCCAAACTTTGTCTCTGAATGTCGCCTTTATAACATTGTCATGCTCAATCTGCAGCAGGCAGATGACGCTGGTCTGGTCCCCTTTACACAAAAATAAAAAAGCCACGGTTGCAGTCACGGCCTCTCAAAAATCGAATACGCCAATCCAGTTTACAGCCGCTCTCAGCCCACGCGAAGCTGGTGGATTGGATACAGCACCTACCGGATTATCACTGGTTGTCTTAAACCAACCCCGGTACCAATGCTGTATCCACTAGCTGGAACGCCGCCAGAGATCCGCAGGGCCGTGGCAGGTTCTTCTGAAAAGCGCAAAATGCTTGACGACGCCAGACACCCACTTTATCCGATTATGATCCTGTGCCACAAAGGCTGAAAAGCCGTAAAAACTTAATGAAATGTGTCAATCAAATATGTTTTGCCCAACACTGCCCCGTATACGCTGCCTAAAAAAGCCTCTAACCTGAATAATATAATAAATACGTGTTTTTCGAAGCACGGAAAATGCCCAAACGAAAACTACTAACAGTGGCCTATCCGTAGTAAACTATTTGACTGTATTATGGTAAGTTATATGTCCGCTTCTGCTATATTATAATTTTATTATTATACATAGTTACATAACAAAAAACAGACGGGTTGTGATAGTCAGCTAGAAAAAAAAGTACGAATTTGTTTATAAACCGTTTAGCATGCGAATAAGGTGCAGGTTGGCGGTGCGCGTTGCCTGGGCTACTGCTGCGTCGTCGTCAGCGCGAGCGCAAGTTCTCGGAAAGCGTTTTCCTCGTCACCGCAGACGCGCGCGACGTCATCCGCCGCGTCACACGGGCGTTAAAACTGCGGGTGTTGGAGCGCGCCGAGCCTAGTGCTACTTGCGCGAGAGTCTGGGCAACAGCTCGGAGTAGATCAGGTCTCGACCACCGCCGCGCTGGCGCCTCGCGATGTCTCCATGGAGCCTACCCCCGCCGGCTCCGACACAGACGAAGGGGATGACGTTGTTCCCACCGGTAGGATTTCGTGTAAAAAAAAAACAACTTATGTCAACCCCTAAAAGTTTTATAAAGTGTGTTCCGAGAAAAACAAAATATTGTTAAAATAAAACAAAGCTTGCAAAGGTACCTCATTGTGATTCAGTTTTGTGGTGATTCGTCAATGAATCAGTGATCGATCAGTTATACTTATTACAATGTGCATCTTATAAGGATTTTTGTGCAATATGGTACAGGAATCCTTTCTGGACTTTTTAGTGTATGCTTCGTGATGTATTTTTAAGTGGAGTTTTTTCTTGTGGGGAATATTACTATGAACATTTAAAATTAAAGCTATCAAAGAAGCTACGTTAGGACTGGTTTATTTTACATAATACCTGTAGACTATAGTCGATGTTATCAAATCATGTTTATTTATTCGCTGATAACATTCGATAGTTTTTTTAAAATGTTTTCTTTGATTTTACTATCCTTAACTGGGCCAAAACCAAAACCAAAACTATAACACTGACTTCAATGCCTATTTTTTATTAATTCAAAATATGCATACTGAAAAAATACATATTTTTTTTGATTATTCATTTTTGTTTTTTAACTTTTTGCTTGCGCACAAGTTTCCGATAAAACTTTTCTGCAGAAACCGTAGCCACGCCGCCGGCGCCGCCGCCGCCGCCCTACCACGTTTCCGTCGGTACATTAACTTTTATTTTTTTTAATTTTAACGAAAATTAGGGTCATCGTTCATCGTTTGTTTTCTCAACAAAAATACAGTTAATAGTAGACAAATTAGCATATTGTACAATATTTCAAAATATAGCTCGCATTTCGCAAAGTGTGTAGTTTATGTTACGTATGAGTATAATACATAAAGATGTTATTACATTCTAAAATTTAGAATAAGTACTACAGTACAGTTTGGTACTATATTAATAAATAAATAAATAAAATAATAATAATAATCATTTATTTCAGGCAATCTAAATATATAAAAGAAGACACTGACTGACTGACATATCAACGCACAGCCCAAACCGCTGGGTCTAGAGATTCGGCACGTAGGTTTTTTAAGAGGTCCTAGGGGTGCACTAAGAAAGGATTTTTCAAAATTTACCTCCTAAAGGGGTGAAACGGGGGTGCAAAGTTTGTATGGGGAAACAAGATTAGTTACACTATTTTATTCGAAACTTCACAGGAGTACTCCTATCAATAAATGAGTAAATACGTGTTTCAAGTTTTTTCAGAACTCAACCCTTAAAGGGGGAAATGGGGTGACAAAGTCTGAAAAATACGTGTAGGGTAGGTGCAGGGTAGGTGTAGTGTATTTTGCCTTAGTTCGGTCGTCGCGGGCAAAAACTATGTCCACGCGGACGAAGTCGCGGGCAACAGCTAGTATTTACATAAAGGTCTTAAATATGTAAACAGAGGCCCATATAATACGATAAATACCTTAAAACTAACATAAGTACATACTCATAAAAACAAAATATAATAATACTTAAATATTCTTTCGTAGTAATTACCACAGTAGGTAGGAGTACCGTTTGTTTCATACTGTTTATTCATTTCCAAATAGTTCTTATAGACAATGAGCTATTTTATAAGTTCGTAGTACGAGTACTATTATAATATATATTCTGTAGTTATACTCACTCATAAAATAAATAATTTACATTAAGTTAATTGAGATTGTTAAAATTATAAACCATTCTGAAAGTCCAATGTTTTAATGATTTTTTTAAATAGCCGTCAGCTGTGCTGTCGTTTTTTGTTTTATTGACTTAAAACTTATTACTTGCGCATTGCTTGCGCACGGAAAAATACACCAATAAGTATTTTTAATACATCTGTTAAGGTTGACTTCTGGAAAGCTCGGCGTTCGGCTTTCTTTACCTTTAAAAAAAATCAGTCTATCCCGAATATCTGTAGAAGCTTGGGTAGGTCTATAAATCTATTATTAGGTAGGTAGGTTCTTTTATTATTATTATGTACTCGTATTTTAGGATCATTCCAATAAACCCTATTGATTTGCCCCATTAAAGGGTTTCAGGATTTCTATTCCGAAAATCCCTATTGAGTATTGATTAAATCTGTAATAGGAATTTTTGGAAGAAAATATCCAGAAATCCTCATTAGCTTCAAATAAAGTACAACATGTTATGTAATTACAGCAGTCTTTTTAAATATAACTATAGTAATTAATTATATAAAAATAATATTCATTTGTTAAATTCTTTTACAATTCTTTTGCAATGAGAGATTTTGAGATTTTATTTTTATTATCATAGGTTTAGTTATTTACAAAAAGACAGTTTTTTTCTACGTCTATGGGTAGGTAGGTACTAAATAAGTCAAAGTCTCGGCGCTAAATAAGTTACTTTCACCCGTCGTGTAACAACGTACTATTGCAGTGCTAATAGTGCTATCTCATTGCAAAGTAGTCACTTCTATATTAAAATGTAAATAAACATGTATGTTTTATATTTGTTTTTTTTACTAAAATCCTTTTTAATCTTTTATGATCAGATTTGCGGTATTATGAATTTTAATCAATAAATGTAAAATGTTTTTTTAATTACTTATAATTATATACTGTAGGTGAATTACATTAAAAAAGACTGTTGTACATAACATGTTGTACTTTATTTGAAGCATTAAAAACTTAATAAATACCCAATTAGGATTTTTGGAAAAAAATCTAGAGATCCCCATTAATGGGGAAAGTCAATGGGGATTATTAGAATAACCCGTATTACCATAAAAGGTAGGATTCCAGATATTTGATTACAATAACGTACTTAAATGCTACGACGCTACAACGTTACGGCGGCGCTACGACGTAACGCTTTGTAGCAACCTTAGTAATTGTTGCTATTTTATTATTATTATTATTGCGATTTTATTATTATTATTATTATAGTGGAGCAGCGTCGGAACAGATCACAAAGATTTATTTGATCTCATTTCCTTTGATTAACAGAGTACGCCGAAATGTTAGTAGCATATCATATAGGTAATTTAATTCTAATAACTAATAGGTAGAGGCCGCCAAAAGAAAACTATGTACACAATCGAGGAGACGGTTGAACGAACAGGATAAATGGAAGAAGAGTAAGATACATACTGCATCGATCCCAAACTAACAATGGAATAAATAAAGGCAAGCGAAAGATAAAGACGATGTTCCAGAGTATAAAGAAACTGAACATTTACTATGGATACAAGTATCTAATAATTTTTGCCTTTTGCAACTGCCTAATACTAACTAGTCAACTGATCGGAGAATGGAGAGTTGTAGGGTAGGGTCTTTATAAAGATCTATGAACTTGTGTGATGAGTTGTTTTATGTATTTTTATTGAGTTATTTGATTTTAAAAAGATGGGTTGTATTGTGTAGTACAACTTCATGGTTAAATAACGCAAACAACTTTAAAAAATGAAAAATATATAAAATTTACTCCGTCCGTATTAATCAGTTTACGTATATTAAAAAATATATATTTTTTTTATAACATAATTGCATCCAGCCGACGCAGGACTAGGTATCGAGATCCTTAGGGCAGGCCACTATCCAGCAGTGGACGTCTCGTCTCGGCTGACTCTGATGTGTTTGTGTGCGCAGATCCCGAGAAATGGGAGAGCGGCGATGTACGTCGCGTGGTGCGCTGGGTGGCGCGCACGTTCAGCGTCCGCGCGCCGCGCAGGCACCTGCTGCCCGGCGCCGGCGCAGCGCTGCTGGCGCTCACGGAGGACCAGTGGCTGCAGGTACTCTTATTGTTGCTATCAACTTATACAGTGAATTGAATTCGTCATCCTTTACGAGACAGTTTGGTCCAAGAAACTGATCAAATTTCCCAAAGGAACATAATAGTTACATCTCTATCTAAATCAGTTTGCGCAGTTTTGTATGAAGAAGCCAATTTTCTTGCCTGCCCTTGTTCTGAATAACGTATAACAAAATTCGATTGGCATGTATGGCAGGAAATCACCTGAGAATGGCACAAACGAATTTTCTAATTTAATTTATTTTTTCTAATTTGTGGCAGGACAAAGTTTTTATAAAAAAATAATCTTGGAGACTCCAACGGAAAAGTCGGAAATCTACCCATGCGAAGGTTTCCAGTATTAGATTGGGGCTAGATTAGTATGGACACGTTTCAATCCAGTACAGCGTCCAGTATCCAGCGCTGGATTGGAATAAGGCTCGTTTCTATTTTTCAATTCTGTAATGCTGGATCTTGCTACTTCATAATTCAGCCTATTATTTTACGTCGTTGGGCTGATGAGTCTCTGACATTGCAGGTGTGTGAAGGCGATGCGCAAGCGGCGCGGATCTTCCACGCTTACGTCCGGCACGCGCACGCGTCGGCCACGGGCGCGCCGCCGCCGCCGCAGCTGCCCGAGCACCAGCTGCCCCCGCCCCCGCCACCGCTGCCACCGGGGTCTTCCGGCTCCAGCCCAGCCAGCGACCAGATATGTAAGTAATTTGTTGTTCTTATCAGCTAAACGTGGTTTAAGTACGCTCCCTTTATGTATGTGTCAGCTTAGGTACGTCCCTATTTAGAGGCTCGGACCACGTTAACCCTGTGCAAGTTGGTCTTTTGTTTTTATTTATAAACGGCTCTAATCGCTATTTCTACCAAAGTAGTAATATCGCGGACTTGAAACTTAACTTTTAATTTCTTTGTATCTTTCTTCACAAAGTTTTCCTTAGCTGTAAAAGCGCCGCGCCGAATAAACGAAAACTTGAACTTGAAATTAAAATTACTCACATCTGTTTTTTTATAAATTAGTTTTAATTTAATTTAGTTTAAACTAAATTACGCTTATTATTTTATTTTATAAATTAAGAAATAAGGAGTACTTACTATTGTAACTAAAATCATACCTATTATTTATTAGAAAGTAGGCCTCTACCTTTCTGACTAGTGAAATTAGTAACATTTAAGCTTTTAAGCACATAAGTGGCGGGGGGGGGGGGGGGTTGCTTTTATTTTTTAATTTAAGTAAGATCAAGAAGCTTATATAGTAAGATAATGGAAGTCAAAAATTAATGAAACCCTCGGGCAAGCCGAAAAATATTCAGTCAGTCATTCAATTTTTGTCAAAACACTGCTACAGCTCCATCTAGCGACGAATAACAGTAACGAGATTCCGCGCCAAAACGTTTATGAATGAACTGCTCTCACGCGTACAAGATGAGTCACGCCCGCCCCGCGACCCGCGGCGGCCCCTGGCGATATGGCGCCGCGTTCATTCATACCGCCGCCGCCGCCGACTCTCGCTCGCTTCACGCGTGTGAATCACGCATTTTCGACGAAATCTATCGAGTAGAACATTACAGATATGTGATTTAATGGTCACATCTATAATATTGCATTTAGCAAAAAACATCATTGTTTGTGTCAACGACCACCTTTTCATGTAACAGTTAAATTCGTCATTTTGCTCGCATCTACCTAGATACAAGTCTGAATGATTCACGTTTTCTTATATAAATAACCGGGCAAGCACGTGTCGGACACCACGCAAAGTGTAGGGTTCCATTATTACTTAGGTAGTACCTGTTTAAGACAGTAAACATTCATCAAAATTGATATAATTTGTAGTAAGTACCAAATTTCTCACTAGTACGTGTAAGTTGTTCTATTATTCGATAAACTGTAAAACCTACTTGATACTTTTCCTTTTAATTAATCATATACACTACAACCGTGTTTTTTTTTCTAATTTTCAAATACATTCAGGTTTATTGGAACTATCTGGGGACACTTGACTCTAACAAAAATAAGCACCAAAGATAAGCACTTTAAAACGACTTTTTCCTGAAACGTACACTAGCATCGAAAAATGGTTTTAGCAAACGTCCATTATTTTTAAAAAACTTATCCAATGATACCTCACACTATAAGGTAGTCGTGCGTGAATAAAAAATAACTCCCACTTCACGTGTACAGTCAGCTGACGAATTAGCTGACCCCCCCGCTCGAAACCGATGAAGTTTTCTTGGCTAATTGTTTTTGCTTTATCATGAAATTTCGTATAATTGTACAGATGAATAAACTATGAGTATATAAAATGTTATGTAAAAATTTAAATAATCACCTGAGAAAATCTCATCGGTTTTAACCGGGGGGGGGGGGGGGGGGGGTCGACTGTACCACTGTCTGTACTGTGTCTGTGTTTCTTTTTCATTTTTGTCGGCATGATTAATAATATGTACCTATGTAGTAGTAGTAGTTTCCTCATTATGTTAATAACAGTAGTAAGGAAAGAATAAGAGCCAAGATATACAATAAAAATACCCAAACCCTAATTACTTGAAAACACAAACAACACAAACGTTCCGAAATTGTAGTTGACTCACACTATGAATGGATACGTACGTACGAGCAATGGATCTATTTCAAATAATAGATGAGTAATCAATTTAAATTTGAAACCGAAGAGAGTACATGCCATTCTATTCCATTTTTGACCCCCGACGCAAAAAAGAGGGGTGTTATAAGTTTGACCGCTCTGTGTGTCTGTCTGTGTGTCTGTCTGCGGCACCGTAGAGCTCTTAAACGGCTCAACCGATTTGGATGCGGTTCTTAGATATGTTTCATCAAAATCGGTTCAGCCGTTTCAAGGTCATCAGCCCTTTTGTTAGCTGTGGTAGGGTTTTTAGACCCATAATGTGTCTTTACTTTTACTTTCAAACATACGTGTGACCTAAAATTTGAAACACCCATCTATGCTATATAACTTTACATGATAATGGAATTATTGTTCTGATGCTGCAGCCAGGATATCCAGCACTCTAGTAAACTCTTGAAAAAATAATAGCAGATATGTCGTGTTTGGATTTATTTTGATCAGTATTTGATTCTACATACAATGCAATGGTGGCAACAGGATAAGCTGATGCTGCAGCCAGGATATCCAGCGTTTTAGTACACTCTTGAAAAAATAATAGCAATTATGTCGTGTTTGGATTCATTTTGATCAGTATTTGATTCTACAAACAATGAAATGGTGGCTACACGATGAGCTGATGATGAGCAAAAAAAGCAAAAATTTAAAAAGTCAAAAATAAAACCTTTTGTTGAGCCATCAAATTCGATAAAGTAACACCTATATATTTTAATTTTATTAGAGAAATTGATGGATGGTACGATTTGGTTTGCTCGTTGAAATGACGCTATAATGTCACGTCGGGGTACCGCTAAGTTTTAAAAAAAATATCGTATCAAAGCAAGTTGTTCGGATATGCTAGCAAATTAATAGATAGTCAATCAAATGAAGCGTCTGACGAATGAAGTACCCCGACGCGACATTATAGCGTCATTTCAACGAGCAAACCAAATCGTGCCATCCATCAATTTCTATAATAAAATTAAAATATATAGGTGTTACTTTATCGAATTTGATGGCTCAAAAAATTCAACAATAGGTTTTATTTTTGACTTTTTAAATTTTTGCTTTTAATGCTTCGGGGGTTTTTAAATTTTAAATTTATTTTTTATTATATTATATTAACTGTTAGACTAGACTCAATGATATGCTGTAGGGATAGATTTTTAAAACTACTTACCCTTTCCTTAAATATAGCGACATCTACCATGCAAAAAAAAAACTTCCTACATCTATTATACTCGTATATTAACTTTCTTATGATTCCGACTGCAAAATCTGCATTTTTCTTATTGTCATCTAACTTGACGGAATATTGTAACAGAGTATATCGCCTGAGTTCCACCTTAACTTATTAATTACTACCTACTAAAGATATAATAAGATAGCACTATGTGCTTACAAAACACCTTGAGGTCGTTGTTTGCCGTGCTATGCGCGCGCGCAGTGCCCGCTCGCTCCTTTCTTTTCTTTTTGCACACCCATAGCTCGGTAGACCTGACCATTTATTTAGTTAGCATTTTCCTTATAGCATTAAGCACAGCACAGGCCGAAGCGAACAGCCTAACCTATTATACTTTTAAGTACCAACTAACTGACAGTCTGACACTCATTGTAATATCAGTAGGGTTGCCTTTCATCGAAATCCATTTGAGTCCTTTTTTACTTTTGAAGGAATTAATGGCATTTCCAAGGCTTTCAGTGTATAAAGAAGAAGAAGTATTTACTTTTGGGCATATGGAATACAGATTAATTTTTAAATCGAAATTTAATTACTTTTTCTTCTTAGTGTACTGAAATAAACCCACACGAAATATTATGAAAATGTAATTTTAAAAACAATTTAAAAATGTCATGGAATTCGAAATTTTAGTATATTTAATTATATAACCTTGCCTAGGTACCAGTGCTTAATTTGTTTTTTCTGTCACTATCTGAACTACCCCGTTTAAAATAAGAATTTAGCAAAAGCAGAGGTTTCTTTTTAATTGATATAATATTTCGAAAAATCGACGAATCAAGCGCGTAGCCGGTTTTACGGTCCCCCGTATACCCTGGATGGCGACGGTGAACACTGTCCCTATATTACTGGTGTCTTTGGTAAACACGCAATCAACCCTTCATGACCCTAAGTAAAAATAACTCCTCTTCCAATGGATAAGCACAGATTATTTAAATCAATGAGAGATTCCGGCATGGGATCAAGCTCTATCGTCTCTACCTATATCTCGACGTCCCCTGGGACGACTGGAATCCCAGAAACGCCCCAAATCTATCTAACTTACTTAGATTGGATCGTATTGTTCGTAATGACCAAGGTCTACTGTTTATTGCATTAGCATCACTATCTTGCTGGGCTTTAGGGATTCGAATGAGAAAGATAAATGTAGAGTCACGAATTAAAGTAATGGTACATTTTCATCATTGTTATTCTCTTCTTACACCCAATGTGGTAATCATTAATATTCGTATATATCTATAAGGTAATACCAGGTTCACCTACGCGCGCTAGAGCATACAGCAGAAGTTCAGTTCAGATCAATTCACTACATAAAAGTGTAAATAGAGTCTTCTAAAAACAATGAAAGAATTCGAAACAGTTGGTGACAAACATGGCAACCACGTGTTGGCATCTTCCCGGTACTGAATATTGGGACACTTATGCCATGAATCACATAACATCACTATATAGAAGAAATTCGTGAGTAACGGACGCGGCCAGGCCGGAACAGGTTCGGAAGCTCGCGCCAAGAATGCGCGGAATCTGCGCGCGCACCCGCCGCGGGCTGCTACAGCGTGGCGTGGGAAATGGGAATCAAACGCAGACACCGCACAATTAAGCCCGAAGTATACTATATTGATCTCCTATGTCATAATACATCTTCTTATAAAATGCATGTTTACGAAGGTAAAATATTAATTGATTGAAACGTTTTAAGATAGTGTTCAGGCTATGAAACTGAAGAACTTTCCCCAAGAAACTATGTCATACATCTTCTTATAAAATGCATGCTTACGAAGGTAAAATATTAATTGATTGAAACGTTTTAAGATCACGATCACCTGAGTCAAGATTGGAAAGACCGAACCGAACGATACGCTCGTCGTCGTTTTAAGATCACTATCTTAAAACGTTTCAATCAATTAATATTTTACCTTACCTAATCATACTTTGCCTGAACACTTTCAGGCTATGAAACTGAAGAACTTTCCCCAAGAAACTATAGTAAGGCAAGGTATGATTAGATGACATAAAATTGGATAACATACAATAGAAAATGCAAATTGTTCATTGTAACAAAATTATCGTTGTAAGGTCTCTTCACAAATTCTCGGACCATATTAGGAAACATATGGCATTTGAATGCAACCTTCCCAAATTAGATTGCGGTTTAGAGGAATGTCTCTTTACGTCTTGTTTATTATTAAAGAGCCTTACAATCCTTAGTCACTCATCTCATCTAGTGAACCGGATCGCTTTATGTAACTATGAGGGTATGAGATTAAGTATGGCGAAAGCAGGTGAAGGGGGTATTTGATTCATAGTACGAGTATCCGCTTTGGGGCCATTCGTCACGGCTTGCAGTTTTTCCCGCCATGCGCCATCTTACGCGGCTGACTCATCATCATCTTGCACAAGTGTGCCCGGATCTGTGCCGGCGCAAGTCGCGCACTCGCTTCTCTAGTTACGCTACACGTACGGCAAAACTAACCCAAAAGTTAAGTCGCGGAAGTGACTCAATATTTACTCGGAAATGTGATTCAGAGTTCCGAATTGACTCACTGATGCTGCTATTTACCAATTTAATCTGAGGATGTTGTAAAAAACTGAAGATAATTGCGTTTCATCACGTTCGAGGTTGCTTTCACTCGTCAGTATTTAAGATTCTTATTTTGAGACGCCGAAAGATTAATATACATTGACCCTTAAAAATGCGAGGGGTACTATTAACTCTTCGAATAAACGTCAATGTATTTTGTCTTGGTAGATACCATAGTTATACAGATAACAGGTACACACTGCCGACGCTACAGATCGCTATCTAAACTGTCTGTTGTAAATTATGCCGCGTGTGTTTCGTGAGCTGTAATTTGCGGCGCCTGAGTCAAGATTGGAAAGACCGAACTGAACGATACGCTCGTCGTCACAGTCAAACAAAACATCGTGGGAGAGCGGAGCGGTGCGCGCGCGCGCGCCGGTGACCGGTGTGTCATCCGCGATCTCGCGAATATCATTATGTTCTACTGTCGGAATGAAGCAATACTTCAAAGACATAGTTTAGAGTTTATATAACTTTAGATCTTAACAACAACAAGAAACGCCGGAACGTAACGTTTTTTAGCCAATATGACTAAAGAATTTGGAATTTGCGTTTATAATTATATTTATAGCGATTATAAGACGACCATCAGAACTGACCTCTTTTATTAAGACGTTTTTTATTAGGTTGTCTTTAAATTAAACAATTTTGTGTTACACGACGACGCGAGAAACAGAAACAAAAAGATTTACATTTGAGTAGGTCAATATGACTTAAATGTCCTTCGTTTACATTAAGAATTTATGTTTATAATCTTGTTTCTATTACGACTAAAGGAGGCGCGCGCGCATCTCGCTAGCTTGCAACCTCATTGGTCGTCTGAGACTCCAAGACACACCCACGATATTTCTTTTTTTTTCTGTTGAATTATTTTCAAGGCCATTTAGCTTATTGATGCATTAATATAAAATTAGCTACTTAACAACAAGAACATTAATTAACATTATGACATCATCTAACACTTTTTGGGCTAATAATTTTTTTTTTTAATTTACATTGCATATTATAATTTTTTATATATATATTAGTTTCTATTTCATAGGCTTTTCACTAGCTGTTTCATAAATTTAATTATAAAGAAGTTACAGAAAATTGGATAAGTACAAACATATTCACGCGCTATGTCATACATAGTTTGTAATGTATTTTTTTAATGAATGAATTTGTAATGTATTTTTAATGAACTCTTAATTTTCTGTCCCGATCATTTCTGGCCGCATAATTTATATAGATTTATGTCACTACAATTAACAATTTAGAATTTTCCGTTCATTTTGTGATTTTCAATAACTCTTTTTTCTCAACACTACTCTACTTGAAGCGATTGTTTTATTATTTAACAGATTATAATGCTATAAAACACTTCAAAACTGGTCACTATGATTTCTGGTAGGTGTTCTGTACATAGACCATTACGTAAGTTTCTAACTCCAATTGGCTGTATTCTCGGAAGCATGCTCCGTCTGGCGCCACCTACCAGCTTAATTTAACTTGACGACTGCGCCGGCGCCGGATCTGACGCTTCCTTTTTAATTCGAACGCCATTTTTATAAGAAATGATTAAGTGCCTTGAATGAACATTTAAAATTATACTTTAAGAGACTTGTAACCGCAACGCGGTTATAGTTCCTATTCTGAGATTCCTCGAAGGAATTTTGGGATATTTATTGCTTAGAAATAAAACATTTTAGTATGTCGCGCCGCTCTGCTGCATTATCACTCTAGTGCGTTATCTTATCACTTCTTAAGCTGCTAATAAACGTTGAAATGTTAACTTGACGGCTCCGTAGCCCAGGTGGTAGTGTATCTGCCTCCGACGCACAGGGTCGCGGGTTTGAATCCCGCCCATGGCAAACATTCGTATGATGAGCAACTTGTGTCTGGTTGTTGTTTATCTATTTATGTAATGTAAGTATATCAGCTGTCTAATACCCATAGTACAAGCTCTGCTTAGTTTGGGATCAGATGGCCGTTTGTAAAGATGTCTCCACATAAAAAAAAACGACAGTTGAAAAGTCATACGTAAGATAACGTTAAATTAGATGGCGTATTAATTGGGTTTCGGTACGTAATTTCAACATACAACAAATACTTTTTTTTATGATAGTTCGCAACAAAAACATATCATGCCAAGATAATCGACACACGAATAAAGATCAGAAATTTAGAGAAACTAGGTTTTTATAATTTTTGAGAGCCACAAAAATAATCTGAAAGAAATTCCGGTGGATTATGATCCCGAATCATGGGCTGAATCTACCGTATCATTTTGTGTAGACCGTCACTAACACCCTGTATGTCTGTAATAATATCGTCGGCGGACTGGATTACCCGTCGTCGAGGGCGCCCATATGCGAGATTAGCGCCCCTCATAGCTTTAGCAACACAGTGGCTCTAGATTGCGGGAAATTTCAACATTTATACTATTTTGAGGAATGCAGATTTAAGTATCCGTTGGGCTTGAAGAGTAAGTACGTGTTGTATTTAATTTTAGAGTATTTTTGTAAGGGTTTGCTCTGCAAAGGAAGGACTGCATTTGAACTCCAAAATGACGGTAAGAATTCAATTAATAGAGATGCATCGAAACTGCATTAAAGCTGCACTCTGACCGCATTCTAGCTGCACCTTTATGATGCAATCCTGATGTAGTTGGACCAAATATATTGAACAGGTGCAGCAAAAATGTAATCAAAGTTTAATCGAGACCGGTTAAAAAATAAGCGGTTGAAAAATATATCGATGCAGTATATAGCAACTGTATTCTGACCGCATTTCAAATTGCAGTTTTAATGCTATTCGTATGAAATTATAATATCTGGCAAAAAAAAAAACACTGCGCGCCCGCGCTTCTGCGCTTAAAATCAAACAGTTAAAATCTGTAGCTACGGTGCTACGTGCTACGAATTGCTACGAACTGGCTACGAGACCACGAGAGTGCCCGCAATCAATGTAATAACGTGTTTTATGTATAGTGCTTTGCGTAGTTGGTAGAACTATAAAACACTGTAACATTGTCGGTTACATTTTCTGTTATTTAAGTCGTTAAATAATAGAAAATGTGCTTAAATGTATTCATTATTTAATCCACATTATGAGCATCTTCTATTATAGACTATACTAAACTTTATATCATACAGTACTAAAAATATTTTAATGATTACTTAATTTGGTAGTAGACAGAAAGATTTCAATAGATTTTCATATTTAATTTACTTTGGTAGAGAGAGCTAGCATTGACAAGTGATACAGTCCCCCTGGTGGCGCGTGGCTTACATTAGCAAGTCAATGAGTGGCTCAGCGCGGCGTGACGTCACACTGCACGCGGCGGTGGCGCCCTCTGCCCGAGCAGATCAACCTCTCGGCGGGGATCCGTTTTATTGCCCATACATTTCCCAGAGAGGGTGAACTTCATATTGTCGGCCAAAAGTCAAGTCAAGAAGTTATCCAAAGGAAAAGCGCGTTTTCGTAACTAAATCACGTGGTTACACTTAAAGTTGTGAAAAGTTTTATTATAATTAAGATGTGGTATGTGTTCTACATTTTAGAATCTAAGAAAATAAAACATGAGAAAATTAAATGGATATCAATATTTATTTGATTTGAATGCTCGCTGAACAAAAAGAACGATAAAATATTATTTGTGTTCAATATAGTATTCATTATTATTCTTTCTTTTCCAAAAAACATGCCAAACGACAGTGATTTCGTGTAGCTGCTGAAAATGGCCTATATCTTCACGATAAATACTTCGATATTTTATTTTTTAGTTAGTTAACTTAAACTAGAGGCTCTGTGGCTGTAATAGACCTCGCGAGTTTTCAATTTTTGAAATGGTTGAAATATGTTTTTTTTTTTTACGTTTTCAACCCCCATATCTCAAATTCAAAAATATCGAAAAATTTCAAAAAGCTGAATGGACCACAAAGATATACAATTACAGAACCTGCAACCTGAGAATAAAATTTCATGAGAATCGATAGAGAACTGCGACTTGTAGAGGAGCACAGTCGGACAGACATCCACCGGACATACGAAAGCTTCTTTGTCCAAGCTGTCGATTATTTAAATTTCACGTTTAGATTTGATATTTCGGTCTGTATATTTTGATCTGATTTTTTTTTTTTCTAGATCGTAAAATCTTGCTGCATCTCTGTCACGTATATTCCAAATTGCACAGTGTGTGATTCTGTGCTTATGTACGAGTATGTAAGAGTTATGTGAGAGAGAGCTTAACCTATTTGAAAGTTTGGACCGGTCTCGTTCCTCGTTCGCTCGTTGACCACACTGAATCATGCGCAGGAATGCGGACCCACTACAAACTCTCAGCCGTCTTGTTACAAAACTCATGGTCAGGAGTTGAGAGCGACCTACGTACAGTCAACTGACGAATTACCTGACTCCTCACTCTAAACTGAAGGATTTTTCTCAGGTGATTATTTATAAGGTTGCCTGGAAGATATTTCTACCTTAGCAATAAGGCCGCCTAATTGACTCATCCAACTGTAAAAATGTTTTCTTGTAAATTGTGATTGGTGTCAATTGTATTGTATTTATATGTTTACATAAGATTTGATATACTTGTACAGTTTATATTAACCTGCACAATCATAAAAAAATTCATAGTAAAGTATAAAAAAATACTTCATCATCATCGTGTGGGTTGTAATCAACAACCGACGGACCTCACAAACCCTGGTGTCAGTGTTATAGAACCGCCAAAGGTCACTGACTTGGCTCATGTAACGACTAGATAGTAGCCGGGACCAACGGCTTAACGTGCCTTCCAAAGCACGGAATTATGTTTCTCTTCAGACAATCAGGTGATTCAGCCTGCAATGTCCTGACCAAACTGGGGAAAGTCTCACAAAGAGATTTTTGCTTGACAGTGTCCCCACCGGGAGTTCAACCCGGAACCTCCGTTATGGGTGTCGAAATTTCGACCACTCGACCACGGTAGCTGTTAATAAAAAATACCTTACCGGCTTAAAACTGACTCGGTTTCGAGCGGGGGGGGGGGGGGGGGGGGGGGAGGGCAAGGCAATTCGTCAGCCGACTGTAACTTTACTAACATAATCATAGAAGATTATTAGTGTTGTTTGTCGTGGTTATTCTCTACGGAAAATATTTTTGTTTTTGAATCTTATCAGAGGGGCCTCCGTCCGTGTTAGTGAACTCACCCAAAAAAATTTAATGACGGATCTAAGTGATGTAATGGAAATAAATTATTTTGACTTTGACTTTGACTTTCCGGAAGCTCCGTAATTCTGACATTAGGATTTGAATGAATGAATGAATGAATGAATGAATATACTGATTTGTGAGGTCGGTTGTCGACCTAACGCGATATTCTTATCCTTTCCTTTCTTATTCTTTCTTATTCTTCTGAATGAATGTTAGAGAATCAGCAATGCTTCTAATATAAGTCAAGAAAACAAAATGCTGATGGGTATATTACCATGAAGAGGATTTTATAAAAATATTACTTAATAAGGTTTAGTTTTCTAATCCAATGCTATTTTAATAACATTGCAATATGATAATGCTGCAATTGAGAGCTGATGAATTATACAATGATTTTTATTTAAGTAAGGAAATCAAATCCATTTTCATCGTCAGTAGTGTGCTGATAAGCTGCTAAAACTTGTGACTCATCAATCCAAATAAGATTGAATTGCTATATTATGTTATTTGTGTTAACAATAGATTAGTGTTCAGTAGGTACTTACGTAATTTTGTCAGATGTCATGATAGAATACTTACATTCAGAATTACTCAACTTATGCAATTTCGAATCTTTTGAAGAGCAAGAATAGCTTGTAACAATTCTTTAGCTCCTTGGCTGTAATGTCTGTCTTTTTTTTACTTTTCCAGGAAGTAAGTTCTTTCTACTTTAAGGTTAAACATCAGCTGCACTAGCGCAACCAATTGAAATAAATCATTTACTTATTGTCAGTGACATCGAAATTATTGTGTTTAAAGACAAAAGAAGAATTATAAAATTATTTTAGTTATTGTTTTATAGTCCTAAATATAATGATAAGTTATGTAAGCCGTAACTGCCAAAAGTGGCCACTTTTAACAGTTACAATACAGACAATAAGTAGACGATTTATTTCAGTTTAGTGCAGCTGATGTTTAACCTTAAGCTTACTTTTTTTTAAGCTCAGATCGTTTGCATAATCTATCAGATACTTGAACAGCTATAACTGTACTGAAATCATTTGTGTGTTTAGGAGGTCCTCTCACTAGCGTCTGTAGGCGGGGAAAAGATCGCTCCTCCCACCGGAAATCCCGCCCCCGAACCGACTTGCATGAGGCTGCTCGGGCCAAGTTGCAAACTTTTAGAGTGGAGGTGCTTATTGTGGTTTGATTATACTCTTTATAGTGTTCAGTTGAACTTATAGACCATTTTGATATCTGAAAAAGGACGAATTAATATTTTGCCCGATTAGAATACCGCAAAAAGAAAAGCTATTTTATTTCGCAGTAATAGGGGATCGGACTACTTTTTTTTGTTTTATAAATCCAAACTTGTTAGTTTCTGCTATCGAACACTAAAATAATTTTTGCTCTATCTTTAAAATTGACCGAGTTATTAAGGGTTGAAATTCAAGATTAGACAGAGAGGCACATGCCCACTTGTGTCGTCATTTGTTAGTAACACCATAATAATATTATCTCCATACAAAAATCGTTTTTAAAAGAGACAGACATATTGAAACTTTAAAAAATCACTGTAAATTCATTTTTCGACCGATTCTGTTTTTTTCTTCGTGAATCCTCTGCTACTAATCTATATTTTAAAAATAATTCATAAAATATGGTAACTATAGGAACAGTCTAGCCTATTGTATGTTTCAGGTATCCCAACTGTTGAAAACTTCGAAAATTAATTCAATATTAGGCTTTTATAGTTATTTGTGATTAAAAGTCAAGAAAATGAGTGACTTATTTTAAAACTATTGAATATATCATTGGATAAGTAACTTGATACCATGATTGAACTTTGTGAAAAGATTTGTTAAAATTATTAGTTTTATTACACAAGTGGAAAAATCTACTACTCAACCAGATTTCAAATAAGAGATCAAATGAGTTTTTACGAGTGGGTGTTTCATCGCGTGTAGTTTATAACTTGGACTACATCTGCGGCCACAGAATGACTGGATCGAATGAAGTGTTCCAAGAATCACTATGCGGCGCGGCTGGCAATTTATAACCTGGCTACGTGCTTCACAACCATTATTCGATGTATTTATACACTATATGGTATATCACCGTCTGTCAATTAATTACGAAAATCCACCCAAATTAGATAACGACTGTGACCACACTTAAAAGGAAGATTTGGGTGGCTTTTCGAATTGGACGTTTTATACCTTTTGGATACCGATAAAGTATCAATAATTTTGGATATTGTCGGTGCTTCTGCGAATTATAGGCGTTCAAATTAAGCCCTTTCACTTGTTGGGCTTACCGAAGGTTCTGTCGACCAAACCCACTTACCTTAATTAGAAAATTGATTAGTTATTTTATTCAAGATATGAACTTACATAGGAATTAAATACCGGTCGAGAATCAAACCACCAGCAAAAGGTAGACAGAATAAGCTCCATATCTTCATGAGACCTTCAGTCTTACCAGCAGTAATAAACGATAAAGTCATTCAAGCCCAGCTCAATTTTGATATTAGATCTAAATTTAGGAAATGTTGGAAGAAAGGTCATAGAGCTTCTTTGGGTCCTCTAGGTGCTGTGAAGCGCGGTAAATAGTTACGTCAGACCATAGACTGGTCAGTTTATCTGATTCTTTTCTCTTCTGTGATCTAGCTTTGGCAAGTTTGGGTATCCCGGTTTAAGTTTATAAACTAAACTGCTTGCATGTAGCTTTTTATGTGGGCTCCAGGATTTAAAAAATACCAATCGCTACCGGCTATGTATGTACCCTTTTTATTAAGCAAAATAATTGACCGACCGAGCGAAGCGATTGTCTGTGAGTGAGTGTCCGTTTTAGCTTGGTCAAAATTGCTTTTGTATATCCGTCTATCTGTTCATTCCACTCTACGGGTCGCGTTTCTCAACTGATTCTCGTGAAATTTTGTGAGCAGGCTCGATAAATTAATAATTTTTTTTTGTCTAATCAGTTTTCTGAAATTTTTAAAAATGACGGTGCTATGGGGGTTGCCTGCTTAAAAGGTCTACCGCTGAGGCTTTTTTTCTTTACAGGTCACATTTATCAACCAATAAAAAAAAAAATGTGATAAATAAATTTCAAGGAGTCAGAGATGTTTGTGGAGAAAAAATTAATATAAACGATCACATCAACTCATAAGTAATGTAAAGTCTCGCGTCGTCTACACTTCTGTAGAAGCTGTAGCTCACAGAGTAGTTTACGTAGCCTGTGTAATTCGTATGTATTCGTATTCTCAAGATTTTGTATCTTATAAAAAAAATCTTAATGTCAAGGCAGAAGTCATTCCACTGTCACCGAAATTGCTAATGTCTCGGCCCCGCATATTGCTCGGCACTGCGGGTTGGCCTGCATTATGCATTCCATTTTGATTCCAGTGATCCGCCGCCGCCGCCACCCCAAGATAACCTACGCCGCGTTTGGATCTACTTTATTTTAATTAGGTTTTGAGATCATATTTATTTCATTTGAATATACCTATACAGACAGCTACTTTTTGTATTTGAACGAGCATTTTACTTTTTTGTTATTTCAAGGCTTGATCTATGTGTCTCTATGTTAGGTATTTGTACTCTTGCCTCATCTTTTAGACAAAATACACTTTAAACTACGCTGAAACACTATTTACTTGAAGGAATTTGGTTTCTTAACCCTTTAAAGATAGATAAATAAAATGTTTATTTAATAACTTGCACATACATAGACACTATTAAAACTTAAATCTACGCAGACTTAATATTAAACCCGCTGCTACCTATGCTGCTCACTATGGTGGAGGTGCGGCGGTGACGTCACTACGAGCACACTACGAGTAACACATAAAAAGAAGTGTATTTTTGATGCTTTTGCCAACAGACGTATACCTATATAATATTCCCGTTTCGTGTTACGTGTTACCCTTCACTATGAAAGTCGCACCAAAGTTGAACTTTAAATCACGTAGCAGAGTGAACGAAATGTGAAGATTATAAGGTTGCGACCGAGCTCCTGTATTAGCTACCTAGCGTGTGTGGCCGTGAGGGCGGGAGGAGGTCCTACGTTCACAGGATAACACGGGCGACTCCGTCACTTCCGCCGCGCCGCGCCACCGCTTCCGGTCGCGCTTCCGGACGTATTCTTTTTAGGAAAAAGAAAGTTTAAACCGTTGTTTTAGCTTTTTTTATACGGGCATATAAAACTTTATGGCATTTTAGTAGCAGCTAGTTGTAAATAGTGCGTTTTTGTACATTAAAATTTAAAATAAATTTCTCAATATATTTTTGTTTGTAATTTAAAAAATATTCAAATAAAAAGGTGTTTAAATGTATGAAAATGTTGAAATAAGGGATTGTGCATACTGAATTCAGACTTCAGAGAGATAATATAGTGAAAGACAGTGCGATGCTGTGGCTGTCTCATCACGATCACCGGCGGATACATCACTTCTACCATCACGGTTGGTTGTGTTTGTTGCTAGGATTCGGATCATTTTTTGTTTTTTCCAGGGTTTTTAGTTGATCGAAGGTTTTTAGCATAGATTTTTTAACTCCTTACGAAGCGCAGCAATGAGGTAATGTTTTTTTAAATGTTTTTGGCCAATTTATGCCAAAATTTCAACACGCCGAAGCCGCCACCGGCCGTAGATATTAAAATATTTTGCCGGCGGCGGCGCGGCGGCGACAAAATAAATCCTCTTTTTGTACCAATCTCAGTTACTACATATAGTAAACGAAAATTTTAGGTGTCCTTTATATATGAATCGTAGGAATTATCGTATGCAGCAAGTTACAAAATTGGCACAAACATATTAATATTAAAAAAAGAAAAAAAAAGAAACTTGGTATACTTTAAAAGCTCTAAGTTTATTGAAATAAGCTTAAATCCTTTCTTCCCCACAATTGAGCAGTAGGACATACTTAGTTTAAAATGTTACAAAAATATTTGTAAAATAGTAAGTAAAAGATAATAATGTCTAATCGGTCTATATCATAAGCCGCTACTATATCACATCCAAGCTAAGCATAATCAACCCGAACACTTGCTAATATTATAGCAGTTACATTTTTAAACAGTTTGACGTAGAATTTCCCAATTATCATCACACTATGACGATCAAAATTGTAACGTTTAAAGATCTCGGGAAAAAATATTAATAAGTCGTAATGATACTATTTTATTTGTTGCAGACCCGTACCTAGCTTTGAGCGGGTGTGCGCGGGGGACGGGAGCTGGTGCAGGTGGCGCGGGGGGGCAGGTGCAGCTATGGCAGTTTCTGCTGGAAGAGCTCGCGGCGGGAGCACCGGGCATCTGCTGGGAGGTAAGCACCGTTTTATCTCTAATTAACCCCCGACGCACAAAAGAGGGGTGATATAAGTTTGACCGCTACGTGTGTGTGGCACCGTAGTCACCGTAGTTAAACGGATCATCCGATTTTCATCAAAATTGGTTCAGCCATTTCAAGGTCCTCGGCGCTTTTGTTAGCTGCGGTAGGGTTCTTAGACGCATAATGTGTATTTACTTTTTACTTTCAAACATACGTGTGACCTAAAATTTTAAACACCCATGTCTATATAACTTTGCATGATTATGGAATTATTAGTCTGATGCTGCAGCCAGGATATCCAGCACGCTAGTACACTCTTGAAAAAATAATAGCAGATATGTTGTGTTTGGATTCGTTTAGATCAGTATTTGATTCTACATATAATGCAATGGTGGCAACACGATGAGCTGATGCTACAGCCATGATATCCAGCACAGCACACCAGTACTCTCTTGAAAAAATAATAACAGATATGTCGTGTTTGGATTAATTTTGATCAGTATTTATGGCATCACGATAAATAGAAACGTATATGTTATATGTAGAGAAACTTAAAACATTCTGCAGTAATAACAACGCACCAAAAAGGGGCCAATCAAGTTTCCGAAGTTTATTTAGATAGGATAGTGATCCTTTTTGATATAATTGTACTTATCATAATTTCTTTTGTAATTAAGTTTAAAAATTATAAAATGAAAAAACTCCCAAAGCAAAAAAAAAACAAATATTTAAAGGGTCAAAAATAATACCCATCGTTGAGCCATCAAATTCGATTAAATAACACCTATATTTTAATTTTATTGTAGAAATTGGTGGATGGCACGATATTGTTTGCTCGTTGAAATGGCGCTATAATGTCACGTCTCGGGGTACAGCTAAGTTTAAAAAAATATATCGTATCTAATAAAGTTGCTCGGATATGCTAACATATTAATAGATAGTCAATCAAATAAAGGGTCTGATCTGACTTACTTAAGCTTAAGCGGTACCCCTACGTGACATTATAGCGCCATAGCGTTTTATCTCTAATTTCCTAGGAACCATCCGCTTGAAATGTCAACTGAAATGAAATGTGGATTTAATCACCACCAAAATCAATACTGTATCAATGTGTAATCAATCTGTACTGTATGCTTTATGTTGTAGTTCTTGATGAAACTCAATATTAATTCAGTAAAAACACTTTTTTAACAATTCAACTCTAATTCAACAAAAAAAAACATTAAAAATCCCGTTAGCATTAGTCAAAAAAGTAGAACTAGTTAAAATAACAGTGTTTTTACACAAGACCATTACAATAAAGAAATAAAGTTTATTTTACATAACTCATCAAAAACAGACAAAAACAAAAACATAGCAGAAAACATTTCTCCCCACGAAGTATTTATGTCACCGTAAGATTTATGAATTATATCGTTAGTTTATAATCTGTCTCCCGATTTTATAAACATTTACAGTCGTAGACCTAGACATAGACATTGCTTTGACTAGCTGTCCACCCCTATATTTTTTATTTGACATATTCTAGTGTATTTTTGTATGACGCGCTATATGTTGTAAATCAATGCTTATTCCCGTAAAAAGTATCTCTATTCCCAATTTCATCCCAATCCGTTCAGTAGTTTTTGCGTGAAAGAGCAACAAACATCCATCCATACATACAAACTTTCACGTTAATAATATTAGTAAGGATAGTTGAATTTGACGTTTGATATGGAACTGCCTATAAATACCTATACCTAGGTGCCTACTGAAAAAAACGAAAAACCAGTATCCAGGGGGTTACGCTCGCGTTATTTAAGATATCTTAACGTAGTCCACACGAGAATATTTTCCCTTAAAAAGTATCCTTTGTGTATCCAAGATACAAACTATCTCCATTTTAAATTTCATCCAGATACGTGCAGTAGTTTAGGCGTGAAAGCGTAACAAACATCTAAACAACTTTCACATTTTATTATGTGAAGTGTGATTATTCTAAGATTTTCATTTCAATGGAGCCCATTATCCTTGTATAATGGGTTCGATTACTGGCCGAGCAAATATTTGAATTATGAATTTGATTTTGATGATAAATCAAAATGAAAAAATATATTTTAGCCGAAACAACAACTTCAATTCAAAAGAAACAAGTTGTACCTCAACTTAGAACCAGGGTGCTACGAGAGCGCTACGTCGCGTAGCAATTGTCTACGAAGTGCGGAGATTATATTCTACCGTCTTATTTGTATCAATATGGAATTGTTGTAACCAGTCTTTAAAATATTACTTTGTATATATTTATATTACTCACATTATGTAGTGAACACTCTTTATTTATTTGTGGAACACACCATGGAACAATAAATATTAGCAACACACCCAAAAATTTAACAACCAAATTAAGAGATGTAAAATTCAAAAGTTAATAAACGATTTATTCATTCATATGGTGAATAGAAGCATGAATATAAAAAATATTAATAGAAGATGGAGATGGATAGTTAGATTCGTCCGTAATCATTGAACGCATTCTTACCTTACTACCACTTTCGGACATTATAAACCGGCTGATAGTTCAGTCTATGAAACTGAGCAACTTCTTTTCCGCAACAATTTTTTGTCCTCATTTTTTATTCATACAAATTGATTCGATCAGCTGATATTATAAAATGTTTTGATTTTGGAAAAGTTCTAAAACGAAAATTGTTTAGTTTCACGGACTGAACAGTCGTTCAGTTCAGAGAGGTTTTGCGTAATTTATTTAACACGTTGTATAATATGATTTTGTTTAAACAAGTAATTTAAAATACGCCACCAAACCGTGCAGGGTCCGCCGTCGGAAGGGGAGTTCCGTCTGTCCGACCCGGACGAGGTGGCGCGTCGCTGGGGCCGCCGGAAACAGAAACCCAACATGAACTACGACAAACTGTCGCGGGCGCTACGGTACTACTACGACAAGAGCATCATGACCAAGGTAAGACCACAGAAACTGTTAGATATTCGATAAGGAGGGTGAAAGGAAACACGTCGGTTCCTGGCCGCTTGCAACTATACCGTACCTTTGACTAAGAAGAACAGACACTAGCCCAACAAGGCGTGACCACAGGATCAAACAGGTATCAGAAACCCAACGTGAATTGCGACACATACTCAGGCGCTCGGTACTACTACGACAAGAACAATGTAAGACCACAGGAACAAACTTTAGTCGAACTAGGTATGATTACGGGATCAAACAGGGATCAGAAACCTTACATGAACTACGACAAACAACTGTCGCGTCGCGGTCGCTACGGTACAACTATGACAAAAGCATAGCTAAGGTAAGACCTCAAAGCAAAAAGTAGGTTAGGAGTCTTACGTTGACCTTCAATTGATTATTTAGACTTTAATAGTTTGGTATATCTCAGCTTCAGTTTATGAGCGCTCGGCGCATAGGGATATCCGCCACAGCGTAAATAAGAGAAAAAGATGCTGACGCATTCAAGGTCATCGCTCAAAACTCTTTGCGTCACCTGTAGTTGTATCTGTTAATCCACTTTGTAAAGGTTATACAGACAATGTCATGACTGAAAATACTACTAGAGAGAGAACACTCAATGTATTTACCTTGCAGGTGCACGGTAAACGCTATGCATACAAGTTCAGCTGGGTGGGTCTGGCGGCGGCGTGCCAGGCGCATGCGCCAGATTCACCCGCCTACCCCCCCGCGCACGCCGCGCTGCAGCACCCCCCCGCACCCCTGGCGGCACACCCCGCCACCGCCAGTCTGCTGCCGTCACTGCCGCCGCGCTCGCAGTAGCTGGCTCGTCTGACTCAAGTTACCAGACCACAGAATAAAATTAGTACAAGCTCTAGGCCTAACCGTGGCCATCCATATATTTACGGTCAACGAGGGTCGTCGGTTCAAGTTTAATAGTGGATTTTGGTATTTGCTTTATAGGTAACATAAAACTTTTTTTTATGTGTATTGGATATGTTTTGGCAGATCATATATTATAATGAAAATGGAGTTTTGAACGTGCATATTTTTCTATCTTTCACGTGATTACTTTCGTGAAAGAAAAGTACTTAAAAATATTTTTTTCAATATTCAAGTAGGTACCAGTTATTAATTTCTTTACTGCTATTTTTCTTTGTTCTTTTTTCTTTTACTGTATTTTACTTATACTGATATTCTAAATTACCCATTCAGCATTCAATCTTGAAAACCTTACTTACCAGTGAAATTATAGTGTAATAAGTATAAACAAAATTATTGCATGAAGGTTCAAAGTACAAGAAATGTAGGAAATAAACATAAGGATTATTGCGTATTTTATTTATGTGTGCTATCACATATTACTGTAAAATAGGTAGGTATTTTTTAGAAACAAAACTGGTATTTTGTTTTTTTTTAATGTATAGAACGTGAGTTATATCGAATTTTCGTTCAATTAAAATTGAGTGTGAGTCAAGTGAGTGTTAGTCAAGTGAGTGTATTATTGAAATATTTCAGTAATTATTGTTTTTTTTTTTCAGACTTCCTTTTTACGTCTAACAATTAACATTATGACGGCTCCGTAGCCCAGGTAGTAGTGTATCTGCCTCCGACGCTCAGGGTCACTGGTTCGAATCCCGCCCAGGGCAAACATTCGTGTGATGAGCACTTGTGTTTGCCTTGTGTCTGGTTATTGTTTAATAAGTATGTATTTATCTATTTAAGTAATGTATATCAGCTGTCTGGTACCCAAAGTACAAGCTCTGCTTAGTTTGGGATCAGATGGCCGTGTGTGAAGATGTTCCCCACATATTTATTTATATATTTTATTTATTATGTTTATCCATAAATGAAGTTCTAATCTTAAGCAAAATTATTTTCTCTTTTCTTTCCTACTATATAAATTTTGCATTTCTAGTTTCAGTAGTTACTTAATTGATAATGATTAGTCAGTAAATCCGTACGGACTTGTCTATAGCAAATATAGAGGTAATCAATAAATATTTAAAGCCGCTTTTAGACTTTGTCTAAAAAAGGGTGCTGACCTCAAATCATTGCTGTTGCGGTACTAATTACCCTTCCCAAGTGCGACTCCAATACAGCAATGTATAACGAATTAGACTCCGCATTTTAGCCAAATCTAAAGGTGCTTTTACTTACCCATTAAGAATTAGATAAAACGCGCTCTACTTCCATAAAGTAGGTGTATGTACAATACAGCCGCCTGTAAAATTGGAGTCATATCATGAGCAAATAAAGTTTGTAACAGATGTTTATTATTATAAAGTCACTTCATCAATAACCTACAACAACAAATACCTACAATGCAAATGCTACCAAGAACAAATAACTAGGTATTAGAAAATAGGTTATTTCAAAGAATAAAATCACGTGATGTGTTCCAGTTATACAGGCGACTGTATAAATAAGTATTTTTTTTTATAAGTATGTGAATTCAAGGGCCATAAACGGTGAGATAGTTAACCATAGGTGACTAAATAATATCCTCAGGAAATGAAATTCTACCTCGGGTTACCTAATATGTAATGTATCTAGATAATAATTATTGTAAAAAGTAAATTAAGTACAGTATACCCACTATAATAAGATTAACTTGCCACTCCGGCTTCTGTCTTTTGTACCTTTGGTCAGCTTAAAAAAAGCAAATTCTTCAAAAGATCGCTTTTCATGATTATAGGTATAATCTAAAGTAATTTTAATTATAACAACTTACCTCTTAGGCTAAATATGTGCTAAAATTAAAGAACGTGTCTATATTTTCATCCCGGGTGACAGCCGTCGTCTTACGACAGACGCAGGTGACCGACGCCGACGGCAGCAGAAACGCACGTCTTTTTTAGGGTTCCGTAGTCAATAAAGAACCCTTATAGTTTCACCATGTCCGTCTGTCTGTCTGTTTGCCCGTCCGCGGTTTAGCTCAGAAACTCTTAGTACTAGAAGGCTGTAATTTGGCATGGATATACTTATTAATCATTGTGACAAAGCTGAAGAAAAAAAAAATTAAAAAGAAAATGGTTCTCTAGTACACGTGAAGTGGGGGCTATTTTTTTTTACTTTTACAATTTCATGGTTACGAAACCCGTCGCGCCACCTTCGCCTGTCATCGGCTAACGCGTCGGCCAACTTCGGTCTGTCGTAAGTTTGAATTCTTTGCTTGTAAGCCCTGAGGTTGGTCGTTGACCTATAAACCTACGAGTATACTGCCTATATAATGACGATGCTTCCTTCAGTGTATAGGTACATAATTGTAATATACTAAATCAGCTAAATAACATAATAATAAATGACACGTACATTTCCCATGCCGGTATGCGCATTTGCCCAGCTGTGGGACTAGAATAAATAGGACGTTATTTTGTATCATGTTATTGTTTTAGCCATTATATTGGCATGTTCAGTTCGGACGTTGCATAGTTTTGCTTTTGATTATGTTGTTGTTGAATGTTGGCTATAATAAAGTTCCTTGTCAATTTAATGTTTGTTTTTTTACATATTTACTTAGATTAAAAAAACTGAAGGTCATTTAGATAGTGTCCACCATTAACAGCTATACGTCCCCACTGATGGGCTTGAGTCTACCCTAAATTAGGGTGATTAGGCCTTAGTTGACCACGCTGGCCCATTGCGGGTTGGTTGACTTCACACACAACCTTTGAATTTCTTCGCAGGAGTGTGCAGGTTTCATCACGATGTTTTCCTTCAAAGTGAGATAGTGTCCAATAACGTGAAAATACATAAAAATATTAGTCCATATTATGGCCTTGGCCTGTTTAAAAAGAATAAGAAAAAAGTAGACTGAATAGTGCTACGAAACCGCTACGACGCGTAGCAAATGTCTACGAAATAATAATAATAATAATAATAATTCTTTAATTCAGACCAGGGATCCATATAAGCACAAACTAAACTAAAAAATAAAATTAACAAAGAAAAATACATGTTAGGGGCATTACTAGGCTGCCAGGTCAAGCCATTTTTGGTAGGTGGTGGTGGCCACCATCAGGTCTGAAAAACCCACAACTATTTCATTCGTGGATGCACGGATGCGGTCCATAAATGACGCTATTCTGTTACGCACGATAGCATTAAAAGTATTGACCCTAGCTTCAAAAAACATACCACTGGCACTACACCAAGGTTGTAAACCCATGAGCTGTCTAAAGATGTTGTTGTATTGAACTCTAATACTATCGTGCGCTTTTTTCGTATAATTTGTCCAGAGTTGGCATGTATAAAAAGTCTGACAGAAAGATTTGAAGAGCGTCACCCGAACAGCATCCGCACATCCTCGAAACTTCCGCGCCAACATATTGCCAACAACAGACAATGACCTCCTCTGACGTTCGATGTCATGATCGTCCTTGCGATCTGAAGACAAAATATGGCCAAGATACTTGAACCGCTGCACCATTTGAACAGGCTGCCCGTTCAACAAGACCGGCGGTATCACATCTGGACCCCTGCCCGACCTGAACACCACCATCTCAGTTTTTTTAACGTTATACGTAAGCCCATGCTCACGGGCATACCTATCACAAATAGCGATAAGCTCCCTGATTCCCTTGATAGAAGGACTGAGCAGCACCATATCGTCAGCGTAGCTTAAATTGTTCACATACCGATTCTGAAATTTTATACCCACTCTGGTGCTGCTCAGCTCTCCTATCAGGTCATTAACGTAGAGGTTGAACAGGTCGGGAGAGGTCAACCCGCCCTGTCTCACGCCATAATGCAGTCTGTAGTCCTCAGAGTAAGATTCACCCCACCTAACATTATTAATTTGATTTTTATACCAGAATTTAAAAATTTTGACAATATTAGAATGTACCCCAGATTTAGACAATTTATCCCAAAGAATATTATAATTAACTGTATCAAAAGCGCCCTTTAAATCCAAAAAAACTGTGTAAACTGATGTCTGTCTATCTACGTAATAATTAATAGCTTGTTTTAATGAGAAAATAGCCAAGTCTGTTGATAAATTTTGACGAAATCCGAATTGCGCATCATCAAACTCTAAGGATCTACCCATATTCTTATGGAGCAGCCGTTCAAATACCCTGGCCAACACAGTCGCTAACGAGATCGGCCTATAATTACCTGCACTCGATATGTTACCAGTTCTATTTTTAGGTATTGGTACCACCACAGTACGTAACATGTTTATAGGCATATAGTTATGCTGCAAGCAGGCATTATAAAAACAAGACAGAACATCACATATTCCCCCACCCGCGTGGTGTAGGTGCTCGAGGCTGAGCCCGTCGCGGCCCGGCGACTTCCCGCGCTTCATCGCCCGGAGCGCGTCACACACGTCTCCCGGCGAGAAAGAGAGAGCCGCCGCCGCGCCATCACAGGCCGCCCGCGCCGCCTCCAGACCATCGTCCCTAGTAACTTCACAATTCAAGTTGTCGTCCTTTTGAGTACTACCAACAAAACGCTCTTTAAACATATTTGCAATATTAACCTGTCCATCTTCGCCCTCCACATTTACAGGCAAACTTGACTTACAGTTAAATTTTTTAATATGCTTCCAAAAATCTATAAAATTACAATCAGATCTATGCCTCGCTAAAACTTCTAATTTGATTTTGTTTTGATTTTTTTGAACAGAGCTAAGCTTGTTTTTAAACTCCCTACGAGCAGAACACATTTCGTTATAATAATAACCCGAGTTAGGTCTTCCGTATAAATCCCATATTTGGAATTTGACCCTGGCCAGCCTGTGCAGGTCACGAACATAAAAATTCCAACCTATAACCTTTTTAAATTTATTTTTCTTAGGTAAACGGGTATTTTTTGCCGCATTTTGTAAAGTACTAACAATAAAATTATAAAATTGGTCTATTATTTTAAAATGATCACTACATTGGCAATTGATTTTATCACAGAAATTTAAAAAACATTCAGGTACATTATTAAACTCTATACTACACAATTTACTATAATTACTTATTTGCTCTAAATCCCTAATGCCCCATACATACTTATAATTATTATCTAAACTAGTATCACAGCTTTTCGACTTAGTTACGACTACATTAATATCACATTTTACTACGACCGGGAAGTGGTCAGACCAGAACACGTCATTGATAACGCACACATCGCTCACTACACTCGCAGCCGCCTCCGACACCACACAGTGATCGAGCCACCTGCGCGCGCCGTTCGCGTCACTCTGGAAGGTGTAGGTATCAGAGTCCAAGCCGAGCACATCTACGTCCGCGCATGACCACGACTGCTCACTGCAGAACTGCACAAGTTCATCAAAAAACAGCTCGCCCGGGTGTGCGTTATAGTCACCCAACATAAAAACGGACTCGATATCTAGGGATTCTACCACGGCGCACATCTCCGCTAAACAATCCGTAAACTCTGGCAAATTAACGGTCGAGTCACACGGCATGTAGACACTAAAAACTAGTAATTTCTTACTGTTTACCGTTAGACACACAGCAGCAATACGGGGTGAGTTACACTGAATAATCTCAACTTCGGAAAAGATTGTTTTTTTCCATAGAATTGCTACGCCACCGTATGGCCTGCCTCTCACTACCCCTGCACTAGTGTCTATTGCTGAAACACCGTGACTACCGAAGTCATCATTGATGGTATTCAGGACGTCTAGGTCATGAGGAAATAGCCACGTCTCCTGAAGGGCTATTAAGTGATTAGACGAGCATAAATCCCTTACGTGGTCAATGGATCGTTTGATAGATTTACAGTTGAACGATACAAATTGTAGTTTATCACTTCCCATAATTATTAATATTTGTAGATATCCGAGCGCCCTTATGCGAGCTTGCTGTATATTTTTTCTCAATAAACTTTCTAAATACTACTCCATCAGGCCACAACTGGTCACCCTGGTCGCCTAAAAAGGAGTTTAAATTCTTACTCGGCACCATTAATTTGTATGAATTAAAATCAGACTGTGACGCCCTTTCTGCGTTAATCTTAGTAGCGGTTACTTGCAATTTCGTCTTCGCCATTACGTAATCAATAATGTCAGCTTCAGTGCAGCTAGATTGTACTCGAGATATGTATATCGCAGATTTTTGATCAATAGCCTTAAACTTGCACTCAAGTGTAGAATCTGCCTTACCTCGCCTATTCGTTCTCTTCGGTTTAGAATAATTCACTTTTATCCATTTATCTTCTTTTTTCTTCTCCTTACTTACGGTATATTTCTTATCATTCTGATCACAATCCATAGTACTAACTGCGCTAGAGTAGCTGCGTTGTTGTTTTAAAACCGGTTCCGTCGTCGTCGTCAACGCTTGCAAGTTCAAGTTCACGTCTTTCTTAGGCGTGACGTCAAAGTCATTACAGTCTAAAAAATCTGCATTACTGTCTCGCTCCCCACAATTATTACAGTCCAACGTATTTTCAGTTATACTGGTTGAAGATTTAGGGCCACTGTCGATACTGGAAGTACCTCTGGTTTTCTTGTTTTGATTACAAGATATAAGAGATAGGTCTAAAGTCCGACGCGCCATGGCCTGCATCTCAGCTTGCGAGTTTTTTAATTCACACAGCGAAGCCCTTAAGCTGTCAACTTCATCTTTTAAAGATTGAATTAAGCTAGTTGAGCTGTCGTCACCTTTCTTTTTCAAAGTAGATAGTTCATGCTTAATAATTGTCATTTCTTTTAGAAACGCAGTCACGTCAATCCGGTCAAATGTAATAGGCGGTAGCTTGTGAATTTTATGTGCTACGAAAATAGGAAGACAATCAGGATCAGTCTCCTTAATACACTTTATAATTTCTTGCAGACTTCTGTTGCTTTTCTGCTGGCTATCATCCCTTCTGCGCAGAACCCTTTTATCCGGTCTCATAACTGCAAAAGCGGTTAACCTGCTGTCCTCTATTTCCTCACTTGAGTATGCACTTTCACATATTTGTATGATAGCGGTCTCCGGGAGGGTGTCGACCTTGTCACAAATAAAAGCAAGTAGTTCATTAATGATAACGTTACACTTGGTACACTTATCATCTTTATCTTTCGACTGCGCTCGCGGCGGTGGCGCAGCGCTGCGGGGAGACGTGCGTGTCATAGTGCAACGCACGCGAGACTCCACGAAATGACATTATTATGCTAAATTCTATTGTATTTTGAAAAATTTTGGAAATCGACGCGGGGTCTCGTAAAACCAGTCTTTAAGTCTGTCACTTCTTAAGTTTTTCTTATAATTTCGATGACAGAAGTCCAAATACGATCTAAAATAGAGCATAAAATTGAAGGTGTTTAAACAAAGTTTTCTCATCAGATAATAACAACAAGTAACAATCTTTTCTAATTTTATTAATTAATTATAAACAGATAATTAAAATTAAGTATTGTATTCTAAGCTTTTAACTACATACGTATTTTCAACAGTTTATTACTTTTGACAGAAAAGTATTCATCATGGTTTATTCTTCTATCGATCACTTCCTTTTTTACGACAAGCTCTA
This sequence comes from Carpatolechia fugitivella, assembly GCA_951230895.1. NCBI lineage: Eukaryota > Metazoa > Arthropoda > Insecta > Lepidoptera > Gelechiidae > Carpatolechia > Carpatolechia fugitivella. Next base: position 9,343,758 of record OX579655.1, on the reverse strand, counting down.
CCTATAATAATACTCTCAGGATAAAGTAGTCAGTGATTTAAGAAAAATGTCTGTTGACTGAAAAATAAACGTAACTTCGTTTGAAACTACACCGGTTTGTGCTTGGGATAAGCAGAGTCAAGGGCCAATTTGCATTTTGTATAGAGCCAACGATAACACAGCGCGCCCCTCCATATTACTGTTTGTACGTGTGGAGTGGTGGGCGTGTTATCGTAGTCATCAATACATGACATGTATATTCATCTAAAAAATTAGTTTTCATCCGATCTATTCAAAAGTAACGATTGATTCGCACATAAGTGCGCCCAAAGTAGGTCTTAGAAGCCCACGGGCAGGAAAGTGTTTTGAATTTGGAACATGAATATTTGCTTACTGCGGATACAGATATGGAATACAAAATATTGTATGAAAAAAGTTACTGGCCGGTAAGATGGGTGGCCTTCAGCTAAATAAAAATAGAAAACAAATGAAAAATTCTCGAATTACAGCCACCGGTCTTCAACTCTATGGCGAATCTTCAATGGTGCATTGTAAATTATTTTAAAAATGAGTGTTAGGTGTGCTTTACATATTTTAACATTAACATTTGTTGCTATGTTATTCATGAGTTGTAGCTTAAAGCATTTTATAATATTTTTCTCATAGAGGGGGATGAAAAGTAAAATGTATAAACTCGGTCCCAAATATATTTTCCTCTGGCGATGTACTTTCCTTTGAATCCCTCACTGCACTCAGGGTTCTACTTTAGAATCCTTCACTCCGCTCTGGATTCAAAATAGCGCCTTCGCCGTAAAAAAAATCCTTTGCGCCCTTGACATAAAATCTACTATTACCACCCAAAGGAACAACAACAAAGATTATTTTTGTTCGCAGATCGATCTGTCAGATACCGGGCATAAACCCTGAAATTGTTTACTAGGAAACTAAATCAAAAGTGGTGAACTATTTTCTTGGCCGACAGTATGTTTATGTTCTGTTCTATCACTTGCAAAAAATATTTAAATTGTATCAACGAACTCAACTGAATGTTATGTATCTCTCAAATCCTAAATTAGTTAACAGGTCCAAAATTTGAAAAATATTCTGTATAATTGGAAACTTGCTGTAGTTATTCAGGGGCAGCTGATTGCTGATTAAGGGCAGCTGAAACCTAGTTGTAGCTAGCTACTCAGGGGCAGCTGAAACTATAGCTACGGCAATTATGAGAACAGATAACCAAATGTAAGGCAGGCATTTCAGTAGCGTCGCTTGTCGGTGTAAGGCCCGGGCGCGGGGGGGGTGCGGGGCGACGGGCGGCGGGGGCACATCCTGCGGCGCGCGAGGAACACTGCCGCCGCCGCCGCCGCCAGCAGTAACGCCGCTGCCGCCGCGCCCACCGCCACGCCACGCAGGCGCCCGTACTCCGGCACACGAAGAACTGCAGCGCCGCGCGCGCCCGACACGCAGGATACGCGCGCCGTGTAGCGACCGCCTTCTTCCACCTCGCTCACTGCAACATACCACAACCAATTTTAGAATTAGGATGTAAATGACAAGAAATAGGTAGATTTATTGCTACTATGAACAAAATAGCTTTTGAAGCGAAATTTCTTGGCACAATGATATTTTCTCAAAGTGTAAGCCTTTATTTCCAAGCATATTGTATTTCCAGCTATACTCTGTTTATCTTGCATCTCCATCGAGTGGCCCGAGCCTACCCTGCTTGGTGATTAGGCTTAGGGCAGACTAATCGTCTCCACAAATAGTTTGAATTTCTTTAATGTGTGTGTGCATATTTTCTCACGATGATGTTTTTCTTTAAGTTTTTCGTAAGAGCGTCGGACAAGCGTCATTATGAAATCGAAAATGTAAATTGGTTAGTTATCGGGTTCAAATCACCACCATTCGTACAGGAGGCAGTGGCCCTTTCCGCTACACTATCGAGGTCTTAAGCTTTGAGGCTTGTTGAAGTTGCTAAAACATACAGACCAGATAATACTGATGCATATTATACCTATATAAGGTATGCATGACTGTAAATAAGGCGGTCTGACTCATCCTCGTCACGGTACATCGGAAGATACGTGGATGAAAGAAATAAGAAACAAGACTGAACGTGAATGAAGATCGACCATCCTATACTATATAGTAGAGTGTTAGTGATATTTTTAACAAACTCACCGAGCACGTAATCGTGATGCGTGTGCATGGTAGCAATGAGGCGATCCGTTTCTTCCTCTTCGCGGTACCACCGCGCGGTGCACCTCGTCTCGTCCGCCGACTCGCGCTGCCAGCGGACGAGTGCGCCCTCGTCCAGCAAACGCACTGACACGTCCAGTTCGTCCACCCCCGCACCCTCCGCGAACCCTGCCCCGCTCGCCCCCTCCATGTCCACCTCGACTGTTGTTGCTGCTGCTTGTGCTGTCTCACCTACGCCTTCGAATTCGGGATCTGAAAGATTTGAAAATAATACATGTTTCATATGAAATGCGCGGCTCTTGACGAGCATAAAGTACGTAGATTGAACTTTTTAATAAGAGGCAAAATGTCTAGAGCTCTACAAACACGTTAAGACTTTATAGTATATAACCAATGATATTTTTTCTTGGTTTTTGTTTTTATGGATTTACATAAATAATAATGTGCAAAATATTTCAAAGTATAAAAACACGTGCCATGACCCCACTTTTGAAGGCGACTGTAACTTGCGCTTGCCTTGTCACCGGACCACCGAGCGTGAAACTTTGGGACCTCAAAGCCTTTCAATATGGATGTGCGACTTTTTATAGCCAAAATGCTTTGTCGACGAACGTAAGAGATAGGAGTGACTGATGGTGGCTGATTGCTTGTGCTTCTCACCCATTGTTCGCACGTATATCGGTCTGCTGAACAATCCGTCACCGATGTGGTCCTGTGACAGCACGCGCAGTTCGTACTCGGTGCGCGGGCGCAAGTTGACCAGCGTGGCCTCGGTGACGCCGCGCGAGAGGATCTTCATCGTGCGCCATTCTGTGACGGCGCGCTCACGGTACCATACCGTGTAGTCCACCTCCAGGCCACTTGGACCTGCGGGAAACCAGAATAAGAAAATTGGTAAACTGTAGTATAGTGAAAGAGTTTTAGGGCTTTTATTTTTAATTTTATTTATCGGAATATTTTCACTTCAAATAAAATATTTTTAATTTTTCAACCCGGTCCGGGCATAATGGTCATATTCTAGTATTTTGGTTGGTATGCGGCCAAATTATAACACCAAAAATCCAAACGTAATTGGGACCTTATAGCAAAGCTATAGTTGAGGTACTTTTGACAAAAATGTATTAGTTAGGATTCGATGGTAAGGTTTATAATTGGAGAGAACCTTTGATTCATTAGATTTGCTTCATAAAGTTAATCGAACAGCCTCCGTGATCTAGCGTCAGAGTATTCGGATTTTGATCTGGAAGATCTGGGTTGTAGATTGAATTGGAATCCTGCAGTTGTGAATCCAGGAATCAGAGGAAGGCTGCGGGTCAATTTATTCGGTCAGTCGTCCCAAATGGTATAAAGATAAGTAAAGTTTATAGGAAACTAACCGGGCACCCAGGTGAGGTGTATGGAGTGAGGGTTAGCACGCGCGCTGAGGTTGTAGGGCGCACGCGGGGGCACGTTCTCGATGATCAGCTCGGTCTCCACGCTGACGGCAGCGGCCTCATTGCTGGCGGTGCACACGTATATCCCCCGGTCTTCCTCGCTGACGTCAGCAATCGTCAGGTTCCCGCCGTCCATCGAGTGCCGACCCGCAGGCAACTCTAGACCGTCTTTCTGTAATGGTGAACAATAAAATACGTGACCTTCAATCTATAAATTTTCATTGGCAATTATTATTAATGCTTTTCCAGACGATGCACTCTATAGATGCAGATTTTTTGTCACTAAAATCAAGTACATGGTAGAACATACCTCTCTGTCTTATAGTCTCAGAGTTACCTATATTGACCCATCTAAATGGAGTGCGTTTCCCCAGCCAGAAAATGTCGAAAATCGTCATTCAAGTGCAATAGATAATTAGATATACAGCTTCTGTAAATGGTAAGCTGATTTTTAAATTTGGTAAGCTGATAGTTTTTTAATTATTTGATAAAAACAGTTTCGGTTGGAGTAACGTTACCCCAGCCAGATCTTTTGTTTTCTAACGGGTATGTTGAAATAATTGTTATATAAATAATTAGGTATCTATTTGGTATAAATGTTACAACTTAATTTGTACTTGTATTTGCTATGGTTGCGAAGATATTTAAAATCCGACTGCGGTAACGTTTGCACGATTGCTGTATCTCGGAATTGGCTGAACGGATGATTATGATTTTTGTACAGGACATCTGGCTAATTAGTTATAATTTGGTAAGCAATAAAATAATCCACAATAATGCACCGTTTTGAAGTTATTTTAGAAAGTAGAAATATGCTTCAATAGGTCTTAGCAAGGTCCTAGCACTTCCAATAATCGCTCCAAAGACCAACTTGAAACCTTATTATATAGGTAATTACTGCCTATAAATGGTACTGAAGTTTCATTAGTATCCAATACGTAATTAAAAAGTAATAATGAAACTCCAATTTGTTCCAGCCACGGCGCCCAGCGGAGTTATTTGACGACCGATTAACCGAGTTTCCTGCATTAATGGTAACTGAATCTTAAATCAATAGTTAGATATACAGTTCAATTTTATACATGTGAAATTTCAGATCTGTACACTAATTAATTAACGAGATAATCGAAAGAAATTATGTATGCGCGGTAACCCGACCAAATGTAGAATGTTATAAAAAAGCGGCCGCGCAATACATTATACCAACCTTCTAAAATTATTAGTATAATTGTCCTTAAAAGTTGGTACAGTCATGTATGAAATTAGTTTGATTGAAAAATTACTTTAAATTGCTCATACCTATCTAATTGTTAAGTAAGTGTCCACTATGCCATTCTTCACCTTACCTACGTTTTACCATTCTGTCGATGCGATAGGTAGGTACCTACCACGTGTCGTCAATGGTACCTACCTACTTAAGTACCAATTTGCAAGGTATAAATTGCGCCTACGTAGTTTTTTATGTATTTATAGGAATTCATTATTATATTTTTTATATATGTGTTATTTTATTTTTATTTACCTAGGTATTTATTATTAAGTTTGATTATTTTTTATTATATTTGGAAAACCAACAGTAGATATTAAGAATAACTAAATCGATACTAAAGGTAGGCCTAAGTACCTATCTATATTATTATTGTTTTCAAGGTCAACGTTTTACAACGCACTTTTGATATGTAGATGTAAGTATATTGTAAACAATGGTACATCATGCATGCGGTGGCGGCGCGTGGCGCTATCATCGTTATTATGGTGAAGAGAAGATAGAAAGAGGAAAATTGGAAACAGACATGTCGTCGCGGCAGAGGGCGCGCGGGACGGGCGGAACGAAGGGGGTGCTAGTTACTTGAATTTAGGTATCAAATAGTATCAAAAAGGTACTGTAATTTGATAGTTTCCAAACTTAAAATATCGCACTTGGTCCAGAGGTTCTGACGCTAACGATTTTTAAATCAGATTAAAAAAAACAGTAGAAGTTACCTACCTACTGTATAATATAAATTAGACCTTACTGCACTGTGATTTTATTATTATTGATCTGTGATTATGATTATTTACAATAAAACTTATGGCTACAACAAGTATTTTTCTTTCAACTTATTCGGAACGCTAAACACAACACAGTGAAAATAGTGAAAGTGTTTACAGTTCCTAACTTTAATTTCAGATAAGTAAGCGATGTTGCATATTTATTAGTACATTAAAAATTATCTGTGATTAATTTTGCATTTAATTTATACTTATACTTACTTCAGTAAAGTAAAAGTAAAAACACTTTATTGCACACAAAAGTAACATACAAGCAGTTAGGTACAGGTTTATAGGTTACTTTAATTTAATATCTGCATAATAATCATCATCTACATAGGTATTCCGTATTTTTTTATTACCTACGCGCAATATATTCTATCTGTAGATTCAAAATATTTAATTATAACTATGTTTTATTTTAGCACTTGTGTACCCGTCAGTACAAAACCACGTAATACTCTCACGTATTATCTTTTAAGTTTTAGAAGGTTGGTATAATGTATTGCGCGGCTGCTTTATTATAACGTTCTAGATTTGATCGGGTAACCGTGCATACATCATTTCTTTCGATTATCTCGTTAATTAATTAGTGTACAGGTCTGTAATTTCACATGTATAAAATTTAACTAATATCTAATTATGGATTTAAGATTCAGTTACCATTAATGCAGGAAACTCGGTTAATCGGTCGTCAAATAACTCCGCTGGGCGCCGTGGCTGGAACAAGTTGGAGTTTCATCATAACTTTTTAATTACGTATTGGATACTAATGAAACTTCAATACCATTTATAAGCAGTAATTACCTATATAATAACGTTTCAAGTTGGACTTTGGAGCGATTATTGGAAGTGCTAGGACCTTGCTAAGACCTATTGAAGCATATTTCTACTTTCTAAAATAACTTCAAAACGGTGCATTATTGTAGATTATTTTATTGCTTACCAAATTATAACTAATTAGCCAGATGTCCTGTACAAAAATCATAATCATCCGTTCAGCCAATTCCGAGATACAGCAATCGTGCAAACGTTACCGCAGCCGGATTTTAAATATCTTCGCAACCATAGCAAATACACAAGTACAAATTAAGTTGTAACATTTATACCAAATAGATACCTAATTAATTATATAACAATTATTTCAACATACCCGTTAGAAAACAAAAGATCTGGCTGGGGTAACGTTACTCCAGCCGAAACTGTTTTTATCAAATAATTAATAAACTATCGGCTTACCAAATTTAAAAATCAGCTTACCATTTACAGAAGCTGTATATCTAATTATCTATTGCACTTAAATGACGATTTTCGACATTTTCTGACTGGGGTAACGCACTCCCCTGTACAGCAAAAAGGCTGTCGTAAGTAGTTATTCTTTTTATCAGCGATTGGTAGCGGTTGGTTGGTGGTTGATTGGTTACGTTGGGATGTAGTCCTCCAGTTTAGTAAGACCCCAAACATACCCTTGCCCAGAGCAAAGTTGGAGGCGGATGGTGAGGTTGCGTGTTCTGCGGCGCGCACGGCAGCGTTAGCACTTGGCCGAGCCGCGCCACGTACAGCGGCAGGGGGCGCGCGCGCAGCGACGGCGGACGCTGCACGCGCACGCGCACGCGAGGCGACGCGCCCGCTGAGCCTAGCACGTTGTAAGGCGTGCACGAGTAGTCGCCCTCGTGGGACTCGTCCACCTGCCAAATATGGTGTAGGTGGAGTGGGAGTAATCACATGGACTTCACTTTATCATATTGAAATGCTTTTTCTAAATGGAATTTTCGTGGAGTCAAACTTCCAAAATCAAAAAATCTAAAATATTTTACTCGAATTAAGATTTTTACAAATCATTTTTCGACAACAAAGCTATGATGGTTGGCACTTCTTTCCAAAAATCGTACAGAAAATAAGTGCTATTTTGTAACCTGGTTGAAGAGCAGGGAGCCATTCCTGCTGTAGAAGACCCCAGGCACGTTGTAAGGGTCAAAGAGGAAGCCGTCCTTCTCCCAGCGAAGGTTGGTGAGCGGCGGGTTGGCGCTGAAGTGGCAGTCCAGGCTGGCTGGCTTGCCGTAAGGCAGGAATCGCTCTTCTGGTGCGTAGACCACCTTCGCCTTGTCTGTAGTAGCAATTTAGTTGGGAGACGAAAACCAAAAAAACCATTGTAAATTAAGTTGGATCAAATTGAGAGGTGTTATAAATTATCTAATTTAAAGCCTTTTATGAATTTGGCGTGTACAATGTTAGGCATAAGGTGTGATTTTCAAATTCATACTTGACTGCGTTTACTCAACGTTCTTGTTATATCATGAGATCGAATCCCTCAGTGGGGACTGTGGGGGATATGAGCTGATAATACTACAAACTCACACTGCACATCAAGGAACGCGGCGGCGCTTTGGTCAGGCAGGTCGGGCGCTCGCACTCGGCAAGAGTATTCCCCAGCATCTGCGCTGGTTGCCACGCGCAGCACCAGGCTGCCGTTGAGCGGCAGTTCAGCCCGTGCGGCTAGTTCAGGCAGCGTGTCTATTGGCTCGCCATCTTTAAACCAGAACACGCTCCACTCAGGGTCCTTCGGCAAACACTCCAATTCAGCTCGGTCGCCCTCTAGCACGGTCACGTTGGTGGGCGGCTCTACGATCAAATTACCTCCTGGAACACGGTCATACAAACCATTTATTCCATATGCTCAGACAGAGGTCAGAGAATCATTTACAAAAAAAGAAATATCAATTAAGAATTATATGTCCACCAGCAGACACGCCTGCGGAAAAAATCAAAGGTTGTATGTGAAGTCAACTAACCCGCACTGGGTATGCTCGAGTCTCTCGGTGGAAACAATTGGATTGTGAGGACAGGTCTGTGTAGCGCTTTATTATCACTTTGGTACACATAGCAGTGGTCCTTTAGGAAAAAACGTATCGTGAGCTGTGTAGTGTTTCTTATATATCGAGTGGGTTGAAATTTCGTTGACCGACCGCACAATCCCTAGTATCAGCGTTATGAAGCCGCCTAAGTGTTATTTATACTAACCGTCAACATCGAGGTAGTAGAAGGTGCCGTTGTTGCGCGCTGGCGGCGTGCGGTTGGGGAAGGTGACCTGGCAGCGGTACAGGCCGGCATCTGTCTCACGGACTGCACTGATGTTGATGGAGCCCCGCCCGAGCCCGGGCTGCAGCACTCGCCGCACGCGCCCCCCCCAACGGTCTGCCACCGCCGGACCCCCCACCTCGCCGCTGTACCACGAGAAAATCGTCTCGCCCTGCGTATTTACCGTTTTATTTATAGGCTGAGAGATCTTTTATCATACAGACAGAATAAGGTACTCTTGACCTCAATCAACCATGACTGGCGGGCAAAGTGGGGCCACGGCTCGAAACCGATTCGGAAAAACCTACATTTTTCAGGTTAATTCAATTTTTTTCTGCTGGAGCGGAAACATATCCGGAGCTTTAGTCAAACCTAAGTATAATAAACCGGTTAATTCCGCAAGTTGTGAATGTCCTTCGCGGTGGCACGTGGCAAGCGTGGTTTACATTGCACGTCTTGACGTAGTAAAGCGAGTTGCAACTTTCAAAATTTTTTTACAGTATTTTACTATCGTACATAGCGACTCGCTGCGCCCGCCCGCGCCACCGCCCGCCCCGACTTCGCACGGGTAATTTAGCCAGCGTATGCCATGTAAGCGCCCAAAAATTGATTTTAAACGAATTGATTTAAAAATATTGAAATTTCTCGACTATATTAAAACTTATTTAGAATGTTATAAAGTTCCTAGAATTGGTTTCCTAGAATAGTTTTTTTTTATAACATAGAACGACTCTTGAAATCCTTTTTCATCTGCTTTAAAGCTAAGATAACAAAAAAAGAAGTAGGTAATAAGTATAGTTTTTAGTCTGGGTTTTAAGATAAAGGCAAATCAGATCAGATTCTTCAGAGCTGTGCTAATCCCACGAGTTTGATATACATTATCCTAGTCATCGCCTCACTCACTTACCAAATCAATATGATGTTAATCTAAATCGTCGTTAACAAGGTAAGATGGGAAAACATGCTATCTAACATATTACGTGAATGATCCAATTTATTTGGTTTTGATTGGTGAAGTAGAGAGCCTCAATGAGTGCACTCATGAGGCACTAAATCCATAAATAAACATCTGTTCAAAAGAGGTGGTTTTAGTTGGAGTCATGCCGGTATGCATGAGTAATCCTATCAAGTTATTTTGTGTAATGTGAACACTGTAAACTAAATACTTATCCAGAGCGACAGACCATTCTGTGCATATAATGTAGTTACTTGTGTAGTGGGTGCGGCGACCCGTCGTTCGATGTACAATGGACTGATTGAGTAGTGTAGTAGCCGATCGTACGGCAAAACGGTCTGAGAATATGGGGCCTTAAGCAGACTGGGCCCCGGCTTATACAGGGAAATACTTACCCAACGGGCCGACAATTGATATGAAAGATAACTAAAAAAATAAAAGATTTTATTGCAAGTAGACAGAAATGTAAAAAAAGAAAACTATTTTACAATAAAAACAAAACTTTGCTACGAGCGACGTAGCAACCGTAGCAGTTCATAGCAATGGTACTACGTCGTCGTTGTATTCTGCTTTTACTCACGAGCGAGCACATGTGAGGTACAAACTCATGTACCTACTGCAACCTGATCTGCAACCAAAAACTGTACGGACGTACAACGATTTGCGTTGATGATACGCATTTTGCTTGGGTATTTTGTAATGCCATGCCGGGCCTTACACCGTGCTCACTTAATCATTTGTAGTTTATTTGTATACCAGTTATAAATTGTAGCTTTGTTTTGTTATTCAGGGTTTTATATAAGTACCTACCTATCTTCATCCTTGCCTCGCGTCATTTGAGATGCTAGATTAACTTATTGTAGGCATTATTAACAAGCAACACAAAAGTGTCAAAAATATGGATTTGCGATACTAATAATGTCTGAACTGAAAAATTACCAATGAACATGCCCAAATGATTATGTCCAAACTGAATAACAACCAATTCGTCCGTCCAATATAATAGCAATATTATGAGGACATTTAACACCCGGTCATATAATCCTAAACTAGGCAGAACAAAAAAAAACATTAAACATTATTTTTTTAAAACCTACATTACGGGTACCAGACCGCTAATACACAATAGGAATACATAAAAAAAACATAATCCAGACGCTACATAGCCAATCCCATATTACACAAATCTGTCTGTCCACCACCTGCCTCCAACCAGCTACCACGATATCCGCAGGACTAAGTACACAAACCTAGGCGCATTACATCTGTCTCAGGTGTCTCTCTGTCACCGACCGTATTGGTAGCAATTGGACTACAGAGCCATAAAATGCAGCCTGCACTTCGGAAAATAGTGCCAGGGCTCCTGTTCATCTAGCTATGTCTCTGTCAGGGCGCACGGTTCTCGCCATGCGGGCTGCGCGCGCGCCGAGGACAAGTGGCGGAGACAATCGCGCGCTGCCGCCGCCGCCGCTCCCACGCGCACGCCGGCCTCGCTAGGATTGCGTCTGTTGAGGGCTAGGTGCGACCGACTGCATTGTTGACACATTTGTTTTATTTATGTTTACACACCGTAATCTTACTCTGAATAATTAGATGTGCACCACGTGGAGAGCACGTTTTAATTCCTTATCGAATTGGTTGTTGTAAGGTAGACAACTGACCTCACAAACCTGGTGTCAGAGTTGTAGGGTTGCTAAAGCCCTCTGACATGCCTCATGTAACGACAATTTTCCTTAGATAATAGCCGGTGCCCGGGACCAACAAAGGGAACGAAAAGCGAGAAGATTTCGTGCTTCGGAAGGTATTTTCGAAGCACTGGAATGTGACTGGGGACAAATTCACAAACAGATTTTTGTGTGACCACAGTGTCCCCAACGGAATTCAAACCCGGAACCTCCGTAACGAGAACCTAACGCTCTACTACTCGGCTGCGCGTATTATTGAGTATCACCATAATTTTTTTTTTTTTTTTTTTATAATATTTGAAAACACTGTTGATGAACGTCTGACTTAGAATTAAACCAATCTCAGATTTGTCCCCACTTTGCTGTTTTCAGAATTAAATTCTCCATAATGAATAAATAGGCTGATTGATTGATTGAATGAATTATCATGACAGTAGGTTAAAATATAAATTTATTTTAGATTTAGCAATTTCTTAATCTTAAAAAAGACTTTTTATAGTATCTAGCACTGTCTAGCAGTAATCACTAATCCATCTTTTCATACTTTATAGTATAGGACATGCGAAAGTCTGCCTGTGTAGTCTGTTTGTCTGATCCTATTTTGATTTTTGAACAAAGATAAATTCGAATACTTTTTACCGCAAAAACAACTTTATTTCTACAGAAAAAAATTGTGGATGTTTGGATCGGACAGCTAGACAATTATTAATAGACGAAGAATGTATTGTCAAATGACGACAAGTGAGTATGACCTTTTGTGGTTAAATAAGACCGCAAAACGCTGGCTCTACTTGTTTGTAATACAACACTGGTAACGAATCTGTCTGTCTGTCTTGTCTACACAAACATTTATAAGTAAATACGAAACAATAAGTATTGAAATTAAAAACTGCCATACGATGCGATCAAAATCTGCTTGCACTAAAAACTGATAAAATTGTATTCTTGAACCCATTTAATTTACTCCAACTTTTGATTGAAATCAATCGATTAAATTGAAATCGAATTGTCTTGTCTTGTCTTTCCTCGCAACTTCTCAAAACGGCATCTCGTAGCGGCGTAGCAGTCAATGAAAATAGTTACGTAGTTTTGTTGCTACGAACTGCTACGGTCGCTACGCCGCCGTAGCTTATTGATATCTGGCACCTCGCTCATGTCAGCTATAATCTAACTTCAGTGTACTGTAGCATCGGGCCTCGTTGGTCCGAGTGCTATGTAGTTTGATACTGGCGATAGTATTCTTTTTGCAATATATTCGTTCTCTTTCTAAACTGAATAGTTAAAAAGAGAACAAATATATTGCAAAAAGAATACTATCGCCAGTATCAAACTACATAGCACTCGGACCAACGAGTAGGGGTACTCCCAGCGGGTATCCCTCAGGTTAGAAATCTAGATGCAGCGAACGTGGAGAGGCCACGCTATGCACCGGCTTCTTCTGCTCCTGGTACTCCAGTACGCAGAGAATACAACTTAAGACCGAGGGTAAGGTTCGACCAGTCACAAGATTTCCGGCGGCAGAATTCGGGAAACTCCAGGCGGCTGCCCTAAGCGCCACGAACGAGGCGGCCGAGAGACGAGTGGCGACATCGTCGGCAGGGTCGCAGACGGAAGACATAGTTTTTAAGCCTATATCTTTGAATAATGTTAAAGTTAGGCCCATAATAAAGATTATTTATAAGAATTTTTCTTTTCCAGCTTTAATAGATTCTGGCGCGAGTGTGTCGTGCATTAATTCATCTATTATTAAGGATGACCCTTTTGATAAGGAAGCAGTATTTTTGCAGTCAGTCAACGGGCAGAGACTTTCTTCCCTAGGTAAAATAACATGTTCCTTTCAGGATAAATAACGAGCAATACTCGTCAACCTTTGTTGTTGTTAAGGATCTTGCTTGTTCCGTTATTTTGGGGCAGGATTTTTTGTGTTCTCATGGAGGAATAGTTGATTTTTCTTCGGCGAGAATAATTCTGGGGAAAAGTGCAGTCGATTTTGTTTCCGATGACAGCATGTCTTTTATTTTCCAGTCGGCTGTCAGCTGCGATGAAATTTGTACTTCGTTTTTTGAAAGTGACGTCGAACAAAAGTCTTCTTCGATAAGGGTCGATTCACACTTATCGAATTTGTCGCTACGTGATTATATCCATTTTGTATCTTTGGATGATAGTTGTGAATTCAATATCAATTCTAAGGAAGATTTTATTACAATAAAACCGATTTAGATATTAACGATAGGGAGGTTTTATTAGGTTTGTTGGACCGGAATAAGGATAGGTTTGCCTTTGACTCTTCGCAGTTAGGACGGTGTGACATCGTGGATGTGGATATAGAAACCTTGAACGAGCAACCCATTTCTTCGAGGCCTTATAGAGTTTCTCCGGCACAGAGGGAAATTATTGATAAACAGGTGGAAGAGATGCTTCGTCTTGACGTTATTGAAGAATCTAACAGTTCTTATGCGTCGCCGGTGGTGTTGGTGAAGAAACCAGATGATTCTTGGAGGTTTTGTATCGATTATAGGCGTTTGAATAAAATCATCGTTACAGATAACTATCCTATTCCTGCTATAGATGATCTCATTGGATATTTGGCGAATGCTAGGTATTTTGCAGAATTGGACCTCAATTCTGGTTATTGGCAAACTAGTATTCGAGAGGGAAGGCATAAGACAGCTTTTATTACTCCTACTGGACTTTATCAATTTAAGGTAGTTCCTTTTGGGTTGAAAACCAGCCAAGCAGTTTTCCAGCGCATGATGGATAAGGCGATAGGGGATTTACGATATAAAAATGCTGTTGTATATGTCGATAATATAATAGTTTATGGCAAGACATTCGAAGAATTTACGAATTCGTTGTCTAAGCTATTTGAGCGTTTCCGCACAGCTAATCTAACTTTCAAACCATCTAAATGTAGATTTGGTTTAACATAATTAAATGTTTTAGGCTACCACATTTCGGGTAATGGTATAAAACCTGATCTGACCAAAATTGAGTCTATTCGCAATGTTGTTGAGCCTAAATGCACTAAGGATGTTAAAAATCTCTTGGGTTTATTTTCCTATTATCGTAAATTTGTGGAAAATTTTGCGGAAATTACCTTGCCTTTAGTAAAATTGCTTAAAAAAGGGATTAAATTCATTTGGTCTGATAATTGCCAACATGCTTTTAATTTAATTAAAGATAAATTGGTGAATCCCCCGATATTGAGGTATTTTCAGGCGAATAACAATATTGTAACGCGTTTGATGGTTGATGCATCAGACGAGGCTTTAGGAGCAACGCTGATGCAGGAATTTGAAGGAGTCATGCATCCCATTGCTTACGCTTCAAGGAAATTGTCATCTGCGGAAGTCCGTTACTCAGTAACAGAACGCGAATGTCTTTCTTTGGTTTGGGCGTTAAAATATTTTAGAACTTATTTATGGGGCTCTTCTTTTCAAGTAGCTACGGATCATAAAGCTCTTTGTTGGTTACAGTCTAAAAAAGATATGACGGGACGTTTAGCTCGGTGGGCACTTGCAATCCAAGAGTGGGATTTCCAAATAGTTTTTTGTCATGGTAAAGATAATGTGGTTGCTGATTTTTTGAGTAGGAATCCGTTGGTTCCAGTGGAACCTGACCCTTATATTTCGGATTTCAAACATGACGGTTTGGAAATTTTTCGAATTGAGTCAACTTCAATTCATGACAGGCAAATGTCTGACAGTTTTTGTCGTAATGTAATTAATATTTTGGAGCGGAATCATAGACATAAAGGTTTTTTCTTAAGAAATAGGTTGTTATGTAAAAGAGTTTTGAGACAGGGTGTTTTGAAAGATGTTCTTGTCTTACCAGGTAGTTTGTTTACAGATGTGATGAAGGAGTTGCATGATGATGCGTGGACAGGTGGTCATTTAGGGTTTTCTAAGACCTTAAATAGGTTTCGCTCTAGATTCTTCATGTCTAATGCGGATAAAGAGATTGAGTTGTATATCCGTTCTTGTATTTTATGCCAAGAAAGAAAAGGAGGTATCACCTTAGCACCATTGTTGCCTATTTCGGTGTCAGGTTTGATGGAAAAGGTTGGTGTCGATGTTGTTGGTCCTTTTCGAACTTCTTCTCAGGGCAATAGATTTGTCATTGTTGCTTTGGAGTATGTTTCTCGCTATGCTGTTTGTAAAGCTGTTCCTCGTGTTACGTCTGACGTCATTGTAGATTTTCTCACAGACGAGATATTCTGTAGGTTTGGAGGAGTTCAAGAGATTGTTACCGATCGAGGTACGGTTTTTACTTCAAGGTTGGTGAAAGAAGCGGTTGAGTTTTTTGGTGCTAGGCTTATCCATACTACTTCTTTTCATCCACAGACGAATGGCCTAGTTGAACGTTTTAATAGGACGCTCCTTTCTATGCTTTCTAAGTTTATATCTTCCGATCAGCGTGATTGGTGCCGTTATCTTTCGATGTTGGTTTTTTCTTATAATTCTAGTATCCAAGCTTCGACAGGGGTAATTCCTCATCTTCTTTTGTATGGTAGGGAACCGCGTACGGTACTTGATATGGATTTAGGAATTAATGGGACTGAAAATGTTAACACTTTGAACCAAAAAATTGACTTGGTTAGAGACTTATCTCGGCGGGCGATTTCCGGGATTAATAAAGCACATTTTAGGCAAAAAAGGCTATTTGACAAAAAGACGGTAGTAAAACAGTTTGAGCCTAATGATTTGGTCTTGCTTTATTCTCCTAAACGGGTTACTGGAAGAACTTACAAATTATGTAGACTATTTAAAGGTCCATTTGTTATCGTAAGACGCGTAAATGACCGTAACTATATTATTCGAAAAACGGGTAGGTCAACTCGTACTTATTTGGTTCATGTAAATAGATTGAAAAAGTTTTATGTTCGCTAAAGATTAAAAAAAAATATTTTCTTCCTCTAGTTTGGAAAAGATTTCACGTTGGTGTTGGAATCATTAAAGTTGGAAAGGGAAATAGTTTCAAAAATGACAGATATTTTCTTTGTTTAATTCTTGACAGTTCAACTATTTGAATGTTTAGTCTGTTATAAATACTTCTTGGAGTAAAATGGCGATCCGTTTCGTCAAAGATAAAGTGTCGTGTCCTGGTCTGTCACTTTTGTAAACAGATGTTTACGTATTTATTTTTATTTATATTTTATTGAATTCCCTTTTATTGTATTGAGGTAGGTAATTTCTTTTGGGGTTATGCTTAGGTGACCTGCATAATACAAAATAAAACATAAATGCATTATTGTCACTAGTTTTTACGAATTGTTTGTACGTTTTTCTAAACGGATTGGTAGTTAGGTTTCGTGTACGAAGGTTAGGTTGAGATTGTTTGCGCTGTTAGTTGGCTGATTAGGCACAGTTGATACACCTGCTTTAAGAGACATAGAAGCTTTGTAGGGTGGTCTGTTTAGGATCACACGTATTCTATCTGTCCTTTTCTAGGTTAGTAAAAGGTTGAGATTTCTATGAGTTATGATGAGGTATGGAGTTAGGATATGGGAAGAAGTGATAGGTAATTTTTTTTCAATTCATTATATATGCCAATCCAAGTGGTTGTCATTTTCAAATCCATATATTTAATAATTTGAATATGATGTTGTTTCTTGTAAGAAGACATGTAATGTACTTGTATCTTAGTCTAAATAATTATTTTTCTTCCTAGTCGCTAGTTATCTTGATATTGTTGTTACTATATTGTTTTTTTCTATGTATTAATCCTATTATTTGTTTCATGTGCGGGCTGATAAAACTTTTATATTTAAACAATCATTAATATTTTCTTCTACACCTCCTTACTGACGCGAGATGTACTTCAGGACATCAGTGATGCCTGAATGAAAAGAAAATAATTTTTCATATAAAAAAACAACATTTATATCTTAGCTCATTTGATTGTTTTTTCTATATGCGTTATGCATAATTGGTTGTATTCTTTTTTGTTAGTGGGATGTTAACTTCTCTTTCTTTGGAAACATAGCTTCAATTTTAACACCTTAACTTCTTTTTCTATTTAGCTTTTAAATGAAATATAATTTAATTCTTGAGATTCTTGAGTATTGTGATTGGTGTTAACATTGTTTTGATTATCTTGATTTAATTTTTTTATCGTTAACTTAAATGTTTTAAATTTCATTTTAAATTTTGCATGCTATGTCTTTGAAGAATTTTATAGATTCAGGTTAGGGTTTGCATCTTGTAATTGAGGTAGCTGTTAGCTTTGGTTTAGGATGGTAAGATATGGGTCCTGTTTTAAGTATTTTTGGAGAGGTTTTTTATTTAGAAAAATTATTAGAAAATATTTTTCTGGTAATTAGACTTTAGCTAAGTCCAGGATCTAAGTCTTCCATTGTTTTTTTTATTAGATTTTTATTAAGTGAATTTTTCCCTCTCTTAGGTAGGTAGTTAGTTACTAGTAGATTGTAACTAGCAAAAAAATTTTTTGGGTCTTCAACCAAAAAAATTTTTTTCAGGGGAGACCGGGGATAGTTGTAGCATCGGGCCTCGTTGGTCCGAGTGCTATGTAGTTTGATACTGGCGATAGTATATTCGTTCTCTTTTTAACTATTCAGTTTAGAAAGAGAACGAATATATTGCAAAAAGAATACTATCGCCAGTATCAAACTACATAGCACTCGGACCAACGAGGCCCGATGCTACAGTACCTACAACCTGGTTTGAAGTATACTATTCTCTCGCCTCGATTTCTATCTGTACGTCAATGAATATTACATTTTTATAAAATCCAAGCTTGATGATTGTGACCTACGCTACGAGTAACCTGATATATTACACACAAAGAAGGAACAGTTTGTACGGGAAGCTACAGATATGAGGTCGGTCTTATTTTCGAAACAATTTGCTTCAGGCAATCTTTGAATTATAAACTGATTTGAGAGACAAGAGTGCTTAGTGACTCTATTTATACAGTCTTTTCAAAATCTGTAAGCCAGAATGTAAGCGTTTCAAAACTTATCTTGATTTGCCTAGACAGCTTTTATGCAAGTACTTTATATAGGTATGGCAAAAACTGTCCTTAACCAAACTAGCCATATTTGCTAGCTAAATTACCCTAATATAAAATAACACGGAAGGTCTCGGTCCAGCAGTCAAATGAGGAGAGACACGGTCTAATTAGGAAGTGGCCAACTTCAACAGTTTCTTAAGTAGGTAAGTATTGTTCGGAGAGGCGCAGCTGCGCAGAGGGCTGCGACACACGGCGACACGCGACGACGACGCGGGAATCGCTGTGATTATCGCGTGTCCCGTTTCTCACGACTCCGACGCAGTCCGTGGCGATTCATGAATTAGCCTCAACTGATTTAAGAAACACGCTAATAATCACTAAGCAAGCGATACAGATTTGTGACTTGTTTCTGTACTTTCAGCATTACGGTATTGATCGGAAAAGAAAATGAAAGTAAACTTAAGTAGACTTCCCGACTTTAAAAATAATTTTGTTTGGCCATCTCCAAAAGCAACAAGCTTCTTGGGAGCCAACTAAAGTTCTGTGCACCCTTTTAGGATATGAGCATGATTTCTCTTTGTATGGATAATACTGAAAAACCCGACCAACGCACGGAGTTGTACGGAGGACAGACCTTAATAAACTCACGTTATGTCATGTAAATAGGTCGGATTTTTTTTTTTCATACTCGATCATTACCGTTTCCAGAGAAAAAAATCCGTTGGTGCTATCCAATGAGGCTTCGTGGTAGAACTACAAGCAAGCAACAGTTATTACTCCAACTAGTATCCTTTTTTTATATTTCAAAAGACACATTCTACGAACACACTATTATTCTATTTTAAAACTTTTAAAATAATTATTTTTGTTTCATAGCTTTTGTGACTATTTTATTTTTATGACATTTAATTAATTTTTGTTTTTATTGATGATGTTTTTTTTTTACAAGGTGTTCTTTTAGTGGGTGTAATTTCGTTATGTTAATTTTGTAAATTAGTTTGACATGTCTTTGTTTTAGTTATACTTAGCCAATTTTTATTTCAAACACAATTGATATTGTTCATGAATAAATTATCTGAATCTGAATCTATTTTCACTTGAGAGGGCCCGTGCCCCGTACTATACGTGTGACAGGGACCTTGTTAATTTGAGACAGGTGCACGTGTAAAGTGGTTCATACATATCGCCTTGTTTGCATTTAATGGATATAGCAGATGGCTTCTTGGAGTACAAGGAAATAGCTATTAATACCTATCTCATTCATTAATTTGCTTCAATTTGATAAGCTTTGTCTTTATTCTATCTAAGCCTGATTTACATTGGTCAGGTATTTAGCGAGCTTCATAACTTGACTCGCTATATAAATTCTACACGACAGCACTTATAAACCGTACTTGCTACTTTACTAAAGATTAGACTTATAATGTCAATCGGGCCATGTCCGTAGCCCACAGATCCAGGAAGATAAACACAGCAAGTCGGATTCAGTGCTTTTGGTAAACATGCGTTAGCTTACATCTTTATCCCACTGCAGGTGATATGGGATTTCATTTCCGAAAGGGAAGTCAAGGTGGCAGTTCATGACGGCAAATCCGCCAACAATCGCGCGCAGCCGCTCCGCCTCCAGCGGCAGCAAAGCCCCGCCCACAACCGCTAACAACGCACATGCCGCCCATGAAACATGCGCGTAGAACATCGCACAACACTGGCCACTGCACTCGCGCTGGGACACGAGTCTCGACACTGCGGACACCTCACTCTGCACTGACCGCTGCTGCCCTAATGGAGTTAACCTCGCGGATCAGGCGTGAGTAATGCCGCCTCCTCCGCCCCCGCCCCGCTCGCGGCACGCGCCCGCGCAGGCAGGAAGCGCCGCTAATGCGCGCGCGTGATTAGCTCTCCTACAACGTCTTTATGTTCCCCAGCAATCAGTTTTAATGAAAAGATGTCGCTCGGCCACCTTGCGCAGCTATGTCTATATTTACAACTCGACGATTTTAGAGGTCCGTAAGAAAGTGCATCAAAATATTGTGTGTGTGTGTGTGTCATGATTTCTAAAAGAAAAGAATCTTAGTAAGGGCCATCATCAGCATGTTGCTTGTAATGGGTTATAATTTGTTTGTAACATAAGGTCGACGACCGACCTCCCAACCCAAGAGTCATTGAGTCGCCAAACGCCGTGTGACATGTGACAGCTACACTCGATAGCGGAACCCGGATCGGGTAAAGAACACACCTGAAAATCTCTTAAACTAAGAATGCTAACGCAGTGAAATAAATTGTGTCATCAACAGCTCATTTACGTCCCCAACGAGGGGCTCGACCCTGCCCTGAATTAGGCGATTAGGCCTTAGTCGACCACGCTGGCCCAGTGCGGGTTGGTCGACTTCACACATGACCTTTGAATTTCTTCGCAGGAGTGTGCAAGTTTCATCACGATGTTTTCCTTCACCGTAAGAGCGTCGAATAAACGTACACATGAATTCGAAAACACATTGGTACGTGGTGGGGATCGAACCCGCGTCTCCCGGACGGGAGGCAGCGGCCCTAGCCACTAGACCACCGACGCTCTATATAATTATATATCTTACTATACTTGGGTTACTATAGGATGAGCTCTGACAGATTAAAATTATAAAAACTTTTTAATATTATTTCTTTATTTATCTTTATTATTTATTTATTAAGTAAAATTACATACTGTTTAATGATAAAATAAGAGGTAAAGTTACTTTTTTTTAATATTTTAGCTATTATAGTTTTTAAACTGAATATTATTAAAAAAAGTTGTTAACGTCGTATGAAAAATTTTGAAGCTGTCAGAACCCATCCTTTAATAACCCGACTATAGCGGCCCGCCCCGGCTTCGCACGGGTAGATCAATGTCAAAAACAAAAATCCTATTCTTTACATTATAGACTCTTTAAATTACATATGAAAAATATTGTCCTACCATTTTTATCCTACCTCTACCCTACTCTACCTTACCTACACCTACCCAACATCTACCCTTCACCTACTCTAAACCTACCCTACACCTACTTTACACCTACTCTACACCTACCCTACACATACCCTACAACACACCCACCCTACATCTACCCTACACCATTGTAGAATATGTTTTTGTTCTATCATCAATAATTTCCGCTACGTATGCGATGAAGGAAATTTTTAAGCAAATTTGTTTACACCTCGGTTTCGTTACTGAAGTTTTTGCAAGGACCCGGGACTCGCTCGCTGGGCCGTGGGCCCGTAGTATTATTATTATTATGCAAAAATCGGTATCATATCTACATCTACATTACGGTCAAGGTGGTAAAATTGTTATAAATGTGAAAAACCTTCACACCTAAATTAATAAACGGATGAAATTTTGAATGGACATAGTTTGTACCCGTGGTTTGTACCCTGGAATTGTGTGTTACATAAATGGTGAAGGAATGTTGAAGTTTGACTAACAAGAACAAAAATTCCTGTTTTTCACACTGGTGGTGTGATCGCATCCGGAGGGGAGAAATTAGTCTGACATACAGTCCGTAAGGGGATTAGCACAGGATACTTTTAACGGAAAAAATCTACACAGCCCAAGCGTAGCCGGGGGCGAACAGCTAGTATAACATAATATAATATGACAAATGCGCGCCGTGATCCTATACTCAGCGGGACCCTCGCTAGGGATTTCTTGTAGAGTTCGGATTTGTAAAAATACATATTTCCAACGGGTAAGTTCTCTGTAGAACTACATCGTTCATCATTATTATTCAAAATAATGTAAATAAAAAAAGTATTACGGAACCTTCTTCACGTAGCCCAGCAACGCACTCAGTCATTTATTGTCAAATTTAAATTGATGGAAGAGTTAAGTGGAATATTGTGTCATGGTTCAAACAAAGCTTAGATATTTAATCAGATAATAGAATAATAGCGAAATACTATAATATAAGAGCGGAAATTATACAAAGGACACAGCTTCCTAAAAGCATTTATTACCATAATACTTATTCATAAATCATAATTGTTTATCATTATTATTATTATTTATAAAACAATACATATAAAAATCTCTTAAAACTACTTTTATGTATAATAAATTTTGGAATAGATTGAAATGCGGGAATTACATGTTTCAGTTAAATACATAACGTGGGGGTCCGGCTTTGGGCACAAAATAGAAAGGTACAGAAGGCGCGCTTCAAGTGATACTACACGCGATAGCAAGTGCACTGCACTCACACAAATGAAGATAAATGGAGTTTTCTTACCATATCTTCTCTACAGATAGCACACTTTGAAGTAAACGTGCCAACCTTGGACGCTTTCGTCCTTAGTATTAGAGCTAGCTACCGAAAAATGATATAAAAAAATTGAAATCTTACATTGAATAAATGTTATTGATTTCTGATTAGCCGTTATTCTTCATAGAACGCGCCATGGCCCATGAAGACTCAAATATTTAAGTTTTTATTTTTATTATATAGATTACGTTCAAAAATATAGGCTCGTCTTTGGCGATCGCCAGTGCTCACTGAAGCTAAATGCAACTGTAGTTTGTTTTCGCGTGTTGTATCGAGCGGTCCTTCTAATCTTATTTATTTTGTGGTTGTGGCCCTCTGATGCCGGGTATTACGGACTTTGCACTTAGCCCTGCATGATAAGGTGCACGAAGTTCTCGTAGTTGATATTTCCCTGCGAGTCCTCTTGCCCTTGTAGGAGCTGTTCCACCTAGTAAAATAACACTAATATTAGTACAGGGTGTTACAACATAATATAGGAGCATAGATGGCATTTTTTTAAAGGAACCAGGGTTTTAGTCCTTCCTAATCCTAACCCTGGTGTTAGACGTAATATTGAGCTACCGCTAAAGGCTTTTAAACGACTATTTTCCGTAAATACGTAATAGCCGGGACATACATACATACATGGGCCATGTCAGAAGCCATTAGCCGCTGAATAATTATTATTCCGACAGCAGGGTTCGTGGGGTCGGTAATCGACCATACAACTCACACGATATGATCAACAGTAAAAAAGACTGACGCACACAGGAGTATCATAAGAGTTACGTTTTTCCTTTTAAGGTACGAAACCCTAAAAATGTATGTATGACTGTGTGCGACTGAAGGAAGTCTGGAATATATTTTTATGTAGCAATAAGGCTGCCTCACTGTCCACTTTCTATCTCTTCTTAAAACTATTGTACGGAGTACTATTTGGAATGGTCCAAATTGGAACTACAACCATTAACGAGTATTATGGAAACGTCAACTTTGAGAAAATTTTGTGATTGGTTTAAATACAATTTAATAATTGCGCCGCCTTCCATTTCTCAGATAAGTAATGTATGTATTTGTTGTTGAGTGTGCAATAAAGTGTATCCATTCATTCATTCATTCTCGTAATCTGAATGATGTCTGACCTCGTCGTCGCTGAGCTTCTCCCCCAGCGTGGACAGCAGGTGCCTCAGCTCGGCCGAGGAGATGAACCCGTTGCCGTCCTTGTCGAAGTGCCGCAGACCCTCGATGAAGTCGTTGGCCGTGTCGCCGCTGCGGGCCTTCGAGATCGCCTGGAAACACATTTATTTATAAGGCCCGTTAGGATCGAAATATTGTTTGTAATTTCGATCGCGACGGATGCGTGCTGGCGCAAAAAGTCGCAGTGACATAGAATTTACTCAGTCACTCATTGCCTCCCGCCAATCCCAGCGTCCCCGCAATTAGGAGCGGGTTGGGGGATCCAAATAAAAAGACCGCGTCGTTTGTACCCCTCCTGTACTATGTTTGTGTTGTATTATTTTTTTCTAGGAATAAATGCCTTTCTATTCTATAGAAGTCATTTAAAATGCAACGATTGTATGGAGTGGCCGAAGTGTGGCACTGTATAAGGACCAAAATTCTTACTTATATTATTAATTCAAAAAATAACTCTATGTCTGTTGCGTTTTCACACCTAAATAACTGAAGCGATTTTGAATATAGTTTGGTACCCAAAAACTATTTTTTACCGCGGGAAACGCAAAGCAACATTGAGGTATTATACGAGTAAATGTGAAAATATATTTGGATGTTTGTTTCGCTTTCACGCCTTAACTACTGGGCGGATTTTGCCATGGATTAACACATAGGATACTTTTAACAGGGAAAATTCATATTCTTACGGAAACAATCTTACACAACGCGACCGTAGCCGCGAGCTGAAAGCTAATTTAGTGTAAAAAGTTTAAGTTGAGTTTGAGTATATTGACATCATACGACATAGTCTAATAGAAAAAATAGTCTTAGTCTTAATTATTGCTAAGTTCTTTGACCTAACCCACTAGTTGTGCAATTGATCATCACCAGCCTAAGTCACCAGCTCATATACCCAGGTGGTAGGCCCTGAATTACGGCGATCAGGCCTTAGTCTCTCATCTCACGATGTTTTCCTTCATCGTAAGAGCCTCAAATAAACGATAAACGTACGTGGTAGAGTTTGAACTCGCTTCTCCCAAATGATAGACAATACACCACCGATTGCCACCAACGCTCTTCAATTAAACACCTTTTCAATAAAATAAATAAAATAAATGGTTTGTTGCTTCTAGTCCTATCTTACCTGGTAAATGGGCAGGAAGACCTCGAAGGAGATGCGTTCGTCGGGCTTGAGATGCAGCGTGCACTTCTTGACGTCAGACTCGGTGGGGTTCTGCCCCAGCGCCCGCAGCGCGTCTCCGATCTGGGCCACGTGGATCTTACCGTCGCCGCGGGAGTCAAACAGCTGGAACGCCTCCTGGAACTCTGGAACAACAAACCTTTGTGATATAGCACTAAAATGTCTGTATGGCGGTTGAGTGAATTTGGCACTGCAACGGCAGAGCGTATTGGTGGCGCAGATTGCCACGTCTAGTACGCTTTGATGTTGGCACTGCAACGTCAGAGCGTATTGGAGGCGCAGATTGCCACGTCTAGTACGCTCTGATGTTGGCACTGCAACGTCAGAGCGTATTGGAGGCGCAGATTGCCACGTCTAGTACGCTCTGATGTTGGCACTGCAACGTCAGAGCGTATTGGAGGCGCAGATTGCCACGTCTAGTACGCTCTGATGTTGGCACTGCAACGTCAGAGCGTATTGGAGGCGCAGATTGCCACGTCTAGTACGCTTTGATGTTGGCACTGCAACGTCAGAGCGTATTGGAGGCGCAGATTGCCACGTCTAGTACGCTTTGATGTTGGCACTGCAACGTCAGAGCGTATGGGAGGCGCAGATTGCCACGTCTAGTACGCTCTGATGTTGGCACTGCAACGTCAGAGCGTATTGGAGGCGCAGATTGCCACGTCTAGTACGCTTTGATGTTGGCACTGCAACGTCAGAGCGTATTGGAGGCGCAGATTGCCACGTCTAGTACGCTTTGATGTTGGCACTGCAACGTCAGAGCGTATTGGAGGCGCAGATTGCCACGTCTAGTACGCTCTGATGTTGGCACTGCAACGTCAGAGCGTATGGGAGGCGCAGATTGCCACGTCTAGTACGCTTTGATGTTGGCACTGCAACGTCAGAGCGTATTGGAGGCGCAGATTGCCACGTCTAGTACGCTTTGATGTTGGCACTGCAACGTCAGAGCGTATGGGAGGCGCAGATTGCCACGTCTAGTACGCTTTGATGTTGGCACTGCAACGTCAGAGCGTATGGGAGGCGCAGATTGCCACGTCTAGTACGCTTTGATGTTGGCACTGCAACGTCAGAGCGTATGGGAGGCGCAGATTGCCACGTCTAGTACGCTTTGATGTTGGCACTGCAACGTCAGAGCGTATGGGAGGCGCAGATTGCCACGTCTAGTACGCTTTGATGTTGGCACTGCAACGTCAGAGCGTATGGGAGGCGCAGATTGCCACGTCTAGTACGCTTTGATGTTGGCACTGCAACGTCAGAGCGTATGGGAGGCGCAGATTGCCACGTCTAGTACGCTCTGATGTTGGCACTGCAACGTCAGAGCGTATGGGAGGCGCAGATTGCCACGTCTAGTACGCTCTGATGTTGGCACTGCAACGTCAGAGCGTATGGGAGGCGCAGATTGCCACGTCTAGTACGCTTTGATGTTGGCACTGCAACGTCAGAGCGTATGGGAGGCGCAGATTGCCACGTCTAGTACGCTTTGATGTTGGCACTGCAACGTCAGAGCGTATGGGAGGCGCAGATTGCCACGTCTAGTACGCTTTGATGTTGGCACTGCAACGTCAGAGCGTATGGGAGGCGCAGATTGCCACGTCTAGTACGCTTTGATGTTGGCACTGCAACGTCAGAGCGTATGGGAGGCGCAGATTGCCACGTCTAGTACGCTTTGATGTTGGCACTGCAACGTCAGAGCGTATGGGAGGCGCAGATTGCCACGTCTAGTACGCTTTGATGTTGGCACTGCAACGTCAGAGCGTATGGGAGGCGCAGATTGCCACGTCTAGTACGCTTTGATGTTGGCACTGCAACGTCAGAGCGTATGGGAGGCGCAGATTGCCACGTCTAGTACGCTTTGATGTTGGCACTGCAACGGCAGAGCGTATGGGAGGCGCAGATTGCCACGTCTAGTACGCTCTGATGTTGGCACTGCAACGCAGAATATACCTCTAATCAAATAACTTTGCTTTGATTTTGCTTTGCTTTGTTTGTTTCATTTGCAATCAGATGGCGCGACCTTTTCGCTGTTGTGGCGCTCAAAAAATAATCATGATAAAAAAATTATAATAAGACGTCAAGTTGATAACTCTTCCCATCTCATCATTCATTTCAATATACTTAAGTAAAGCAAAAACAATGAGATTGTTACACTCTTCAACCATCCAGTATTTTAAAAATAAGCATTGTCAGTTGTTACAAAAATCTTATTTTAATTCATCCAACTATTGTCTTATATAAAACTAGCGATCTGCCCGCGGCTACGCTCGCGTTGTTTAAGATTTTTCCGTGGGAATAAGACTTTTTCCCGTAAAAAGTATCCTATGTGTTAATCCAGGGTATAAACTATGTCTACTCCAAATTTCATCCTACCGTTCAGTAGTTTTTGCGTGAAAGAGTAACAAACATCCATACATACAAACTTTCGCGTTTATAATATTAGGTCAGGGAAAGTCTTTTCGTATTTTGTTCTTACTATTTTGTAATGATATCTCTTTGCTTGTATTGTTTGTTTCTGGCTGATTTTGATATCACGAAAAAATTACATTTAAAAAAATTAAATAAAAAAGAAAAACTTTTTCCCGCCATATATTTGGCTTTTAGTTAAATAAGAAATAGTAGAAATAGAATGGCTGCTGAGTCTGAGGAATTGTAAGAGACCTTGTTTACTAGGAACTACAATAATTCAGGGTGATGTGTCAGAACGCCAGGCAAATTGTAACAACCAAAACGATAAGAATGAAAGGATCATTAACACAAAATTGCTTATCAACATAGCTGTTACAGCTCATAATTTGCATCAGTATCTTTATACACTTTAGCATACCTATGTATTGTTTAGCATACTATTGATAACATATCATATTATTATGCACGACGACACACACCACTGACCCTCAACACACAGGTTTTCACCTAGTTTGTGATTTAGGGCCTGTCAGTTGTACCCTAACCTATAGCCGTATTATGTATTATGTACTTACCAACTTTGTACTAATGGCATAAATAAATAATTTATAATAATAATAATAATAAACGTTTATTACTCGTGTGAAAGATTACACGCCCCACCTTCAAGAACAAGAATGACTAATTCAATTTGAATTTACAAGACCAAAAGCTGTAATCGAAGAATAACAATAAAATTACAATAAATCTAGTAAAACTCAATACAGCTAAAAACATGCATTGTATGGGCGTGTAATATGTGTGCGAGGATGAGAAGAGATGTATGTGTGCCGGTGTGTGTGTGTTTGTTTGTGTGCGTATGTGTGTGAGTGTTTGGCAGTGAGAGTTATGTATGAATCATTTTTTTACCTACTACAGAAGTATTATGAGATAATATGCAGCAAATCTTCAGTGAGACTATAGTCAAGCTACGCAACCACGATAAAACCTTTTTCTTGCAAGAGTATTTAGAGAAAGGATAAATTATAACAACTTCATTGACTTTATTATATAGAAATCCACCTAGAAAACAATCGAATTTATGTGCAAACTTAGTCTTAAATAAGAAAACAAAAAAAAAACAAAAACTGGGAGAGCACACACGATCATCGAGCCAAGACGAGCAAAAAAGCGGCACGGCGGCCGTACCATCATTTTCTCGAAGCAGTTTATTAAATTTACATCAAATGAAAGCTCCCGATGCATCGTTAGTACAGTTTGCAAGATAAAAAGTTGACGTGTGCGTCTAAGAAAAACCTTACAAACCTTTTATGTATCTAAAGTAGGATGAAAAATCGGGAGGAACCAACCCATCTTCAGAATAGTTTTTTGCGACCCCCCTCCCTAGCTATAATGCAATGAACAAGATTCGACTGACATAAAGCAAAAAAAGTTTATCATAATATGATATGACGCATATTATGTAATATGTCTAAGAGCCTTAAATACAAAGAGAGTATCTATGTGATGTGATGTTTGAAGAATAAGTTGTGGTCTATCCACACACCGAGATATTTAATAAAATTTGCTTTTTCAAGCGTGTGCAGGATTGGCTAAGACTATTATTTGGCAAGTGTGTGCTACAATTCCAAATGCCTAAGGAAGTGGTTAATCGACAGATCTCATGGAAAATGTGAGATATTTGGTCTTCTCGGCATTTAGAGTAAGACCATTCTGAGCATAACAATAAACTGTCTCCCATGATGATTAATGGCTGATGCCTTAAAAACAAGAGCGGTAACATCAGCGAAAGATATTATTTGACCGTTTTTTAAGTTTAGATCACACAACTCGTTGATATATAATAACAATAAGGTAGGACCCAGTATGCTACCTTGAGGGACGCCAAAAGTGACAGGCAACTCGTCGCTAAACATATCATCTAATTTTACAACCTGGGTCTTATCCCTGAGATAGCCTGAGAACAAATCGAGAGGGAGACCACGAATACCCATACCCTCCAGCTTATCAATCAACAGGGTCTACTTTTACAACCTGGGTCTTATCCCTGAGATAGTCTGAGAACAAATCGAGAGGGAAACCACGAATACCCATACCCTCCAGCTTATCGATCAACAGGGGGACAGAGACTGTGTCAAACGCTTTAGTGAAGTCTAAAAATACTGCTAAGGTCTTTTTATTGTTATCCATTTTTGTAATGATGAAGTTTGTTAGGGAATGGACAGCGTCAGAAGTCGGTCTTCCAGCGCGGAAACCTAATTGGGAGTCCGAAAGAAGATTATTTATTTCAAGGTAATTTATGAGTCTTTTATTCATAAGACGCTCAAGGATTTTCGTTTCGATAACGATGGGAGGATGGATGGATAGTGGGAACAACTATCGACCTATGGGACCAGGGACTCCTGTTCCCATCCATGTGAACCGGAATGATCTGTGATTTCTTGAGGGCAGTATCTTCCGGATGAAAAAGCTAAATTGATGATATAATGAAAAAGCTAAATTGATGACATAATGGTTATAATTTCCCTGAATGAAATGATCTTGGAATATTGTCAATACCCATCGCGCAATTTGATTTTAAGTAAATCAAAAAGATATCAACTTCCGCCTCATCTACAGGAAGTAGGACAAAAGAATGTAGGCAGGCTAGATTTAGCTTTTCGCCTTCAGAGCGTCTATTAATACTGTTACGGCTTGGTGTGGTGAACTGTACCAGATAACTTTCCAGAAAACGCCAGACATCAGTTATCTTTGACAACCGACCATAAAGTTCGGAACACCCTTCAAAAAGTATTCGCTACTCGAAACAGCTCACTGTCAAAATTGGATAGAAGACTTTAGAATTTCTGTTCGAGAAAGGTCGCTAATCAAAAAGATTGAATAACGAAAAGAAGATCGAAATAGGAACATTCTCGAACTGTTATAGGGGTACCGCGACCGCCTAAACGGGGAGTTCAGTGTGAGTTCAGAGCAGTATTAAGAGCCGAAGTAATAAAAGTGCAAGTGAACAAAGTGCAGTGAGGGTGTTAATTCCGGTTTAGTGCTACCCGTGCGCGATCAAGTGCAATTTGTGACGTTGCTTGTGTACTATACGTGCGTGAGTAATAAAGGACCTATTTCTCGTGAACATATTTTTCAATCCGTAAACCCCGCCCCGCTCGCTCGTAACAATACGATTCTTGTCTGCCAATTTCCTGCAAATATTAGCGAAAAATTAATTTACATTGTCAATCGAGTTTGGATCCTTCCGGGTAAGCAGTTCCTTTGGTGGAATAGACCGTTTTTTGGTAAAGGTTCCTATATATTGAGTGGAAACAAGTGCCGAAGAAAGGTGACCTATCAGTCTGTGACAACTGAGGGGCATAACGCAGAAGCAAGCCACAGCAGCCAAAGTACTGGCAAAAATCCTGCATAACCACATGTCCCCAGAGATTACCGGTAGAAGCAGGCTGGCTTCCGCCCTGGGCGCTCCTGCACTAATCACACAAACACCTTGCGTATACTCATCGAGTCGTGTGTTGAGTGACTTGAGTGGCGAGCCGAACTTTTCGTGGCTTTCGTCGACTTCGAGAAAGCCTTTGACTCTGTACAGTGGAGCGCATTGTGGTCCAGTCTCAGACGAATAGGAATACCTAGCAAGCTAGCGGCGAAAGGATTTCCATACTATGCGCGCGCTTTGTACAGGCAAACCGTCGATCGCCGTCGATCAGTGTGGCTATCCAGTCCCTATACAATGGCAGTATCTGCAAGGTGGTGCATGACCAAGTCCTAGGGGAACCAATCCCAATGACCGCAGGAGTCAAACAGAGTTGCTTTCTATCACCACTGCTCTTCATTGTCCTGCTCGACGACGTCATGAGTATTAATTTCGTCTACCCCGTTCTCGATCTTCAAATGAAGCTGGACTCACTTTGAGAGGAATCTTAAGATAAGGGACAACGAATCAACGCTAAGAAAACCATCGTCGAAATGCGAGTTCAGTCGAGCGATGACCGTCCCATCAGGCTCACGAAGAATCGGTCACAAAGTGGTCAGTGGTACACCATTGGAATCGTCAAACAGCCCCAGCGTCACCGTGACTAACAGCGGTGGATCTGATGAGGCCAGGATAAGAAAAGCAAAAGGCGCTTTTGCCCAGCTAAAACCAATCTGGGATCCAAATGTGCTCACCCGACGGATCAAGATCTCCCTTTTAGATTCCATAGTGAAGTCTGTTTTGATTTTCAGCTGTGAGACATGGAAGGAAACGTAGGGACTAACGAACAAACTACAAGTGTATATCAACAAATGCCTGAAATCCATCCTGCGCATATTCTGGCCAGTCACTATAGCAACAAAGACCTATGGAAGCGATTCCACCAAGTCCCAATCAAGAGAGTAATCGCTCGACGTGGGTAGGACACACGCTGCGAAGATCGGAGGACAACACCGCTAGGGTTGCGTTCACGTGGAGGTTGCGCGGGAGCAGACAGCCAGCACACACAAGGCAACGCACCGTCACACGCTGTTTTGGAGAGATGCGGAGCGCGAAGCACAGGACAGGAGGGAATGGCGACGTCTCACGAAGGCCCTCTGTACAACTGGGGTACGACAACAACAACATAGTTTCTTACTATTATTTCCTGCTTTTCTTAATTCCTCTTTCGTGATTCTGTTTAATCTTGCCAAGAATATCATTGCAGTAATTACTGTACCTTTTATAACGTTATCTGAAAAATATCATCTTTTGGGATTTTTTACACTTTAATGTGTAACTTGTCACAATTTTTCATACATCACAATAGGTTAGGATTAATCCAGGGCTTTTTAATCCATTTGCCACTATAGTTGGGTTATTATAGGATGGGTTCTGACAGCTTCAAAAATTTTCATACAACGTTAACAACTTTTTTTAATAATATTCAGTTTAAAAACCATAATAGCTACAATATTAAAAAAAAGAAACTTCACCTCTTATTTTATCATTAAACAGTATGTAATTTTACTTAATAAATTAATAAATAAACGAAATAATATTAATATGTTTTTTAAATTTTAATCTGTCAGAGGTCATCCTATAGTAACCCAAGTATAGGAAGGAATACTTCACTACTTCCGCAGTATTATTTTTAAACTCTTGATAGAGTCCACAAAAAAGTCAGTAGCTAGGTTATGGTCGGTCATATTATAAATAGAACTAAGCAGAGACCAGACTTCCCGTTGAAAAACCCCTTCAGTCGTTAGTGTTTTAATTACAGAATGATAATTAAAATAAATAATTATATGTTTATCAGATTCCTTGATAGGGTTACCGTTGGATTTGCAAATTGCAAAATGTTATAATTATAGCATAATAAGAGTATGAGTTATCGTTGATCAAAATCGTAAGGGTTCCAGTCCCTGGAACTGAGGTTTATATTTTTCATGTCACACTCAAGTCCGCTATGTTCTAGTTTTTTATAAGATTTAAATTCTTTGGCATAGGATCAATGTTAGCTTCAAGGAAAAGGATAGCCGTGTCATGGTCACTGATTGAAGTTTCGGCAACATATTATTATTATCATAAAGTTGTTGTCTCATAACCCTCTACAATAAATTATTTGTTTTGACCACAACAAGTTGGATCAAACTTTTAATAGTTTCCTCAATTATAATCTAATTAAAGAATCTTAACCATAAAATTGTTCCAGTTCAGTTGACAATCAAATAAAAATTTAACCTTTTCCTTACACTGTACAAAATGTTAGTATGGAAGTAAAGAAAAAACCTAGTACCTACATCTAGTTACCTATATGTTATCTTGAAGCAATTATACTTTAGTGAAAGCCTGTAATAAATAAGTAAATAGGTTAAAAGAGAAATAAAATATTTTAGAAGCATTTTGATGGGATGATATAGGTCTGTTATGTAGATACCTTCGAGCGTAGTAAGGCGCAGTTTCGACGGCGGGTCGTAGGCGAACATGGCGTTGCGTGTGACGCGCGACGGAGACTCAAGAGAGTACTGCGCGAGCGCAGCCGTCTCTGGGCAGCCTTAAAATACCTGCCTTATAAGGAAACTAGGGCGCTTGCAACAGCCACCGCCGCCACTTTTGGTCAAGACGTTGATTGACGTGCCATGAGTCAGCGCGGGGCGCGGCGTTACGACGTCGCGCATTGTGGCCTTGCCGATCAGACACACAGCCTGCTCACCCGAGGGCGGCAGACAAGCTTATTGCAATTGAAGGGCATGAAACTAACCTGCCAACTGGTCCTCCGAATATCCTGCCTGAAACGACAAAACAGCAAAATAAGTTAACGTTTCTTTCAAATGTGAAAACGAAGCACGACAAAAACAACACAAACCATTTTAGGAGTTTAACAAGAAAGGGTTCTGCAATGCTGCGGAGAATTCGATGAAATATAGAAAGAAACTTTCTAACAGAAATAGGGAAATTTTCTAACACAAAATACTAATTTGCATTTTTGTAGAACGCAGCTAGCTTCACAGTATTCTCACTCGTCCACAGAACACTATTACTCCTCCGGAGAAGAATGACAACTTCATACATAGCGGTCCACTACCGCCATCTTATTATATCCTCCGTAAACTGTTAGAGCGCGGGTTCTCGGTATAGGTACTGCCAAAAATATATTTTTTAGGACTTTTTACTTTCACTTGCAAGAAAACTCAATATACTCTCACCGGTATATTATTTATCGTAATAAAATTAATCAATAGTATTCACCTATTGAGTTTTCTTACAAGTTAAAGCAAGTATTGAGAAAAAAACATTACATAATACAAGATAAAGTTTTATTTTATGTACAAAAAGAGTCACTTTCTCACAAAAAGAGTCACTGTCTCGTTAATAGCACTGAAGAACAGAAATTCAACTCAAAGTTCTAATATATGTAGGATAAAGTAAAGGTAAAGTCTAACAACAACCAAACAACAACAATAAGCGCAGACGCCATTCCGCCATTTTTGTTTGACTTGTTTTCTGTTGTGTTGCCCTCACTGTTATAACAAAACTACAAATGACATATTATTTTTCTATTTTTTTGCAATGTTTGTTGCCTTGATCAAATTTATATTATAAATAATGAAGTATATTAATTAAAGTATAAGAAATAATATAATTTTAAATATTAAATAATAAAAATGTCAACGACTGTCCAAATCAAATTCTACTAATTACTTTTACTCGCAAGTAGTTAATGTCAGCCACACTGAAACTTAACCCCCTTAGGTACTCAAAAGGGCTCCGAACCCAGAGCCGTTAAACATTATTTAAAAAAAAAAAAACCCCTTAGGTATTATAAGAGGCCCCAAAGTTGATACCGGCTGACACTCGTCCGTCCGTCATGTCATAAAGTGTCAACACAACCCCTGCGTTCCGAGACGCGCTGAAATAATTAAAGTACCCGTAATCGCGTTCCGAATTACTGTCAGCTCAGCTGTCTAAACTCATACGTTTTTTTTGCTTTTCTGATCGCTGACATCGCTAAAGTCCAATTCGGAATGCGCCCAACAACAGGCCCTGCATTCCGAGACGCGCTGAAATCGATTTTAGCGCACTCAAAGCGCGTACCGAATTACTGTCAATAGGCGTAATTCATACAATCTTCAATCGAAACTTGATCGAGATCGAAACCCATAATCATCATTACAATCTTTTGGTTTTCTGATCGCTGACGATGCTGACACAGCTTGATTCAGAATATGGCTGACAGTGATTCGGAATGCGACTACGGGTACTTTTATCGATTTCAGCGCGTCTTGGAACGCAGGGCATATAATAATTATATGTTCCTTGATCATTATGATTATAAAAATAAACTGCTAATGAACAATTAGCAAAAATTATCTTATATCTTTTATTTTCAGTATGATTTTAGTAAATAAATATACAATCATCTCAATGTTCTCATCCTTTTAAAATAAAAAAGATTGCCTATGAATATTATTGCCAACTATAACTTAGCTCCCATCATATTGGTAAAGAAAAGGCTTCCAAGCGCTGTTGGCCTATTACTCCACACACTACTGCTGTTTTTTAATTAGGTGTTTGAATACATATCGCTCATGAAATTTACCTTTTTTTTTATGTAGCCGTATTCGTGTCCCACTGCTGGGCAAAGGCCTCCCCTCGCTTTCGCTAACTGTCTCGATCTTGAGCCTCCAGATGCCAAGCCTTATGGAAACTGTCAATGTCGTCTCGTCATCGTCTCCGAGGTCGGACAACCATCCTCCGGCACCCATTCCGTGGCTATTCTAGCCCACCTATCCGGGTGCATGCGGCAGACATGTCCTGCCCAATCCCACTTCAGCTTTGCGGACTTTTGTCCAACATCTTGGATGCCAGTTTTGGAGCGTAGTTCTGTATTTCAAATACGATCTATTCTTTACTCCCACTATGCTACGCTCCATGGCACGTTGGCAAACCTTGAGTCTGGACTTTTGCGCTTCCGTCAGAGACCATGTTTGTGCACCATAAGTTAAGATGGGCAAGATTCACATGTCAACCAATTTCTGCTTTAGTGTTAGATGAAGATTTCCCTTCAGTACGAAACGATCGTGAAACGGGGCCCTGTATTTGTGATTGGCATTTTTAAAAATTACAGTTGGCAATATTGCACCATTTCCCATTCTCTGTCTACGCCAGCCCGCTGAATCCGCTGCGATTTTTTTTATATTGTTTTACGGCTCTGGGTTCAGAGCCCTTTTGAGCCGAGTCCGCTACGATGCGTCAGCAGTGCTGCCAGATTTAGCGATTTTTCGCTATTCAGACTATTTTGGATGTGATAAGTGAAAAATATATAAATAGGTCTCTGAGCTGGTCCGCTGGAACCGGATGCTCTCAAGATAGGTAGGTATCGTTATCGAGTGAGAGAGAATCAATGCGATGTTGTTTGGAGTTTACGCTAAGGTGTGTTTGAAATCGGGTAAGGTTTACTCCGAGTGATGCGAATATTACACCAGTGCGTTCCAAAATTACTCCAGTGAATCCTGTGAATCCGAGGGTAAACGAACTGTCACATGACTGACATAGACATAGACAACTTTTATTACTTTTGTTTTTTTTCTGCTTGCCGAACATCGTTTTCAAACGGCTCAGGTAGAGTAATTTTGATTGATTGATTGGTTGATATATACTTTAATGCACCAAAAAAGGGTGTACAAAGGTGAACTTAATGCTATATAGCACTCGCACTGACAAGTGCAATTTCTCAATTCAATTCAATTTTTTGAAGAATATGGCGTTTCCTTTGTGGGTTCGCCAATGTCAAGTTTATTAAACTCTGCTCATTTTATGGTTTCGTGTAAGGACAACGTTATAAAAACTCTTTGAATCATTTCAGCGTCGCACACTAGTTCCATTTTTTTAAATTGTGGACATTGCAAATTTTGAGCTAATTTTTTTTATAATAATAATAATAATATAATTTATTATTAGACTAGAGTCCATAAAAA
The DNA here is from genome assembly GCA_951230895.1 of Carpatolechia fugitivella. Classification (NCBI taxonomy): domain Eukaryota; kingdom Metazoa; phylum Arthropoda; class Insecta; order Lepidoptera; family Gelechiidae; genus Carpatolechia; species Carpatolechia fugitivella. The sequence continues at coordinate 9,306,937 of OX579655.1, read as the reverse complement.
TGTTAGTAACAGTTTTCTTAATTGCTATGTTAGTACAGATGGGCGAGTAAAATTTTAATTAAATGTGTTGGATCCAACCTCACGCTTTAATAGCGTGGAGTTGCAACCATTTTTTTATGCGTTCCTCTATTGATTACAAACAACTTTTATTGATTGCATTTTTTCAATAAACCTTGCCGTTTTTGAGAAAAAATGTTAAACGATTTTTTTGTATGGGAGTGAAATTATTAATGTACATAACTCAAAATTGCGTTAGGAGATGGCAAGCTAGAACTTACTTGAATTGAAAGAAGGATTTATTTTCAATCAAAAATTTTTATGACTTTTTCAATCGTGTTGCGGTTTTCAGAGTTACAGGCACTTTTAATTGTTTAAAAAAAAAAACTTTTTTTTGTTGTAAAGCAAATATTTCAACAAATACTTGCAATATTGCTTGCAATAAAATACATTGAAGTTATTTAATGGCACAAGCACACTACCCTAAAATAAATTTTTATATGGTAAAATTACATAAAATTGAAAAAAAAACAAAAACAAAATCATTCATTTTCACATTCAAAGTATACGGGTCAAATCACGATAAGTAAATTATAGTACTGTTAACAATACCGTATTATTCATTTTTCTTGTTCACTTTCTGTAAAAATACCAAGTTTTAAAATTTTTTGCTGATTACAAATCTAAACGAGTTTGTGCTTATTTAAGGTAATAAAAAAAAACTTAAACCAATTAGAATGGAAACTCAAGATTGGTTATATCGCATTCCTCCAGGTGAATCTCATTATAATATAGTTTTCAAAAGTCTAAGGGATCAGCAATTGAATTAATTTCAAAGTCAATATAAACTTCATCTTCCTCTTCTACAGTTTCTATTTCTAGATCACCACTTTCTATTTCTTCTCGCAAAAGATTGTTGGTTTCGGGAAAGAGAAGCATTTGTGTTTTTTTTATATTTCGGTCTGAGATGCGTAATATACGGATCGGAGCTCACTAAAAAATTATGAATTATGTCTTCATTAGTCTTTTCGCGACTTATTTTACGAGAATGTCTCTCCCTTATAAATCTAAAATCTTTGTTTCGGGCTTCAGACGCCTCTTCGGACAACATTCTCACAGGAATAAAGGAAAAATGTTCACAGATATCAGCCCCGTGAAATAGTAGTTTATGTATGCTAGATGGCATGTAGTACCAAGGATACAAAGAAATGTATAATTGAGCAGTCTCTCTACAATAATCTCTGAAATTTTCTATAGAAATATTTTTGCCCGACGAAATGGCTTGCAATATGACAGCGAATCGCTTTATAATATTTACGTCCACTCTTGTTATTTCTGCCGATTTTTCGTAATCCCGATAGAATCTTCTAGCAGTATTGCCATCATTGGTGGTACCGAATCCTTGCTTAACGATATCCACCAATAAACCTGTCTGTTGGAACATTTCTTGTTGTGTCAATTCTTTTCTTTGTTGCTTAAGTAGCGTAAGCTCCCCTCGTGCAGCCCACTTTTTAAAATCTAAATTATAAGAAATATGAAGAATGCATTCCAAGCATCGAATCCACATATGTTAAGAAGACAGGCCGTATTTATACATATCTTCGGTCACGGGTTTATTGGTTATGACTTCCAAATCATTCATCTCTTTGGCGTTGCATGGCAAATGTTACAAGTTGCATTAGAACGTGTTTCAGATAAGATATATTTGTTACAACCAATGACGTTTTTTCTTTACCTGAACAGGGCAGGTAACAATTTTTAAGTGAAACGCATTTTTAATAATATCATTTTACTTGGTTTCCAATATATTTTTTCATGGTATGATGTACTTAGTGTTCTAAAATTAATTTATTCTAAGCCGTTATCTTAGGTTAGGTATCATAATATAATTTTTAATGTGAAAATGAATATAATTTTTTTCTTTTCAATATTATGTTATTTTACTTTTCAATTTTACTTTTCATTTTCTTTTCAATATTATCCTATTTTACCATATTTAAATTTATTTTAGGGTAGTGTGCTGCATTAAATAACTTCAATGTAATTTATTGAAAGCAATATTGCAAGTATTTGTTGAAATATTTGCTTTACAACACGTAAAAAACGTGTTTTTTTTATACAATTAAAAGTGCCTGTAACTCTGAAGACCGCAACACGATTGATAAAGTCATAAATTTTTTTGATTGAGAATAAAGCCTTATTTTGATTCTAGCAAGTTCTAGCTTGCCATCTCCATGCAATTTTGAGTTATGTACATTAATAACTTCACTCCCATACAAATAAAATAAATAAATAAATATATAAATCGTTTAACATTTTTTTTCTCAAAAACGGCAAGGTTTATTGAAAAAATGCAATCTATAAAAGTTGTTTGTAATCAATGGAGAAACGCATAAAAAAAATTTGCTCAAAATTTGCAATGTCCACAATTTTTAAAAATAGAACCAGTGTGCGTCGTTAAAAATTACCTGACATATGTCAAATGATGACAGAAAAGTTGGACTGTTTTCTTTATTAGAATTTTTGTTAAGATAGTTGTCAACGTTAAAGTTTGAATAGTAGTTGAGAAAAAATTATACGTATGAAGAAATATTAACTTTTGGTTACGATGACAGTGACATTAGGTAATAAGCTGTTTGAAAAACCCCCTTTTTTGCGCAATAACTCTCCAGCCCAGCGTTCGAGAACCACATTTCATCTTTCTTTCTGATATTCTTTTCCTCTCTTTTCTTTTTCAAAGTGAATTTTTACTCGGTTTCCGAACATACCCTTAATTAAAATGTGCGATTATCTGGCAACACTGTTCGTCAAGGCGGGCGGGCGATGCAATGCTGGAGCGATCCGTCCGACCGATCCGATAATCCATGAGAAAGGAAAATAGCAAAATGGTGATTTTTTTGGAAAGGTTAGTACATTGTTCAATAATCTAGTTTATTTTAAAAACAAGGTCCGGTTGGATACAGAGGCATGAGAGCCGGGCAGCACACGCGCTTTGCAATGATTCGAGTACCGTTACCGGGTGAGTTGGAGAGGCGGCGACGTCGGCGATCGGCGCTCGCTTTGTTCGCAGATCTCCACGTGCCTGCCGCCATTTAAGTTCGCTATCGTGCTAGATTTACGTAAACTCTGATAATTATGTGCGAAGATTTGAAAAGTAGTAAGGGATGAATGGTTGCCAGTGATTATTTCGAGTGGGTATCGACCCGAGGTGTGGTAATAATTTGGATGTTTGAGTTAACGGCGTGGTAATGGCGCGGTGTTGCAGGTGAGGCGCGGCATGGCGGGCGCCGGCGACGAGTTCGTGGAGGGCTGGCTGGTTGCGCAGGTGCTGGGCGAAGGCGCCTATGGAGAGTAAGTGTTGCACATACTTCATATAGCATAAACACACATCGCGCATCCCAGCATAATTCGCCGGGTTCCTCAACCTCACTCTCGACTGTTCCAGACGGTTACCAAAAAATGCAGCATTTTTTATTTTTGAAATGGATTCTATTCATTTCAAAAATGGATCCTATTCATTTTCACCTGTGAAATGTTTGTATGTGTTAATTACCTTTCTACCTTTCACAAAGAAAGTCTTAAAACTACGCCTAGCTGTAAAACAACCATCTACTGTAATTGTTAGATTGTTTTTAGTGTGTATTCAGATATAGAGACCATTGTTTGTCCTCTATTCATTATATTCCTTTGTTTTATAACTAAAATAGTAGTGACAATGCCTAGTAGGTACATTTGAAGAAAATATAAAACAACCTTATGCGCTGAAGGGTACAACTAAAAAAAGCTAGTAAGTGAAATTGTTTTATTTTCCTGTTGTCTTAGGTTCATAGATCTTGTTAACTTAACTCCCAGCAACCTATACTGCTGAACCAGTCTTTGTTCAGCAGTATAGATCTCGGGATAAAAAGATGATGAAGCTACTGTGTTGTGCAGGGTGCGCTTGTTGGTGCATGCTCGTTCGGGCGCGCGCGTGGCGTTGAAAGCGGTGGGCGGGGAGGGCGGCGCGCGGGAGGCAGCCCTGCACCGCGCGCTACGTCACGCGCACGTCTTGCGCTGCTTAGGAGCGCGCGCGCACCGGGATCATCACTACTTGTTCCTGGAGTATGCTGCCGGGGGAGAGCTGTTTGAGCGCATTGAGCCTGATATAGGTAAGTCTGATATTTTTAGGGTGTCTGGGTTTTTCTTTGGAGGGCTAAGGGGTTGGTTTCCAAACATAATGAATGTATTTGGCTCATCATTCTTCAGAATCATATTCCAAAAAATAAAAGAAGATTGTTGGTTAATAATTTCATATAAATAGTAAAACCAGTATAACTATCATCTAAAAATCTTATTCACTGGAAATAAATGAAGAAAAAAAAGATACAGTGGCAAGTATTACAAATCAATAGGACGGACACGCATTGAACTTAATAAGCGGCTGTTCGAAACTACTAGAAAAAAAAGTAGAAGCCTTTAGTTAGTGCTATAAGCAAAATAAAATATAATATAAGAACTCAATAGACTGATAGACTTTGTATTGAACCAGGTTAAATAGTTACAATGATGTACTTAGATCAGCTTTTATATCACTTATTTATTATGATTATCATTTGCAGCAATATTTTCTGAATTATAGAAGCTACTAAACTTTGAAAGTCAGAAAAAAGTTGTTCACTGACAGAGTCATTTCTTAATTTCATAATACTTAAATGAAACAAAACACTTATTTATAAACTGAAAGATAAAAAAATATAAAACTAAAAATTAATCATTCTCTGACCGAACCATCTTCCCACGATGTGTGATGATAGCATGGAGTCAATGGCCTCAATTCGGGATGTCATGCTCTAATTCTAATCTCCAGCTATCCTTTTCGTTTTTAGGACCAATGAAAGAGAGGTGATGAACGAATGATATTAATTTGAATGAATGATAACTTAAAATAAGGGCATAGCTGTCAGTTCAAGATATTTTTAAGTTGCATGTTTTAAGTGCTCTCTAAAATTGTGCAATCGACACGGCCATAAGGTTCAAATTCGATGTTTGACAGCTCTAATATAAGGATGGCCATCTCCTGTCCTTTTTCAATCTTTAAAAGGTAAAAAGGACGGACTAACTTAAATTAAAGATAAGAGTGTGACATCCCGAATCGAGGCCAATATTTCAATCTTCAGTCCAGTTGCAATAATATTTGAAAGTAAACTAATGGTTACTCGGCCGTTACTGATAAGACGCGTAGATCTTTGTTATCGCAAGTAAAGATTGTGCTTTTTGCAATATCACTTTACTTGCAGCTGGTAATTTACATTTTGATATTTTTTATCACAAACAGATGTCACGAAACAAGACATTAAAAATAAGAACATGTTTTTTATTTTTAGTTAATTTTGCAACTTCTACAAAATCTTATGATTGTAGGAATGGTGTAGAGTAAGCCAAAAAAGGCTAGCACATTTGCTCTCTTATCCATTGTGATGTAATGCCCATAAATATTGTAAGTTGGACTTTTTATAAAACATGGGCCCAGAAAAAGAGTAAAAAATAAAATGATATTTTATTTAGAGCACACATTATACAACATTGAACAAAACCAGTAGGTACATTCATAAAATACACTAAATAAATTAATTTGTTTTTGTTTATTGATACTATTTTGTTAGGACATATAGACATTTCTTTACAAATCAAAGCTACTATAAGAGTCATTCAATCAATTAGCCTAAGCCAGGCACGCCAAAGCGCACGATCACCCGCTTTCCTCATCCAGCCACCACCAGCGACCTTCCTCAGGTCATCAGTTCACCTGGCAGGGGGGCGTCCCACACCACGCTTCCCGAGACGTGGTCTCTATTCGAGAACCCGTCTGCTCCAATGCTCAGGTTCTACGACAGACGTGGCCAGCCCACTGCCACTTCAGCTTGCTACACTTCTGGACTATATCAACTACCTTGGTCCTCTGCCGGATGATTTCGTTTCGGATTTTATCCTATCGCAAAATACCAAGCATAGATCTTCCCATAGCTCGCTGAGTGACATGTAGCTGGTGGGCCAGCTTCACTGTCATGTTCCACGTCTCTGCTCCGTATGTCACTACGGGTAGGACGCACTGGTTATACTTCGGCATTGCGGTAGTGGCGACGAGAAGATTTGACGCAGTTTCCCAAATGCTGCCCAGCCCAACTGTACTCTTTTTGCGATTTCGCGCTTGAAGTTGTCTCTGCCCAACTGCAATGTTTGCCCGAGGTAGATATATTCTTGGACAGCTTCGAGTACTTCGCCATTGATTGAGATTGGTTCCCGAATTATTAGTTTGTTGAACGTGACCTTGGCCTTGTCCAAGTTCATCCGGAGACGGACTGACAATGAGGCAGCGTTAAGACTGTGCAGCATTTTTTGCAGATCCTGCAACGATTCAGCAATTAGCACTATGTCGTCGGCAAAGCAAAGGTGACTTAGATATTCGCCATTAATGTTGATGCCCAATCCATTCCAGTCTAGGGTTTTGAAGACATCCTTCAGTATGTTGGAGAATAGTTTCGGAGACATGACATCTCCCTGTCTCACTCCTCTAAGCAACTGGATGGGTTTTGTCTTTTGATTCTGTACTTGGACGGACATCAACGCCACAGGATCTATTTTTTATCGGACAGTAGTACGGGCTTCTCAGTATCTCCACGTACCGCCAATCGACTTGGCATCGCTGCAAGGATTCCAGAACAGCTCAGGTTTCGATGGAGTTGACGGCGTTCTCGTAGTCCACAAATGCTAGACACAGCGGCTGATTATACTCTTGTGACTTCTGTATAATCTGTTTCACTGTGTGGATGTGGTCTACGGTATCTTTTCGAAACCCAGCTTGTTCTGGGAGGCTGGAAGGCGTCAAATCTTGCGGCGAGACGGTTTGTGAGGACTCTCGAAAACAGGCTTAGGAGCGCGATTGGTGGATTCCAGTGCGGCAAAACGATTGCCCAGTTCCAACTGGAACACTTCAGAACCGTGCACGGATTGGGTCAGTGTTGGACGAAGAGCGGACTATAAGAGTAGAAAATAGAAATGTACAGGCATGAGCCGTAATATACGATTAATTGAGAAACTTTGCTGATTCAGCAGCAGTTAGTTACCTTCAGCACTGCTATTCTGCCAGACCCTTATTTGTCTGCTGGTTGGTGCATCAGGCATGCCGTCATCGGCGGCGCGTCGCTACTGGCGCCAACTGGCGGCGGGACTCCGGTACCTACACGCGCGGGGCGTGGCGCATCGCGACATCAAACCAGAGAACTTACTGCTCGACCACAAAGACAATATCAAGATATCTGACTTTGGAATGGCCACGCTCTTCAGGTGAGTCAAGATGGCTGCTGTCCTGGCCCGAGATCCTTGCCTGTCTAAGAGCGCTCCTAGGCTCGTTGTTGTGCTATATTACCACTTTGGTATACATAGCAGTATGTCGAAAAAAATATTGATGCTGTATGTTGTAAGCTTTTATTAGTTTGGTTGGGGTCAGGTGGCCGTGTGTGAGATGTCTCCACATATTTATTATAATTTATTTTATTTTGTATCCGACCAAACGATCTATTTTTTATCTGATTGTATAGTCCTATTAATTCAATTACTACTGAACATTTAGTAATAAAAAAAGTACTCTCTGCCCTAGCTAGTATTTCCTGTTCAAGTCGAGGATTTATGAATGTCTGTTTCGCTTGAACTTGTTGTTTTTCACTAGGTTCACCCTGAAGTTAATAAACCTACATTGACAAAAACAATGTTAAATATCGGTTGGAGCGTGAAGCGCTGACTCTTAGGCTATTGCAGGCACGGGTCCCGCGAGCGGTTGCTGTCGCGCGTGTGCGGCACGGTGCCGTATGCGGCGCCCGAGGTGCTGTCCGCCCCGCAGCGCCCGTACCGCGCGCCGCCCGCCGACGTGTGGCCCGCCGCCGTCGTGCTCGTCGCTATGCTCGCCGGCGGTGAGTACACACCCCCAACATTTAACACTATAGGTACATTGGTCGTCGAGTGCGCTGATAACTTATCAAGTTCCAGGCTGACGATTCTATATTATAGGCCCGGTTTCCACCAAAGCGGAGAAAAGAGGAGATGTGTTTGAATAACAAATAGGATTTCGTTATTTCCACATCTCTCCGCTTAGCTTCAATAACGAAATCTGATTGGTTATTAAAAACATCTCCTCTCCGCTTTGGCGGAAACCGGGCCATAGAGTGCTATTTTTAGTGCTTAGCTGACATCTCCTTATAATTGAGTCCTAAGCTGATATTCCTTTAATATGTTGTGATGAGCACTTGTGTTTGCCTTGTGTCTGGATGTTGTTTATCTATATAAGTATGTATTTATATATTTATGTAATGTATAACAGCTGTCTAATACAACCATACAACCTTGCTTAGTTTGCGATTCGTTGGCCGTGTGTGAGATGACCTCACATAATTATTTATTTAAATAGATATCTTTTAGAGAGCCCAACGCAGCTCCACGGTAAGTGTGAAAACGTCGATACGCTGACGAAGTATACGAGTACTACTGAGCCGTTTGTGTGCACTTTTTTAAATATTCACAGATTTACAAAAATCTGAATAATTAGCTTTTGAAATGTGCATGCAAACTCCCATACATCAGGCCCGCTTGCCGGAAATCGAAGCTGGTCGGACTATGACGTCACTGTTCTCTTTGGTATCCTAGCTGTAGGCGTGCCTTTGCCTAAAGTTATGGTACCGAAGTTATCATTGACGCTACATACTGCAAACCCGACTTAACTAACAAGTGAGTAAGTACCATACCCGAGTTCGCTGTATAAAACCGAAAGTTTAAAAATGCACAAGTTATTTGAATACAGGATTAAACAATTATCCGACACTAAAAGTAGCAGTATAAATGCTATTATACAGCTGACTGCTCATCAATTTAACATTTATAGCGCTTTTATGTTCCGCTGCTGACGATGTGCTTTCCTGACCGCAAAACCAAAACAAATATAGTTTAATTTTTGTAGGTTTGAAACACGAAATTCCGATTAAAAAAGTTATAGTATTTAACCATACTTCTTTATTGTGTGATAAATGGGTACTGTAAATAAGCACTTACATAGATGAAAGAACTGGAATTACCTACATACGTTAGTCGCTCTATCTAAAAAAGGACCTTGAATTTGAACTGTTCTCAACCTAGGTTTTTTGTATAGCCTGCGCCGCGTCGTTTGCAATTTGCTAAACTATTCTCTAGCTGTTCCATAAAAAGTCTTGAATATTAGTGCCACGATCGCATGGCCAAGTGTTATATTTTAGTACGATTCCACATTTTTTTGGACAGTTTAATCAGTAGCGTATTTATTTACCCTAGAGGTGCTTAAAGCCAGATTACTTTTAGTCACGTGGTTAATTAGTCCAAGACTTTTATGCATTGTCCGAGCCGCCCTTTGCACTCGGATTTGGGCGCCTTTGCAAAACCTTTACTTACCTTTTATTTTATTGCTCTTTTACTGATTTGCCTTACTATATTGGCAATTTTTATGCCAAGTTCAAGCCGTCCGTTGCACTAAGTTTAAAGAGCCTTACATAATTATTGGTACCTATCTTTACATTTATCATTTTTCGACTTGACTGCCTGGCCATCATATTATTATGTACGCAAGGTTCAAGTCGCCTCTTGCTTTCGTTTTAGGGCGCCTCTTATAATCGTTACCTTTATGCATGGTCAAAGCCACCCCTCACTCAGGTTTGGATGCCTTTCAGAATCCTTATAGACCTATCTTTTATTATCACAAAAGAAGATAGGTAGAGGTTTAAATTTGTTTTTAACGGACCTAATCGCAATTTCTACCAAAGTGGTAATATAGCGGGCGCGGACTTGATGTTTACAATCTATAAGAAAAAAGTAAACTAATCTTTGTATCTATTTATGCATATAACTAATCTTTTATGGAATCTTTATTTCGGACTACTTATATTCATTTAAAATATAGCTTCTGCGCCAAATGCACGCTGGCAATCGATTGTCGTACTTCCATCCTCCGGAAATTGCAGGTGCGGGGTGCGGGGGTGGATATAAGCAGGTGATTATAAACTATGTGCAGATGAAACGCAAATAACTCTGCCTTCAATTATAAACTTGGAATTCCTAGATCTTCCGCTAGAAGGCGTTCGTTTCGGGTTTTGTAATTGTGCAGGTAGATTGACGGACGGCCACCATTGCTTGGATTGCTTTGGCATTACCTGTACCCAGTGCTGTATTTATATGAGAGTACAAACCAATATTATACTTGTAATTTTATAAACCTTATAATAATAATTGTAGTAAATCACTGTTTTTTACATTCAATAGAAGGTAAGGTTGTCAAGAGTCCAAAAGAAAATGTTCTTTTTCCCTAGAATTAAAAAATAAATAAATCATAAATGCATATTAATCGGCGCGTCCGTGTTTAGAATTGCCGTGGGAGCGCGCTTCAGCCGGCGACGCGCGGTTCGTGGCGTGGTCGCGCTGGTTAGAAAGTGGCGCGAGGGGCGAAGCGCCGCCCGGCGTGTGGAGGCGCCTGGAGCGCGGGGCGAAGGCCTGGCTGCGGCGCGCGCTGCACCCCAAGCCCGAGGAACGAGCGCCTCTAGCTGACCTACTGCTGGACCGATGGATGGCTGACACGCCGCTGCAAGGTTAGTATTAGTCAATATGACATAAATCAATCTATGATTTGATGATGAGTAAGGACGGGGCAAATACCCGACCCGAGAGTTATTGTTGTCATACTATTGGCCCCCTAACCAGTATAAAAAACAAGTCTTGTTGTGTGCGGAGTTAGAACTGGACTTAACACTATTCTTCTCTTTATATGTTTATGGTTATCACACGGTGTACCAATCATTCTAATATAGATAGCATTATCAGTTTGTACTGAAAAAGATTGAGTTTTACATGTGTAAGGTTTTTAAGGCGTCGTCGTCAGTTGATCGAGTATACCTGCGCGCGGCTCGCCACTTGTAACCGGTCACTCGTCGCGCCCACTCTTAGGACTAGTCCTATATATATATAGAATATGAGTAGTCAGAGGCGAATAATAAAGTGGATTTCCACCGAGAAAAAACTAGTTTCGTGTGACAATGCATTCACTAAACGCTGCAATGTGTTAGAGATTTATCGCTGCTAAAATAGGCGTTAAGCACACAGAACTGTGATGAAGGTGTAGCGTGGCAGAGGCGGGAAAAATTTGTATTGTTAGTTTATACTATGTTTGCTACTGACTTAGGTGCCTCGTTACGGCTTTGTGTGTCCTAGGCCTTATTATTTGCAGCATTTAGCTATAATCATCGCAATGCAGAAGGAAGAAACTATGCCACGGAAGTGCGCGTGCCGTCTCAGGTACTAGGTGACTCTGAGTGGGCCAGTCTCAGAGCCGCCTCGTGCCTCAGGCCGGCGCACGCGCTTGAATAATGCGCACAGGAGCCTTGAACCATACACCCAAAATATGTAGTTTTTTGTGCACTTTTTCAATATTGTCTGACTTTTCCGTGTCTCTATCCCGTTCTATATTTCTTTATTTTTTTACCATATTGTACTCTGCCATTATGCGGAGTGCCTTGTTAGCGCGCTGAAACAGACAGAAAAAACTGATTCCACGTAGAAACTTTATCGACAAAAAAAGAACTTGTGCAACCACTTGCGGTCAAGAAGATCTAAGAAGATAGCGTTAATTGAATGAAGAAGAACTTTCGCCGTCGCGTCGCTTTGGCGATTTAGCTCAATGACGTATACCGACTCATAAAGCTAGATTACCAAAGCATTGCGTCGGCGGTCACCATCGGACTACTACGCACCGTTGGATTTACAAACCAATTGAATTTCAATATTTGACGTCTTGTAATCTTGTTTAGATTATATTTGTAATGTAATGTCCTACCCAACGAAGTCCTACCTAGTTTTTATCGAAGTGGCAATAGTTATCGAGTAACCGGTATACGCGCCCGATCCAATTCGTTGTCACTGAGTATGAAAATCCACGCAACGGACCATTTCAAATGTCGGCGATTTTTATACTACGTGATTGAGAAGTGGATAGGGCGCTTGATGTCATAACTTGAGCAACTTCTACACAAATTGATTGTATTAGAAAAGCGTTATTGCTGCATGATAATCTAAACTGAATGTAGCTGCATCATGACGGTACAGCTAGAACTTAATAGGCTGTGTAGTAGAGAAGCAGATGCAGCACTCTTTTTTAAATTGCATAGCCCGTCCCTTCATATTTTTACGCAATTGGAAACAAAATTGGCGTCATTTTTGAGTGTTCCTAAAATAAATGTTTATTGGGTTTAGATTATTAATTTATAATGAAACAAATGTTAGATGGATGGTCCAATCGCTCACATTTATTTCCGTTTGATCCAGCTTTTATCCTTCATTCAATACTCCAAAGCACCACTTTTCTATAAAAGTATCGTGGATGGGCGGGCCATGGCAACCTAGTTTATCTCTTTGACTATAATTTGTTAAATTTAGTACTATATAAATGGGGATAAAAACTGAAAACTAAATGGCGCCACTGTTGAGTGTTCCTGAAGATGTTGATTGGTTAAACAAATGTCAGATGGATTTCTTGACGTCTTACTGTCCATCGCACACATTTAGGAACACTCAACAGTGGCGCCATTAGGTTCTAGTTTTCATCCCCATTGTTTTTCAATTCTTTTCATTCATTTATCCAGCAACAATTTTGCAAATGTTTTCTTTTATAAAACTGGACGTATGTTGGTGCAGCGGGCGCGCGCGGGTGTCTGTCGCAGCCGGCGGGCGGCGCGGGGGCGGACGATACGGACGGTGCGGGGGAGGGGGAGGTGGCTCTGAGCGGCGCCGACATGGACGCCTTGCTGAGCTGCTCGCAACCCGCCAGTGCCGACGACTTGCTGCTCAGCTCGCAGCTCAGCCCGTTGACGCAACACGCGCAACCCGACGACCATGCAGTACGTCATCCTTGGGAATAGATTGCTTGAATGACAGATTATTTCAATGCATGTTTTTTTTTTAAATGTGGAGTTTCTTCTGTGAGTTCTTCTCCACAGAGTCTTTGTTTATGACTCGCCCAAAAAAATGTATAGATGAAATTACGAGATGGAACGTCCGACACTGAACTCCAACACACTAGTTTGCTCAAGTCCTGTACTCCAAGATCTGTACTCCGAAACCTCTCAAGTCAGATAAAACAGTATTCCAAAACTACTAAACTCGCGTTTCGCTTCTTCTTCTAAAGTTAATAAACGATTGATTCATTATCTAATAATTATTATAAAGAGAGAAGTCCGTACTGACTGACTTGACTCATCATTATCTAATAATTATAAAGAGAAAAATGAAATATTTTGTCGATCTTGGACAGGACTCGATCCTCCTTCTCCTCGGCTATCCGGGCCAGACAACAGGCGCATTATACCAAACTCTGTGAAAGTTCAACGAAATTTTTCACTGCTTTTTACTTGAATGCTCGGTGTGCATTGTGTGTATCTGTGGTGTATCGTCCAGGGCGGCGGCGGGGCGATGTCGGTCGGGGGCGGGGCGGCACGGCGGCTGGCACGCGTGCGCGTGCGCGGGGACGCGGCGGGTGCGCTGCGGGCTCTGGGCGGCGCGCTGGCCCGCGCGGGCTGCAGTGCGCGCCGCCTCGACGCCTGCACGCTCGCTGTCAGCGCGGGGCCCGACCTGCGCATGCGCGCCTGGGTCAGTATTCTTTTATTACACGTTCAGAATTGTCCACCCATGACCGTTGTCAACTGTTGACAGTTTTGTCATGGACAGTTTTTCATCTCAAAGCAACGCAATAACCTACACTATCAATGTATCGATAACTCCCGAACTATGGCAATATTATTAGCGGTATTTATATTTTAGGAATATTTACTTTCTCAATGATTTCTCACAGTTGTACTTCCTACTAATAGTAATAATGGGTAAAAAAAAACCGGCAGTGATTGATATTGGTAAGGCAAAATCAACAGTGTTGCCAAAATTAACTTCTTACAGTAGTAGAGTAATTTGAAGTCTACAGTCTAAAAATAAAATATCCTTTAGATTGTACAAAGAATATTGTCGTGCAGGTGGCGGCAGCAGACGCGGACGCTACTCTGGTGCAGTTCCGTCGCTGGCGCGGCTGCGGGCTCGCCTTCCAGCGGCGCTTCCTCGACATCCGAGCCGCGCTCGCCGAACACATCGAGCCGCCCGCCAGCGCCCCGCCGGCACCTTCCGAACCCATGGAGGAAGACCACGTGGCCTAGTGCAGTGTTGAACATGATGAATGAGCAATAACCTATGCGTAGTCAGTGGTCCTTGGCGGTTCTATAACACTGGCACCAGAAAAAAAAGCTATGCGTGTAGCCAGTGCATATATGGACCATTGTGAGTGCTCAGCTCAAAAGGAAATCGAATTTGCACTACTTGTTATCTATGTTGTACCTTCTATCCTTTTCTTGTCGTGTTGTAGCATTATTTGCTTAAAGAATTACTTGCGCGTGTCGACTCTCGCTAGGTACTCGCTAGCCAGATATAACTTGGATTCTCGCAAATGAAGCAACGTTATTGAGCGACAATGCGTGTAAAGTATAGTACGCATTTTATAGTTATAAGTAGGTGTTACTTGACGCAGGCATTAAAATAATCTCTTGCCAGAAGACTGTTAACTTGTGCTCATTAGAGACATTTTTACAAGAATTTTGTTATGGATCATATGTTACATTTATGTCGACAGTTTTCAAAACTGGGACCACACAATACATTAAGACTGATTTGTAATTTTGTAAGAATATTTAAATAATATGATAATAAAATCGAATACATACTATTCTGGCTTCTTATTCAAAATCATTGGGTCCGTCCACTTTGATAACTTGTTCCGTAACCAGCTACAAAAGGGGTTATTTTCTTTTTTAATAATGAGTTATTATTATTATTTATTATTTTGACCATTCTATATACTCGTACCTGATGAGGAACACACATTTTTGTTCTGAAAAGTTAAGTATTAAGTCTAGCTTAGTATTTTTTGCAAAATGTTAAATTCTAGATTTCGGGAAAACAGGAAAAACAAGAATAATACATCCATTTGGATGTGGACCAGTGTTCCATCGATTGCTCGGCCACGACGAAGAATAAGAAAAACGACTTCATTAAGTTTTCGTAGAAATATGTAAAACTCAAATGCTTAAAACCAAAAATTTGTAAAAGTAACTGTTCGGAAGTTAAATGGGTATAAACGTGGACGCGCCGTTGAAACGCGGAGAACCGCGCGGCCACGCATTACTCTTGAACTAAACCTCGTAGAAGTCTTAATTCTTTTTTTAACTGACAGGTTTTATTTTGTAAAAAATGTAGAAAGTACAAAAAACATCAAACGCTTAATTAGAAAGTACTGAACTTCAAAGTCATGGCCGCGCCATTGAAACGCGGAGGACTGCGCGGCCACGCATTACTCTTAAACTAAACCTCGTATAAATCTAATTATTTTTGTAAACGACAGGTTTTACTTTGTATAAAATGTAGAAAGTACAAAAAACTTCAAAGGATTAATATTTTAGTTGCTATGGTTGCGAAGATATTTAAAATCCAGCTGGGGTAACGTTTGCACGATTGCTGTATCTCGGAATTGGCTGAACGGATGATTATGATTTTTGTACAGGACATCTGGCTAATTATTATAGTTATCATTTGGTAAGCAATAAAAGAATCCACGATAATGCACCGTTTTGAAGTTATTTTAGAAAGTAGAAATATGCTTCAATAGGTCTTAGCAAGGTCCTAGCACTTCCAATAATCGCTCCAAAGACCAACTTGAAACGTTATTATATAGGTAATTACTACCTATAAATGGTACTGAAGTTTCATTAGTATCCAATACGTAATTAAAAAGTTATGATGAAACTCCAATTTGTTCCGGCCACGGCGCCCAGCGGAGTTATTTGACGACCGATTAACCGAGTTTCCTGCATTAATAGTAACTGAATCTTCTATCAATAATTAGATATACAGTTCAATTTTATACCTGTGAAATTTCAGACCTGTACACTAATTAATTAACGAGATACATAATCGAAAGAAATGATGTATGCGCGGTAACCCGACCAAATCTAGAATGTTATAAAAAAAACGGCCGCGCAATACATTATACCAACCTTCTAAAATTATTAGTATAATTGTCCTTAAAAGTTGGTACAGTCATGTATGAAATTAATTTGATTGAAAAATTACTTTAAATTGCTCATACCTATCTAATTGTTAAGTAAGTGTCCACTATGCCATTCTTCACCTTACCTACCGTTTTACCATTCTGTCGATGCGGTATCTTCGCAACCATAGCAAATACAAGTATAAATTAAGTTTTACCATTTATACCAAATAGATACCTAATTATTTATATAACAATTATTTCAACATACCCGTTAGAAAAAAAAAACGTTGTTTGTTTCCCAAAAAGGTCGAGGGGCTTTAACATGGGTAAAATACTATCTCTCCGATGGAACATTTGACTCGGCTCCTGATCTTTGTAAACACAAATTTACACGCTTCACGGTGCCTGGTTATTGGCATCGAAAATAATGTGGTGGTACCGCTTGTCTTCGCCTTATTGCCAAACAAAACACAAAATACGTATGAAAGATTATTTCAGCTATTAAAAAATGCTGTTCCCGGATTCCAACCCGCAAATTTCAAAATTGATTTTGAAAGTGCCGTTATAAACGCGTTGCAAGTTGTTTTCTCAGACATACACATCAGTGGGTGCTTTTTCCATTATTCCCAAGAACTTTGGCGAAAAGCCAGTAAACTTGGCCTAACGGAGGTGAATGGTGGGAAAAAGTACATAAGGCTGTGTACGGCGATGGCATTACTATAGTTGGGTTACTGTAGGATGAGCTCTTGCTATGGCCAAATTAATCGAACTACAAACGCCGTGGAAGGCTGGCACGGTAGCCTGAATATGCAAGTCGGCATGTGCCCAAGTACATCGGACCATTGATATTTTAAAATTGCAGTCTGTTTCTGCAGATTTTAAGATTTGTCAAACCGAGGCGCATGTGAAATGGCAAAAGAATTGTAAAAGCGGCGCTAAGACCGACCAGGCCATCAAATTTATCATTGATGATTATTTGCAATCCAGGATTGACATTACAACGTGGTTATAACGGCTTTCAAACATGAAATTTGAAACAGAGGGAATGAAATAGAAATCAGTATTATTTAGTAGCTTCAATAATTTTATTCTTCCCCTTCATTTACCTATATCATTATCATCGTTATAAATGTTTTTACCCTGTTATTCTGGAGCTCGACATAATAAGATTTGTTATTTTTTTTTTAATTATAATTTTGTTAAATATATTTTCAATAAACCTTGCTCGTAAATTGAACAAACGAAGGCAGTAAACTGTGCGGTAAATGCGTTTTACCGTATTAGTGCGATTTTATTTAAATATTTTTTTTAATTCCTACTGTCTTCACAATTTTTATTCCAGGATCATTTTGACAATAAAAAATATTTAAATCGATTCATACAAAGAGAAAAGTATTACATATTTTTTATTTCAACAAATTTTATCAAAAATATTATCAGCCAGTAATATTTAAATTATAAAAATAAAATTATCTCGATTTAACATAGAATCAATTCGTCGAGGCTGAATGTCCGCCAAAGCCTTTTTTTCGTAATTATGCTTGTAAAAAAGAAACATACATATTATCTGTGATATTAATGCTTAAGATTATTCATTGGTTTGTTTATTTTGGTTTGTATAATTAATTTATCAAAGATTCTGTGATAACTGTCATAATTGTTAATTACTTTTTAATATTTGTTATTAATTGTTTTTTCAATACACCTTGCCCGAAAATAGCTGTGCGGTAAATGCGTGTTATTTTATATTTAATTTTTAATTTTATTTTTTTATTTTATATTTTAACATTTTTTTTGTATTGTCAGCCAGTAATTTTATAATAATAAAATTTAAATTATCTCGTTTTCAACGAAGAATCGATTCTCGTCGAGGCTGAATGTTCGCGAGAGAATTGTCTCCATAATTATACTTATAATATAGAAACCTAAACTGTACGCGACATAATAATGGTTTGTTTTTACAGCTTTTTCATCAACAATGTTAACCTGCCTTAGGTTTGTTAATTAAAAGTATTTTTCATCTTTCATGCTCTGACAGTAGTCCAATAATGACCCCAAAGAAAGGTTGTAAGTCCAACTTACATCCCAAGATCCCAACTTTGAAATTCAAACCTTTTCATTTTACTATTTTCATAGAAAATTGCACACAGTTATTGGCAAAGGAAGTGACGTATACAGCCTAGATAATTCGACAATTAATTTTTTTCCGATAAAAATGAAAAAAAATGCTTGAATATACTTTATTTAAGCAAGACAAATACGAAAATCACTTTTTACCTTAAATTATCAACAAAAAGATTAATTATTATAAAACAAACAAATATGCTATTAAATATTGGCCAAAACACGAACGCCAAACTTTAAAAAAAGGCGGGAATTTAGTAATTTATGTTTATTTTAACCATGAAAAAGTAAAGATAAGTTAATTTAGGCTTGTTCGGGAATTTCTAAACACAATACGAAGGGTGCGGCGGTGCACTAACTATGGCGCGTAATGGTAGGTATGTATCCCATACATATTTTATACAAACTGTTTTGTTTACTTTAATCGCAATCTAGAAGAAAAGCAAAGTATTCACCACGTGGGAAAGATCAATTCCACCCTTACTCTATAAGCGCCCTCGCTATGCTCGTGCGTAAAAATACCTCGGGTGTAGGTAATTGATCGCTTTCACCCCTTGGATAACAATCTACTATTAAGTTTATATTATGAGTTTTCTTACTTTTGCCATTGAGCTATTATTTCATTACATTATACTTCAATGACTTTTGCCCAATTATTAAAAAGAAATAAAAATCTATTTTTGTAGCTGGTTAGGATGGGCTACGAACGTGTACAAAATTAAATTGTCCTTGATTGATAGATAACTCGTTAGCGTTACTAATAAATAAATTAAAATGCGTTTTTTTGTTTGTTTTTCATATTTACAAAGTGGACAGACGAACAAAGGGAGTAACTATTTAGTAGTTGTACAATATCTAGTTCGAAAAATTCAGCAACATCAAAGATCGTATTTGGAAGGGGTGTAAAAAATCATGTCACTCGTGCCATGGGAGCAAAAAGGAGACGCCTTTGTTTATTTTACTACCCGCATAAAGTGATCTCTTTTTTTAATAAAGAGAAATCTGGCTTCGCGTTTGTATTCATTGGTCTCCTATATCCTCCGTTTTATAACACTACTGGTAGTAAGAGCACAGAAGAAATAATAATAACACAGAGTAAGTCTGTAGTAACGGTGAAATTAGGTACTTATAGCAAAGTAAGTAAACTGGTACAGGAAATAAATAAAACGAAATGCTATTAAAACGGTTTATTACAAAAATGCTTCTGATGGTAACAGACAGCACGTTCGCAGACGAGCGCGCGCACCACGGCCGCCTCTCGCGACGATATCGCGTCGCGAGGCGGGGCGCGTAGCTCGGTGGAGTTCGTTTTTGAACGAACATTAGCAGAAATAATCCTTTCAAATCAGTTCATGCGATAAGAACCAACATACCCTCAAATATCTTGACTCCTCAAGGCGAAGGATCGTCAGACAGGGTACCAGCCAAGAATTTTGAACTGGTTGCGGACCTGACAACCGTGAGAATATCGGCGCAATGCAATAGAGAAGACACCTTTACCCGGCAATGATCGATGATGTGCGCTGCGTGAGAATGATGATGGATAATGATTAGTCGACTTAGTGTGGAGAGCCGTTTTCAAGTCCTGAAAGTAGCTGTAATTGACTTAGGAATCGCGCACGCCATAGCATGTAATTCTGCAATGTTCGTTGAAAAATGGACTTTAAAATCTAGTATTATTTACCTACGTGGCTAGTCCTCAATATTATCGTACGTTATCTACTTAATTCACAATATTAGCAAATAATGATCCAGCAACACTGATACGTTTGGTTTCTGCCCCAATTTTTGGGTTTATTTAAAACTAACACTGAGTAAGTATTACATAAAATAAAATTATTCTAGTTTTTGCATACTCAAGCACATAAAACATTATATTACTTTGTTGAAAGAAACCCACCTATGTGGTTGTAATGCAATTTTACTTACAAAAATCATTTGTTTGTTATTTTAGAAGTACATTTCTAGACTAACGGACATTCTATACTTAGGCCGTTTTAAATTTTAATTCCACAAAATTACCTGGGACAGCCAAGTCACGTATACGTCTAGGCGCATCTGTCTCAGGTGTCTATCACCGACCGTACGAAGGGTTATTGAATGGTGTCTTGTGTAGTCAAAACATACATGTTACGTCGGGCATGCCCTTATAGACTAATACAATTATGAGATTTTTGTAAATTGCCACACATAGACATTTGCTAGTTTAAAATAAAAGCCGCCTAGACAATATTTTTTCCTATTGCGTTTTCGTATATATTAAAATAGGCGCCGTAAGGTCACCACATTGTAAAGCCCTGTCTTCACAGGCGAGACGCGGCTATAATGAGGTATACTCGTACATTGACGTTTATTTAAAAAGCAGTGCGTTGTATTAAAAAATGTCCTCACTCGCCCAGTCTCGCCTGAGAAAGTAGAGACGGCATCGAATTGCTCCTTATTTACAAGCACACGATTCACTCAACATGGCGTTAGACTGAGAATATCACAAGATGTCCGGTGTGGCGGTCGGCGTCGGCGGCGTTTGCCCGGCGCGACTGCTTTACTTGTCACCACGTTCCTTCGCTCGCTTTTTCGCTTACAAAGTTTTAGCCTTCTCTAACAGCTCGTTAATGAATTTCTGGAAAATAAATACAATTTATGCAATCGGGGTGGCTTATTATTTCCTATTTAAAACTACACAATATTTATTTACACAAGAATCGAAACTGAAGTTTACTAGTCAGGTCAGCCAGTTAACAGATAGTGTCAATCATAAAAATCATAATAATTAACTAATAAATAAAACATTAAAATGAGGTGTACCCGTACGGTTGTAAGGAAAGTAATGATGACTTACGTGTACATCCTTTTGGGGCTTTTTGGCATCAGCTAGGAGAGTCTGAAACATGAAACAGCACAAAATTATTAGGATTAAGAGTATTAAACGGGTTTTACTGTGTAGTAAAGTGCGCGCGCGAAGCTTCTTGGATTTATCGTTGCGCGCCTAGGATATATTCGTTTCAAATATAAATGGAAGAAAGAAAAAAATATGTGTGAAGTTCCACATAAAAAAGGTTTTTCGTGATTTACACTTGTCTTCAAATCAAGATTGACATGTGTCTAGAAGTGTATCCTATGAAAGCTTTATTGTTATCTGAATCTGAAACAGGGTAAAGTAGCGTAAATACGCTGCTGGGACAGACTGCTGCGCGTGCGCCTTTCTATTTCGACGCTCCCAACTCGAGGATAGGCGGGAAGTGGTGAGTGACAGTTCTGTAAGTCTAAGGCTTCGTTCCCACATTCACGGTTTGCGCCGTCCACGGTTGCAAACCGGACCGGTGCCGTGTGAACACCTCCATATGATAGAGCTTCATACATTACTGAATGACCGTGCGCCGTGCCGGCGTGACTGTGTGAATAATAGTATGAATTCTGTGGTATTGTGCTGACCGTGAGGTGGCGCCGGCGCAGGTCGTCGCCGTCCATGTCGAGCAGCTCGTCGATGTCCACCTCCACCTCCTGGCTCGCCGCCGCCCCCCCCGCACCGCCCCCGCTGCCCGTGCTCGCCCCGCCCGCCTGATGACAAAAACGCTATATTTAAAAATTGTTTGTTGAGACGGCGCCCTCTCAAGACAAAAACAAGGCGCAGTCTATTCCTCATACGATAACAAATATAGTTTTTTTAATCAGTCATTGCCTCTCCTTGTTAGGTTATACTCTCTGAATTGCGAGGCTTAACCTCTGCGCTAGAAAGCTGCCCGCTCTGTGATCGCCGGAAACCTGGATGAGGCGCGCCGACACTTCGTCAATTAAGGACTTGGCTTCTGGGCCCCAAGGCCCCAACGTCTCAAAATCCACCGGCACGATCCAGATCTTGATATTTCGAGGCCTTTCTCAATTCCGCCGCCCCCCAGCCGCCGAACCAACCCTCCCAGTGGACGCACGGACATGTGAAGGCGCTAGAGTATCCATGCAAGGAATTTCCCCTCCTTCCACGCCACTTGAGGACCCCATCGGGCCTCTTGCCATTAAAATGACAGTTTACAAAATTAGTTTCCTTTGTGAGTAAAATTAACTTCTGTTAAGTCGGATTTTTTAAGGAACTAGTTTAAAATACTTATGAAATATTATACAAAATTAAAATTAAGAAATTAAACAAAATATCCACCGTGTGTGTAGACGCTGTGTAGAGTTTCTGTAGCTCGTCGTACAGCCACATTTCGACTGCGAGCCGCTTACGTATGAGCGCCATCTGGTGGCTGCCATATTTCGCCGTCAAAAACTTCTCGCGCCGCTCTTTTACCTGCGAAACAATCATAATATATTACAGTCATGCCGCTGTACCTACTTTGTAATAAATAACTCTATTGTTATGTGATTCCAGACGCACAATCATCACGTCTGTAAAATCAAATTTGTATTAGTACAGAATATTATATTCGTAGTCAAGTTCGTATCAAACACAAGTTAACACAACTAAGTGGCAAAATTAAGTGGTATTTTACAGGAGTGCCATGTGCCACTTACGCTCATACCTCCACTGTTCAATACCATACAGTACAGACCTATAAATGCAGTCGATTCAAGCGCAAGCGGCCTACAAATAGTCGTAGTAGTTCTTAAAAGAATCGTAGCTGGTACTACGGTTGCTACGCCGTAGCACTGTAGCTATTTGTGCCGTAGCTATGTAGCTGTTTGGAGGTTTAGTAATGGAATACGCAATGAACTTCGAATTATTCTTGTAAATTGTAACTTGTTACAAAGTTTGTAAAATTCCTAATTAATGTTTCAATGTTTAAACAATTTATATTTGAAATAATGAAAGAAATAAAATAAAACATTAAAATAATAAAATTGCGGGGCGGGGCTCATAGAACTGAAAGCCGTTGGGGCAGGAAAGTTCTCGAGTGGTGACCACGTTGAAGACAGTGGGCAGGCAAGCAACAAGGTAGACCCGATAATCAAAATGACGGTCGAGGCAAAAGAGCAGGGCCGTTCGTTGTGAAAAATTTGTCCTCTGATAAGAAGTAGACGTCTTACGACTGAGATTGATGCTAAACTTAAGAAAGGTAGAATAGAAGATCAGCAGTTGAACGTACACGTACCTCTCCTTTGTCGCTGAAGTTGACGTGCAGGCCGGTCTTGGCGGGCGAGCGCTCGGTGGGGGAGAGCGCTGGGTGAGCAGGGCGGGCGTATGCGCCGGCGCCAGCCGCCGCCACGCCGACCTCCATGCCGCACGCCGCCGCGCCCCCGCCCGCGCCCGCACTCGCGCCTGCGCTTCGGCTCTGCAACAACAACATCGTCATTACTAATTTTATTCTTCTGCGACTTATGAAGTTGCCGCCGAGAAGACCCTAGATATATCTGGCCATCATGGCGAGAAGCGCGAGGGGAAGTACTTGGCGGTGCCGTGCCGTATAAATACAAATATATTTATTTGTGAAAATGGGTTTACAAAATGGTGTTACAAGTAAGAACAAAGAACCTCCAAATTATGTCACAAACAATTGGCGTACAAACGTACGAGTATGTAACATTTTATCAATCTATATATTATGATAAATTTACTTATATTTTATCTAAAAGGAAGTCATTTATACTATAGTAACATTTATTGACTAGCAGTTTATATAATTTGTTTTTAAATTCTGGTAATTTTAAGTGTTTGATGTGTTCTGGCAAATTATTAAAAATTTTAGGTATCATGCAGTACATAAAGGCAGTATTTGCCGTGAGAAGATAAAGACGACATTTGTGTCTTAAATTTATATTATGTTATGTTTATCCGAAATTTTTACATTTACTTTAGCATACACAGATATTTCAAAGTATAATGCAGAACGGAAGTCGGTATTGGCTTTAGCTACCTCTACAGTGATCTGACAAGAATCATCGAGATCGGAGAGAAAATGCCTGCAAAAGCACGGAATCATCCATCTTTTCGGACAATCAGATGAGTCACCTTGCAATGTACTAAACAAACTAAGAAGAGTCGCACTGTGTTTTTTATTTGACTACAGTATCTGGGATGTGAACCCGGTACCTCCGTAGTATATAAGAATCGCTCACTCTTCCGCGCGGCCATGGACGAAGGATAGTTTTGAACGGGTTCATATTGAGGACAGAATAATCCAAAGTAAAGCAAAACTGAAAGCTCGCTCTCTGAACTTGGACAAATTAACCTCTGACAAAGTCCACTCTTTAAATTATCAATGAAGCAGGTATTTTTTTCAATCAATCAATCAGCCTATTGCAGCAAACTTTTTTTTATAGTGCGACAATCGTATTTTTAACCGACTTCAAAAAAAGGAGGTTTTCAATTCAGCTGTATTTTTTTTTATGTATGTTATTAGATATCTCCGCCAATTGTAAACCGATTTTGTAAATTCTTTTTTAATTCGATAGGATTTACTTTTGAAGTGGTCCCATATAAATTTCGTCAAGATCTGATGGTGGAACATGAGGTAAAACTTGGAAATTCCTCAACGGAATGTAGCATTCGCATCGTTATTCGTCTATTCTTTTAGTCACATCTCAGTCAGTTTTTAACCGATTTTTATACTAAGTATTCGTAATGTTTGCACGTTTGAATAGCGTAAATAAAAAATACATATTTCATTTATAAATCTTGATCGGCTTTGGTGAAATCCATAGACATAGTTTTTTTTTTTTAAATCCTACTACGAAAGTATTTTGTTACGTCAAGACTAACGCTTTATTTTTATCTGATCATTTGCGTACAATTTAGAAATAAACGGAACCTACACCGAACCTAACTATCGAAAGATGAACCAATTTTCATCTACACAAGTGCAGTGTGAAACTAGTAAGTAGTAGTAGTGTTTTAGATTAAATTTTTATTGTATTTTTTTTATCTTTATAGTGTAGGATTACTAAGCAGATCATTTAAGTTTTCAAGAGAATGGCAAATGTTGTTTCTTAGGTACAAATGGTACAATAACAGAACCTCAATGGTGTGAATTACAGTATTATGACATGAACGACTGAAAACAATGACATAGCTATTGTGAGCGCTGACTTTTACGAACTATAACATAAGTATAGCTGCGTGCACGTGTTCCAAGTCCCGAGTCTTACCAAACTTATTTTTAAGTTACCGCGTTCAACATGTCTAAAACTGCTTTAAATATGTTTTAATATTAGAGAAATGTGATTAATGAAATCCTAATTTTATCCACTGACTTCGTGATTGATATTTTATATTTTAACGTCCTTAGAGAGTACAAAACAGGATTTGATGACGAATCGCGTAATTCGGATCGAACTGAACTTTTTTAGATTGTCTTTAAGTGAAGTAAGAATAGCCGAACTCTATGGTACAGGCTGTATATTTTTTTTATTTGGCATGGTTCGGTTTGCACATCGCCACAGTCATTTTGTTAAAAAGGAGGAAACGTATAATGTATTATAAATATTGAATTAGGATCATGAATAAACCACAGATCATAAGGAATAGAATAAACTTACAAACACAAAAAAAAAACTTGTTCAAAACTGCACCAATCCTCTTTCGCGTTTATTATAATAGAATGCGTACCTTTCATCGGAAGGCCGCATGATCCTCATTTCTGAAACCTAAATTAAAATAAATACTCGTAGTACTTAGTAGTATCACTAAGTAGTATGCGTCAAATAATTTGACGCATTATAGATTGGTGAGGATTCGGCTAATTATTTTACCTTGATGATTAATTATTATGACTATTTATTGGAGGCATTATTGTCAAATTTGATTTTTATTAAAGTTTCAGTAATCATCATATTTTAACATTTTCGACATGATTATGTTCCTTTCCTTACGAAAAGTTGTTTAGTTTCGCATAATATGTTTTCATAATTTGGTCAGTTAACAAAAACACTTGCTTTTTTACACATACGGACAGATATTTTGTAGCTTGCTCCACATTCCAAGTCACTATCTTCCTCGCTATCACACATTTAATTAGTTAGTCATTCATATACAATAGGATTATAGTTTTATGATAGATAAATAGTTGGTTTTATATTTTAAGCACTTTTAAAATACAAAAAGACAAAATGAAGTTAAATCGAGGTGGTTGCGTGTCACGGCACAGAGGGCAGCAGTGAAATTATCGGGAATGGAATATTTCCGCTCTTCCTGGCATAATTTAACGTCTTCATAATCAAAAACTGCTTGGTTTTATTTATTGAATACAATTTAAAAAAAAAAAAAAAAACTTGCTCTTGTCACGAAGTCTTGTCGAACTTGTCAAGTCGATATAAAAAAGGAATTGACTCAGAAAATTCAAGAGCAAGGATTTTCACAAAACAGTGTGTTGATCGGATGGTTTCTGCATTTAGTGATGAAGCACCATCTAAAACCACAATTTATTGCTGGTTTGCGGAATTTCAACGTGGACGTGTCAAGCTCTGTGACGATCTGCGTCGAGGTAGCCCAAAAACTGCAATCACCCAAGATTACGTTGATGCGGTGCGTAAGCTGATTGAGGAAGATCGGCATGTGACATATCGCGAAATTCAGGCATCTTTAAACATTGGCATGAGTCAGATTCAAATAATCTTGCATGAAAAATTAGGTGTAAAAAATTTGTTTTCCCGATGGATCCCGCATTCGCTCTCTGAGGAGAAAAACACGCCTCGCGTTACTTGGTGTGTCAGAACTCTCGGGCGATTCCACGGAGGATCTTCAAATGCTGTATTATACAGCATCGTATCAGGTGAAAAATCATGGATACAGCATACGAACCCGGAACAAAAAACCAGTCACGAGTATGGGTGTTCGAAAATTAATTGAAGCCAACAAAAGTTGATCGTTCAGGGAGCGCTGCAAAAAAAATGGTGCCCAAGTTTGTCTCCAAAACCGGCCATGTTGCGACTATTCCTCTTGAGGGACAAAGAAAGGTCAATGCAGAATGATATGCTAGTATTTGTTTGCCACAGGTCGTATCTGAACTCCGTAAAGAGAACTGCAACCGCCGCATCATCCTACACCACGATCATACAAGCTCTCGTACCGCCCACAGAACAAATCCGCCGTACAGTCCTGATTTAGATAGATAGATAAAGCGTTTATTTGATACTGCAGACACATACATAACAAAATTAAAACTAGTATTTAATATGAATATCATAACATAACCTGACACACCAGGTTATGCATGTGTGCTGCAGCAGTGCAAAGAGGTCGTAGCTCAGCGTCGATACATACTCAGGAGAGCAGATATCGCTGATTTTCAGCCACAACCCAGAGAAACACGGACGCGGCGACAAGTTAAACGTTTTACATGATATGTTGTTTATATGTATATATAAATTTAAGCCCTACTGATTTTTGTACTTTCCCCAAAATTAAGAATAAATTGCGTGGTCAACGATTTTCGCCACTTGAAGAAGCTGTAGCCCCCTACAAAACGGCCATTTTGAGTACCCCAACTTGCAGAATGGAATGAATGCTCCAATAGTTGGGTTGGTTCCGTCAAATGGTAAAATGTGACAAGTTTCGAGGAGAATACTTAGAAAGACTATAAATAAACATGTTTTCCACTAATAATTAAACAATAAATAAATAATTTTGTATAACTTCCTTGTATACCGATACTTTCAGTGCCGCCTCGTAATAATAAATAATAATATTGAGGAAAAACCTATTTTTGTTTTTAAGTTTCTACTTACGTAAGTAGAAACGTAGAAAAGTTAGATACGATGAACTGAACATAATCTTTGGTATCATATATCATAAAATTGTAACTAGCTGATGTAAAGATATTTAAGAAAAAATAATATGATTTATAAGAATAACACTGTTATTCCATTCCGACCAACTAAACGGATCAACTAGTTGTTCCGATCGGAACTAAGTTCGGGTTTTCTTCCTATCGAACCAACTATTCAAGTAAATCAAATTCCGAACTGAACAACCAGGGAAAGAAAAACATCTAGACCAAATTGGATGCGGTTTTCACAGTTGTAATTGCTGGAGGTCTAACTCAAAAACTGAGCATGTGCATATTTTATCTTGATAAGCCCCCGCCTAGGAGCGGAGATATCTTTTTGTTAATTTTTGTGCTGAAAAGTTCATCTCGTGAGATAAAAGTTTGATTTACGCAAGCGAAGTTGCGGGCAGAGCGCTAATACTACATAATATGTTATATGAAACCGTTTATTTCCCTATCTGATCTATTCTCTATGTATACCAAAGTAGTAATATAGCAGTAGACTTGTAATAATATGAAACATAATCGAGGTTTATAAAAACAAAAGAAGTTAATAATGGTAACAAAACGTAGGTAATAATCGTATTCGTGACAACGTATTGTGGTGTTCATAATTTACAGTATTGGTGGTAATACAGGGTCAGCTTCGAACTACGAGCACGCAAGAAAGTTATGTTCACGTACGTCACAATTCAGATCCGTCATGGACGTAACAGTAAAAATATAATAACCAACCGGCCACGCACGTGTCGGGTCACGCAGTGTACGGTTCCGTAGTTGTCCAATACTACTTAGGTACCCGTTTCAGACAGTTAACATTCATCAAAATATTTTTCTATGATATTTGACGGGTTGAAAACCATAGGGGTATAAGTGACAAAACAGGAAATTAAGATCTAAATGAACCAAAACGTAGGGCATTTGCTTATCTTTTGACGTGCCAAACCAATACAAGTGTAATTTTGAATAGCGCCATCTATATTTCGTTCCGGGTTAACTGCGTGTCAAAGTGACGACTATACCTTGTGCCTGCCATAGTGGTACAAGTCTCAAAATGGCGAAGCGGCGGGTTTATAACGTGCATAATTTGCAAGAATGCTTGGAATATTTAGGAGATAGCGATGATTCAGCTAAAGGTACGTCTTCTTTGTTTGTAATAACATACTTTATTTATAAAATTATGGTGGGAATGTTGTTAGTTTACAGTAAATTTCTAAGTTGAAGTCCAATTTTAACATAACCTCACTTTTCATAGTAGGCCTGCCACCTAACTCTCCACCAGTTGCTTATTCACCACCAGACTCTCCGTCAATCATTCAACCGCAAACAGATGAAAACATAGAACCAGAAAATTGCAGATCATCGAGGAAGAGACAAAAAGATATCACAACTTGGAAGAAAAATATAAGGAAACGAAGACGTAACGAAGGAAAAGAATATGTTTCTGCCAATGGTAAAACAGTTCCAGCTAAGGTTTTAGAAACGTTTAATCATACTTGCCGATACCAATGTGATACTTTTACAGAAGACGAGCTTAAAATAATTCATTCGGAATTTTGGAAACTAGGAAAGTGGGAAGCCCAGACAAGTTTCCTTAGGCATTGCGTACGAATAGAGAAACCCAAACGTTCAATAAATAAGAAAAAAAGAAGTTCTGTCATTACATTAAATAATAAAAGAGTATGCAAAGACTTTTTTCTGAAAACTCTTACAATTTCTAATAGAAGATTTACCAACGCAGCGTTCACTAAAACTTCTGTTCAAGGATTACCCCTATTTGTCAAACGCGGCAAACATGAACCTGGAAATAAAACGAAAGAAGATAAATTAAAGGAAGTAAGAGAACATATCAACAGTTTTCCAAGGTTTAAAAGCCATTACTCACGTGAAGAAGCACCACTGAAAAGATATTTGTCTCCTGAATTATCAGTATCAAAGATGTATTCTCTCTATAAAGAAAAAATGATTGAAGAAGGCAAACAACCAGTTAGAGAACAAATATACCGGAATGTTTTTAATAAAGATTTTAATCTCGGATTTTACAAATTACGAAGTGATACTTATAATACATGCGATAAGTTAGAGAATCTTTACAAAGGTGAAGGAAATACAGACAAAAAACAAAATATTAAAAAAGAGAAGGAAGATCACCTATCAGAAGTTGAGAGAACAAAATTGGCTAAACAAAACGACAAAAAAGATGATATTAAGATACACATGATAACTTTCGATTTACAAAAAACTCTTCCTACTCCATACTTACAAACAAATTTGGTTTACTACAAACGACAATTTTGGACTTATAACCTGGGTATCCACGACTGTAAAACTGGAGATGCACATATGTATATGTGGGGTGAAAATACTGCTTCGCGAGGAGCATCAGAAGTAGCTTCGTGCCTATTAAAATACGTCATGAACATCGTTCCAGAAGATTGTCAGCATTTGATCGCATACAGTGACAGTTGCGGCGGTCAAAACCGTAACCAAATAATATGCAGGTTTTGGATGTATGTTGTCGCAAATACATCTATTGCTACTGTTGATCACAAATTCATGGTATCTGGTCACAGTTACTTAGAAAATGATGCCGATTTTTCACATATAGAAAAACGAAAAAAGAAAGCTCAACATATTTATGTGCCTGATGATTGGATGAACCTAGTTGAGAATACTCGAAAGAAATTTATTGTCCATA
The DNA here is from genome assembly GCA_951230895.1 of Carpatolechia fugitivella. Lineage (NCBI taxonomy): Eukaryota > Metazoa > Arthropoda > Insecta > Lepidoptera > Gelechiidae > Carpatolechia > Carpatolechia fugitivella. The sequence goes on along the minus strand of OX579655.1, from coordinate 9,276,294 downwards.
GAATGGAACAAAATGATTTTATTTCTACTGACCCAGTCTCGAAAGTGATAGTGAACAGGAAAACTGACACTACAAAAAACAAGATAAATTGGCTAAAAATACGGTGGATGAGATTCTTAAAAGAACAACCCAAGAGTATGTTTTTTAAGGAATCTTTGGACGCGGAAACAGAATTTCGCCACATAAATATGGATGCAAAAAAAGGTAACATACCCAAAGTTCTTTCACAGCTGAGAGATACCCCAGTAAAAATCAAGACTGCAAAAATCAAAGATTTAATGGAACTTTTGAAATTCATACCACCTATTCATCACGAATTTTATAATTCGTTGACGCATGAGGATCAACCATCCACTTCAATAAATCGTCCAAGAGGGCGTCCAAGACATGAAAACACATTACAGGATACAGATGAAGAATCCATTTTAGATTACACTCTGGATCAATAAGTCTAAGTAAATCGTATCTGTTATAAAAATATGTAGAACCGATATAAGTACAAAACAAATAAACATTGAGACTGTTATGTGCCAAACTGAGCTAAGTGAATTATTTTGTGTATACTATAGACCAAAATGGTATAAGTGATTTTCTTTTCCCATTTCTTTAATGAAAACTAAAAAAATGTGTTACGATTTTGTACCCAATACATTAGACTTTGACACTAAAAACATTATGTGTTTCATTGTAACTCTAATATTAGAGACTCCTAAACCATTTAAAAAAATCAGTTTTGCTTCATTTCTTAAGGGTGTCGCTTGTACCCCTATGGTTTTCAACCCGTCATTTGTAGTACCAAAGTTCTTACTTCTACAAATACATTTTTTTTTTAATATTTCGCTTTATAATTATTAGATTATTTATAAATTGGTCTATTATTCGATAACCTGCAAAGCTTACTTGATGTCAATTAGTTTTCCTTTTAAATTCATCATATATGTATACCAAAGTAGTAATATAGCAGACTACTACCGTGAATTTTTACATTTCCAAATACAACGGTTTCGCTGGAGGGGAACTTCACTAACAAAAATAAGCACTTTAAAACGAAATATTTCTGAAATGTACACTAGCATCGTAAAATGGTTTTAGCAAACCCCCATTATTTACAAAAAAAACTATCCAACGATACCTCATACTATAAGGTGGTCGTGAATAAAAAAAATAACCCCCACTTCACGTGTACCAGAGGAACCCTAAAAAAATTTTTCTTAAAGATTTTATTCTTCAGCTTTGCCGGAATTATTAATATGTATATCCATGCCAAATTATAGCCTTTTAGTGCTAAGGGTCACTGAGCTAAGAGCTAAGCCGCTGACGGACATACAGACAGACAGACGGACATGGCGAAACTATACGGGTTCCTTTTTGACTATGAAACTCTAAAAAAGTACTCCGTGGCTGTAAAATCCGTCGCATACATGCAGCTATAAATCTATCTAATACTTTAAACGAGCAATTCTTGTATATACCTATATATATAATGAGAATCTCGGAAACGGCTGCTACGATTTCGATGAAATTTGGTATATAGGGGGTCTCGAGGGCGATAAATCGATCTAGCTAGCTTTTGTTTTTGGTAAAACAGGATTTCCCCATGTTTTCGGGCTTAAAAGAATTTGTACGCCATATCATTAAAAGAGAAGGTTAATTTCACCTCTATCCATAACGTCGCGGTGGCTCTGTTGGGGAACCGGGAGGCAATGAAACCGAAGGTCAGACGATCGAATCCACATGAATGTACTTTTTTAGTTTTTTGTTCATGTTTCTTTTTTTGTTTGTTTTTAACTTTTTAAATCTTTTATTTAGTTATTTAAATACAAAAATGACAGAAATAAAAATTTCTTATTTAGTACCTTATTTTTTCGTGGTCTAAATTTTTCCAACAGATAGAGCAATTTTTATAGGTATGTTTTTTTATTTATTACTTACCGTCGTCGTCGTCGTTGTTATTACTTATTTTTTCATTTACTTAGTTCAGTTAAAATACCTTTACAGAAAATCACTTCGTTTTTCTTACACCGAAAGTTCTGCAACAGATGGCACTACAACTCACATAGTGACGAAATTTTCTTCTAAAAAGCATTTAAAAGTATTTTCAGTTATTTTTTCAGATATGTAACACAGAAATGGAAAATGCTATTTTATCCACGGAGACATTATTTAATCCACGCAACCTCAATAAATTCAATTTTATATTACTAGCGCTGCCTTTACCACTGTTAGGCATGGGAATAATAATTTATTTTCCTTTCTGAATTCTATCCAAATTCCGATCCTAATTTATTGTCAATGCAGGGAAATCTATTTTTACTAAAAATTAAACCTAGCTAGATCGATTTATCGCTCCCGAAACCCCATATTATGCTAAATTTCATCTAAATTATCCACGCAACCTCAATAAATGCAAATTTATATTACTACTAGCGCCGCCTTTACCACTGTATCTGTGAAGTGGCCAAAATTGGAACTACCGCTAATAAGTTGGTAGATTAGTTGGTATGGGAATAATTTATTTTCCTATAATAATCCTTTCTGAATCCTATCAAAAGTCCCATCCTATTATTTTATAATCATAATATATTCTTTTCCTCGTTTTACTCGGGCCATCTGATGGAAAACTTTCGGACCACCAAAAAATTTATCAGAAATTTTCTTTCATTTTCGTATTTAAATAACTAAATGAAAGAATAAAAAAAAAATACAAAAAAAGAAACAAACGAAAAAAGAACAAAGAAATAAAAAAAAAATATTTGTCGAGATTCAAACTGCAAACTCGCGGTGTCCCGACTGAGCCAAAATTACCTTTCTATTTCAATGATATCGCGTATCAATTCGTTTAAGCCTGAAAATACGGGGATATCTATTTTATAAGCTAGATCGGTTTATTGCCCTCGAAACTAAATTGCGAAATCGTTGCAGCCGTACGTTTCCGAGATCCTTATTATTCTTATCTTGCTCGTTTAAAGTTTAAGAGTGGTGCTACTATGTCTAGCCGCGTGTACTTTCTTCTGAACGTATGAAGTAAGTAGAGTTTATCGAAATGCGTAGGTGTCTTACAAAAAAATAAACGAGCTAAGCTCGGTCAACCAGGTACTACATCAAATACAGCGTAGCAATAAATAGCACCATTCATTTGTTTAATTTTCAAGCATATATTTTCGTTATTTCGTTTGTTGTAATATCCGTGAATTACACAAAAATTTATGATGAAGATCATTGGCATAATATTAGAATAGGTAGAGGTCCTCTTGGAGTACTCATTGAGAATTGTTTCCTCTGCTCTATTTGTCTCTTAAATAATTTTTCAGTCTTTCATAGCCTCTAACTGTTGATACTTGTGCAGTTGTATACAAGTATGCGTCATTTATGATATGACTGACTAAAATAGAACTATAAACAGTGCAGTTTAGTCTGTGACGAATTTTATACAACGCCAAAAATTAAATTAAAATTTTATACTGCGAGCTGAACCCAACAGAACTCCCGTGTCGCTTTGATCATCTCAGTTCCGTTAGTTCTAATGTTAGTGTAATAAATTGCTACCTACATTCAACGTAACAGTATTGGAATTGACTTGGCATGCTATTTACGCGAATGTATATTTTATTAGGATCTACCAGAAACATTACTAAAGAATAAATTGTTTGATTTTCCGAATGCTAACTTTTGATTTGTTTATATGTTACGAAATAACTTTTTGTAAGCAAGAAAATAATGTTCAACTAAGCTACTTAGCTAGCCAGAGATAAAGAGTATTATTCACGCGCAACATTTCATGATCTTACTCATAGCATGTAGTCAATAATGATATACTACTCGTAAAAATGTAATCTAGGTATATGTATACTTGAATTGAATTGTATACTCCTATAAATCCTTTACTATATTGTCCTTGAGCTTTAGTTAGCTTTTGATAGATATTAATAACTTTCGTCGTAACTAACATCCACTCATCGCAATGAAAACTCTCCGGGAGGTTGTTAGATAAACGGACTCATCCACAAGTAGAGTAGATCTTGTAGCAAGAACAACACTTACCGAGAGGTGGAGGTGGATAACCTTAATGACTCAGTAAGCAATGATTCGTAATGTTTTTTAGTAAAGGACAGGTCAAAGACAGCAAAAATAGAGTCAACATTAAAGTGATAAAAAATAACCGGCCAAGCACGTGTCCGGCCACGCAAAGTGTAGGGTTCCGTAGTTGTCTAATATGTGCCTGTGCCTGTTATATTATTCTTTCACATTTCCAAATACAACGGTTTTGCTGGTGGGGGGGGGGGGGTAACTTGACTCTAACAAAAATAAGCACTTTAAAACGAAACATTTCTGAAATGTACACTAGCATCAAAAAATGGTATTAGCAACCCCCTATTATTTTTACAAACCCTATCCAACGATACCTCACACTATAAGGTAATCGTAAATAATAAAAAATAACCCCCACTTCACGTGTACACTGTACAGTCAGCTGACGAATTAGCTGACCCCCCCCCCCCGCTCGTAACCGGTGAGATTTTCTCAGGTGATTATTTATATTTTTACATACCATTTTATATACTCGTACAGTTTATTAACCTGCACAATTATACGAAATTTCACGATGAACCCAAAAAATTTTTTTTAATGTTTTATTCTTCAGCTTTGTCGGCATGATTAATATTAGTATATCCGTGCCAAATTACAGCCTTCTAGTACTAACAGTCTCTGAGCTAAGCCGCGGATGCACAGACAGACGGACATAGCGAAACTATAAGGGTTCCTTTTTTACCACTACGGAACGGAACCCTACAAACAATTTGCTGTATTTTTTTTATCAAACAACCAAATTAGTTTGTAGTCAATATTGGCAACAGCAACATCATCATAACAATGCTGTTTTGTAGCCGGTGTGGCAGGTTATATCGATCTACTCGTAATTATAAAATATATTGCCATTATAAAACACCTAGTTTCTTTCTATGGCGTATTTATGGCACAACGGATGAACGACGAGACGTCACCAAACTATAAATGGTTTGCTATGTGGTGTTTTTACTAGTATGTTACGAAATGTCTATTTAAAGTGAAAGATGGCCCGAATTGCCGCGGAGATGCAGGTTCGAGTCCTGTCCAAGGTCAATAAACCTTAAAATTTTCAGTTTATAAACATTTATTTATTTATTTATTTGGAATAACAACAGCAACATAATTAAATTCATAATTACAGTGACATATTTATATTTAAGTTAGAGATATGATTCTTTCTTACTTACAAATTCTTTTTTTGGACGGATTAATCAAAATGAATAAGTTTGGAGGTGATTGCTCAAAATACCGACAACAGGGTGACCTGATCATCCTAGGAGCACGGAACCCGGTCTGGATGTAGGCGCGTCATAATCAGAAACGAATAGCCCTGATGAGACCTTTATGAATGAACGGATTGGCGTTTTGTGCAAGTGTTAATAGTACCTGCTGATGCGCACCGGTGCTGCGGCAGGTGATTGCATAGCAATGTGGCGATTTCAAGATAATTTTAGTAGTTAGATGCGCATCCATGTGTGAAGCAAACCAAGCTATGACGTAAGAAGAAGCGCTCTACTGTGACTCTGAACATATACCCACGCAGTAGATGTTTGCAAGTAAATACAGATTTCGTAGTTTGAGAAAAGGTTCACCGCGAGCGGCTTGCCAGGATGTTGATTATGCAAATAAATGCTGCCTTGGGCTGCCACCGCCAGCCAACCGTACACCTGCTTTACGCTTCAGGTCTGCTTTTGTTATTAAGAAATCATTGGACCGTTACATCCTACACAAGTATCGCCGTTTTGCTAGTCGTAAAAAAGTAACCTGCTACGGTGATGTTGTATTAGCTCATATGTGTTATGTTCGTAGCCGCACCAAGGGCCTCATCTACGACTTTTTCTACATCATCGTGTGGATGGGTTGTAAGATCACTCACTATTTAAAGTCGAGTATTCGACCACTTGGCTAGAGGCGGACAGTGAACGAACTACAACTAAATAAGATGGTACATTCATAAAATTAATAATCAAAAGAATAGGGTTTAAGTTCTAAGACAATATGTTTAATAAAAATTTATAAACTGCCAAGATATCTAAGGCCGATTCCGAGAAAAAAACTCCATGGTTCCAGTGATTTCACCTACCAGATTCTCAGAAAGGTGCGTGAGTTATTCACGAGCGAGTGTTTAAATAATGATGCTCTGTAAACTGTAACATGAGCCACTGAAGCTGTCGACCTCGCTCGTTAACGTCATTGGAACATTAGTTATCAACCAACGCGTGAAAAATGCTATACCAAAACAATTTAAAAATAATTCGAGACGAATAGAAAACTTAACCAGTGGAATTTGGTGGCTCTATAACAATTACACCAGGGTTTGTGAGATTGGTTGTCTTACAACCCACACAATCAATAAATTCCCTCTATCGTGCGGCTATCTGTGGTAGCAAGAAGTTTGAATATAACATAAAAAGGTCATAAAAGGTTTAAAAAAGAAAATTTAAATTGCAGCAATATGTTTCTACAATGTCTTTCTTGTAAAACCTTGGAATGAAATGAAACGAATAGTTTATTTACTTTTGGATGTTACATTACATCTTTTAGTTTCGTCATTACACTTTTTTGGGTAAGTTCACTACACAATGTGCGGACTCTGTGGAGAAGAACTGACCGAAGAAACTCCACATGCTTTCCATCTTTAGACAAGCTACTGTTGCACATTGCACATAATAAAATATGTCTCTAACTGTAAAAGAAACCTGACAAGGTATGAGTGTGTACTTCAAATATCCTCACCTCAAGTTAGGTGTTTTAGCGAACTGGCTAAAGTAGGTAGTCGATTGTGGTAGTAGTGAGTGATATGATAATGATAGATAAAGCATCGAGGAGACAGGTTAAGGTTGAGTAAAGAAATGACGTAGTTGCAATATAAAAATATATCAACTGTTGTTTCGGTTTTGGTGAGAAAGGGCACGACTTACAATTATCAAAGAGATTAAAATATTGAAATAAATAAATATGAAGGGACATCTCACACACGATTTGTGATCCCAAGCTACACTACCAAACAATTGAGCAAGTCCGCGCCCACTATATTACAACTCTGGTATAAATAGTGATTAGGTCCGTCAAAAAAAAAAAACCAAACAATTGACATTGAATTGACAATTGGCATACTACACGTACGAATAAATACATAATTCTATTAGAAAAACCAAAATCCAGACACAAACTTCAGCTTTGGGTGTGCACAGCCAAGAAACGAAGAGATCCAATTTTATCAAAACAACATCCAGCGTTTGTTTTAATTAATTAATTTTATTTTCACGTTTGTATTTTTTTTGCATAGCGATAAAGCTAGTAAATTATCAGCTGTACATTTAGTTTTAATTTCTTGTGATTGCTGGCGACGCTTCATAGCGCCCCCATGCCCATGGTTTGTCTGTCAGATTGGTTGTCCCCTCTAAGTCCGGCACTTTATAATAATGACAAGCTCTTGTTTTCTTTTAAGAAAACAAATGTATAATGTGACGTAGCAAAGATTAGCGATAAACAATCAAAACCAATTGTAAACGTTATCAATACGTACGTAGATATTATTATAAAATAAAAAGTGTTTTTATTAAAACACAAATACTAATATCTTGATTACACATCCGAGTTGAGTTGTTTTGAAGTAAATAAAATACACTCACCGGCACATCTAACCGCCCACCCTTGAATTTCGGGTTAATTTTAAACTACGCTTATTATTATACATTACAATTGATTTATTGATAATTTTACGATAAATTAAACACACTTAAATAAACGTTAAATTAACTACTTTTTAACTAACATCAGCTGTAACTAATAGAATTATAAAGAATCACGAGTATTCCCTAAAATGAAGGGTGGGCTGTTAGTTGTGCCGGTGAGTGTATAAAATATAATATTTGATCGAGTTAATAAAGCTCGTAAGTAGGTAACGTATTACTTAATGATTAAAACGAAATTACTAGCCAGTATTCTTCATTAGTTAATTTGTAGCTGACCTTAATGCCAGTCAAGTGAAAATTTCGCTTAGTTAATCTGCGGATTACCGGCTTTACACTTTAGCGGTAACATAAATACTTACGAGAAATCCACAATAGGCACAAGTCACAAACAAAGCCACACTGCGTGAGTTGTGTGCGTGACGGAAATAAACAATTTATACAAATTTAAAGTCAACTAAATAATGTAAGAAGTACCCAAGTTAAAATGTGATGAATGCTTACAATAACCATAAGAATAAATAACAGTTTATTTAACGAAAATATCAATTGAGAAAGGACCCCGGACCTAAAGTATGGAAAATGTGGTTTCAGTTAAATATCCTGAGATTTTGATATATTATAGAATTCAAAGTCCTGAACAAAGGTCTTTGGGGTGCTACCACTGTTTCCAAGTTCCTTTATGAGTTTCGACTGATTTTGTACTAGATAACAAAGTGTACGATAATAAGATTCAATTCCCAACTATTTATTTAAATAATTGACATTAGAACCTATTTTGCGATAAGCAGGTCATTCAAAGAAAGATAAAATGAGACTGACTGTATGTGCAAAACTGGGGCCAGGACTATAGGTTGTAGTGCTTATGTACTCGTATCAGTGTCGTATGGTACCTTGGTTATGATGCACGACGACATCAACTACATAGGTACTGGACTGCGCGAATAGAAATGAACGCTAAATGTATATATATGTATATTTGCTAAAAAATATGATTCGGTACATGTGTATCCTATAAATATGTAAATATATATTGATAAGATTTAACCTTCAACGCTATTTTTCTTTAATTTTATCCGTTGCTTATAGTTTTTATTATCTGGTACAAAATCAGTCGAAACTCCGAAAGGGACTCGGAAACAGCCACCCTAGAGACTTTTCTGTCGAATTAGAAAGGCTCAACCACTGACACCTCTGTCAGGAGACCTTCCCGAAGCAAGACGTGCACATCATCAACGGCCTTTTTCAAATATACTTAGGACTTGATTATTTAGGTCCGGTCTCTGTCAGCATTGGAAGAAGAACGGAGACAAGATACATCGCACTATTCACATGCCTTACCGTTCGAGCTGTACATTTAGAAATAGCCGCAAGCTTTATATTACAGACTCTGCTCTTTTTTTTTGGCGAGGCAGTCCTTCAGTCATATCTCCGATAGTGGAACAGCCTTCGTAGGGGCCAACAACAAGCTCAATGAGTTCAGTCTACTTTTCCAATAAGATCCCGATAGCAAGTAAGTACAACAGGGATCCATAATTTTGCAGCTCCATTGATTGACGGCATTGACGGCTTGATGTGCTTTCCAAAATAAGGAAATCATAACAATCGTATTCCATCTATAATCTTTTGCTCAAATAGTATGATGGGAAAAGATCAACAGTTGCCATTTGAGCATGCTAGTGTCTGTTTGCGTTATGCAAAAAGAAACCTTTTTGTGCTGTCTTAATCGGGTTAGAAGGATATAATTTAGTTCAAAGGTCTTCGTATAGATAACATCTTGTTTTAAGTGTATTAAAATAACCGGAATGAAATAAAGGCCACGAAGCATCTAATTTTTTTAGTAAACTCAGCTTTTTGGATGTAATTATAACAAACTTATTAAAAAGCATTTTTGTATTGTTACGTCCACGAAGTCTATCTCTGGTCTATTAAAATATTTATTTATTATATTCCATGACGCTCACTTTCACAGTCAACTAATCACGTTACGTCACACCTGCGTCAGCCTTGATAGATTTATTGAAGAAAATAAATGTTATTTAAGTAAAATAATCCTTGAGCACGATAAGGAAACTGTGTACCTTATTATGTATTCCTGTTAACTATGTTTTATGTAAATGCGTTCTATTGTATAAAAAAATTAAATATAATTTCTGATTGATATCAGAAATATAATGTTTTATTGTTATCAGTTGATTTTGAGCACTGGTTTGTACCGCAAGTATCATCTGGAACGTCCCTGCGCAAGCCGTCGCCGCAGTGCTGAACACAACCACCGAGAAGAGACCGGAGACGCGGATAAAAGGCTACGCCGTCGCCGTGTCGCTACGTGTAACTCACAGCACCGTTATTCCTTATTCAAATGACCGAAATACGAAGATGAGCGTAACGCTAACGTATCGCATCTCATCCGGACCTACCGAGATCTCGGCGGTCAGCGCCCCCGGCGGAGTGGTAGTGGCTGCTCCCGCCAGCCTCCTGGCTGCTGCACTGCACTCACGAACTTAACTACCGAGCGGGAGTGACAACGGGCGTGGGTTTCCACCGCTGCTAATTGACACGAGCTGGACTGTGGAGAGTAACGAGTGGCAAGCGGAGCGGCGGCCCAGTGAGCGTGCAAACTGTGACTGACTGTCTGTGCCGTCTGTGGCGGCACGACGCGCGCCGCCGCTTCGGAGACCTGGGGCGCGGGGCGCGGGGCGGCGGGGGCGGATCAGTGACCGGCGGCGCGCGGTGTGCGCACAGCTGATAGCGCCACGCCGCGCCGCGCCGCCCCCACGTCGCGCCGCCGCCGCCGCCCGCCGCCGGCCCTACGACCCAACCACGTCTGAAGATCATGCAGACACAGACTCCGTGTACACAATTCAGTCTGCAGACACTTGTGTCTTGAATCTTGTCAAGTTGGTAAGGTTCCATTGTCTTCAACGCTACTGTACTCATTTTTACAAAGGAGCTGTAGACAGGTACTGCAGTATTCAAGGTTATACTTGCAAGAATATGATAAGAAGATACAGTGGGAAGTAAATTACCCAATATAAAAGTTATAATTTGATAACTACATACTTATTTATACACGATAAGATAACAGCAAAATGTTTAAATTGCCCAATTTATCGAGAGATTTATTCAAGGATATAAAGGTTTAATTCTAATATTATAACCATGGAATGGACTATATATATAACAATGGACAGAATGTAAACTATTAGTTTTATAATAACTTTATTATCTGAAGACAATATAAGTCTACTCACCGTATTTATTTAACAAATATCAAGCAAGAGCATAACAAAGGTAGTTCCAACAACTAAGTATAACAGGAAATAACCTGGAGCAACTATCGTTCACACACACTCACTTTTTCTCAGCTTTTGTCGATATTTCATTTCAGGAGTTCACATCATAAGCTACAAATTGATAAGGTTACAAAAAAGGTTACAAGGTTTGTATACCTGTAAAACCAATTGTGGTGTTATTAATTTATGATACGAAGCATAATAATAATAAAAAAAATGCGTTGAAGCCGTATAATACCTATAAGTCTTTGATTTGGTTGTTATCGAATCGACGTAAATTAAAACGACTACATCTTCGCAAGGCCAGTGGGCAGACCACCAGCCCGATGGTCCGATGACATTGCCAAACTGGCAGGATCAGGCTGGATGTGATGGCACAGGACCGTGAGGAGTGGCGCAGTCGAGAAGAGGCCTATACCCAGCAGTGGGTGGATGTGGGCTGAAAATAATGATGATGATGATGATGATGATGACATCTTCGCACTACTAATTGCTACCTTAGCAATAAGGCCGCCTATCTGTACACCCCTTCATCTATCTTTTGTACTTTCAAGCTGTATCCTTGTGTGCAGTAAAATATATTCTATTCTATTTATTTTTTTCGTTATATAGGTATACTCGTAAAATAAACAAAGAACAATGCAGATATGTAACGATACGACGACAAAGACCCAAAATGAGCGTAACGAAATTAGACAATCTGCAAAAAGACGATTTTCAAAATCTAACTGTGACATAACGTTTTGTGGATTTTAAAATAAATATGAGGGAAGTTGGATGTGTTCCAAATTAGTAACTAGCAAACACGTGTCCGTTAAATATATAAGCGTCATCATCATGTGTGATAATATCCATTTCATTGTGCCCATTTGTAGCCCAATTTCTTGTTTTTCTTGACAGCTAATCAAGAAAAGCACGTACCAATGTGATTTGCTTTTTAGAATTAATATTTTAATCGACGTTCAATCTTACGGCGGCGAAGGAAAACATCATCGTGGTATGGTAAAATTTGCAAACGCCGGCAAAGAAATTCAAATTATCTTGTTTCTCGGAGACAAATACAAATACAACTCTAAGTATTATTAGTATAGTATTAATCTACCCGCGTGATCGGCTAAGGCGTTTGGCCTAACCTTAGTACAGGGAACGTGTGAGCTCCTCATATACGACAACAATCAAGAACAGAGAATTTATTGTAAGTAATTTTAATTTATTTAATAAAATAAACTAATCGAAACCCTTCGTAGCATGGACTGGAAATAAAAATATTATTGCATAATTCATTATAATAATGACATGCATTTTTATAAAAAAAACGTAAGGTCTATGTCAAAAGATAATTATCTTTAACTTATAAGTTGTACAGACAAAGTCAAGATGACCTGCATGCACAATCACCGACCGGCCTCGCTGACACGGCAGTTCAAGGGAGAAATAGGGCTCAGGGAATGTTTTAATCGCAACACCCTAGTGTTAGTTGTGCCCTGCTGGGCACGCGTGTTTCGAGTACTTCAGTTTTCTAGAATAGCATATATATTTTTAATAAGAATATCATATATATTTTTTAAACATGTAGCATCTTTTATATAATTGACGTAAAAACGACGGACAATAATTTGAACCTTTGGCGAGTGTTATTTATTATACCTTAATCACGTGTTTGTGTAATTGATGAGGTCGTAAGCGATGATAGCGGGATTCTTCTACACTGCAGAATATGACTGTATTCTTCAGCGAGACTATTTATTTGGTTCTATGTATATTCTGAGACCATAGAGCAGAATGAAAATAAACTAAAAAAATGAACATTTCACTTACAATAAGTAAACTCAACCCATTTTAAAGTAAACATACTTTTTATTTATTAATTTAATTATGTAGCCAGCTTAAATGACATTTTATTGTTTAATTAATTTATTTGCCTGTCTGAAACCTTCTCATCAGAGAAATTGTTGTGGGAGTGTCCGTTTGTGATTATGAGTATTGCAATCATTGGCGTGGAGGGCGTGAATAAACAGCCTGGTAGATATAATGCGTGAGCATGCGGTTTAGTTACGCATAACGTGCGGATCTGCGGATGCGGTACTCACACTGCTGCGGAACTTAAAGAACAGCGACATGTCGCGCGGTCGTGCGGTCGGGCGGCAAGGCGGCGCCGCTCAGCTGCACTCGCCACTACACTGCCGCGCCCGCAGCGCTGCTCCAAGCACTAACTAACACTCCCCCTGTATACCTACCTGTCGCGATACCCACTATCGCCAGCCGAATGCCGAACCCCAGGCGCAGGCGCGCCGCTATTGAGCTGCGCGGCGCACTCCCGCGCGCACCTACAATACAACTTTTACCTCCATCCATAGATTAGTACGGTAACCAGCTGTCACTCCACAACACACGGAACCGCGAACTCCTTCCTTCCAGACTTCCAGAATTTTCGAAATGCGTGTGTTTTTGGACGTACTTTTCGTAGCGTGTGCATTGTTGGTGCTGGCGTACGGTCGGGAGCTGGACCCGGCTGCTTGTGCCGCGAGGTTTGACGTGCAGAAAGACAAGATTATCAGGACTGAGGAATCTCGCGAGATGGGCGCGAGGTACCTCTCCGAGCTGGATGTGGGGTCGCGACACGAGTGCCGGCGGCTATGCTGCGAAACAGACTCCTGTGATGTCTTCGTGTATGAAGAGAAGGTACTAAACATGAAAACTTGGTTTGGTTCCTATGTTGCTTTCATCAATTCCTGCTTCATGTCTTTATATATTTAGTCTCAATGGTATTACTAAACGCGAGGTTTTAGAAATAGAAATTTAATTATTAGGTAATGATCAAAGAGCAAAGATTCTATTGTAAGTGAAACAGCAAACTGTTGGCTCAAAAAATATACTTAATAGAGTTAACCTAGTAAATATTTTATTATTTTAGTTTACTCCTTATTTTTTATTCTATAATTTCTAACGTAGGAACATGACGTGACGAGTCGGAAATCTATTTCAAGTACCACCCGCATATCGACGTCCACAGTTTCCTACTTCAACCAGATTGGAGAGATATCCGGGTCGACTAATCAATAAATTTATCATACACTTTTTTAACAATTCTACTTTCCGTCTATAAAGTGCAAGAATTCTACCTACATAATTTTTTCGCTAGTTTGTGAAGACTCTCTAATTTTTTTTCCCTCATCGTTTAGATTTGCTGCATTAATTTAATTTCTTAATATTTTGTACTCAGAGTCCAGGCAGCTGCTACTTGTTCAACTGTGGTCCTCCAGAAGACTTCCGCTGCAAGTTCACTGCCCATGGAAACTTCAGCAGCGGCGTGCTGGCGCTGAGCCGGAGGTTGGCCGAACTGGAGGACCAGGAGAAACTAGCGCCCCGGCCACCCGCAGGCGCCCCCTCGATGCCTTTAGCGCCCCTACCGCACGCGTATCACCCTGCGCCCCAGATCACCACTACTACCACCATGTCGCCACCACCCCCGCCGATAAGGTAAGCCGAATTAAGAATTTCCAAGAGCGTATTTTCTATCATGTTTAATTATACGAAGCTTCAATGTATAGCTTACTGACTTTATAAATAGGAAATTATCCTATCGTGTGTTGGTTACAGGCCCGTAGCGACTGCCTCGAACCCGCCACTCCCAGCTGCCACCTCGACACATACCACGCAGCGACCAAAAATTAAGTATTCCATAAAAACATTGTTCTGTCTCTCGTCCGTAGAGTCACGAAGCATTGAATTTACAAACCCTGGACCTTGGATTTAAAGTCACTGAACCGCCGAAGTGGTTATACCTAATGGCTACTTCCGTAGGTAAATACAGCCGGGACTAACGGTCGCAGCATGAATGGTTATCTGAAAAGTAACAATGTATTTTCCAAACCGTTTCATTCCCACCGTAACACACCGATCCAAAACACTACTGGTGGTAAATCTGGAAACAGCCTCACAAAGTGATTTGGTTTGACTATGTACTTCGATTAGCGCTGATTGCTAGCTCTAAATGGCTTATAACGTGCGCTTTACCAATTCTGTACTATCAATACAGGCCGATGCAGCCGGTACCAATGGGAATGCCACACTGGCGGCGAGTGTATTGCAGTGTATAACGCGTGCGACGGGATCCCGCAGTGCGCCGATGGTAGCGACGAGGCGCCAGAACTAGGCTGCCCTGCCGCCCCCACCATTGCCCCCGCTCGCCCCGAACCTAGAACCACGTCCGCGCCGCCTCAGCCTGTATACCCCGTTCAGGTTCGTGCTATCTTCAGTAACATCTAGGTAGACGAAGCTGCTGAGTTGGGCTGCCTTGCCGCAATTACCATCGCCCCCGCTCGGCCTGAGGCTTGAACCACGCTCGCGCTGCCCCACCCTTTATACTCCGTGCAGATTGGTAATGTCAAAATCAAGACCCCAGTGCAAATCAGTTTTAACTAAAAACTCTTTTTAAACACAAGTTACAAAAAAATATAAATATAAAATTTCGAGTCCATTGGCACTAACAGTTGAGGGGTCCCTCGTGAAGAAACTATAATTTGATTGTATTGTCATCAGAACAAGAATGCAAAATTTGCGAAGTCATAAGTTCAAAGAAAGTGGTGCAGTAATCATTTATTTTTTACACACAATGTAATAGCCTTAACTATATTACAGATTTGCAAGATTTGACCCACCCACACACGAAGTTAAATAAAAATAAAAGTTTGTAATAATAGACCTAAATTATTTACAAATTATATACCTATACATGGTTAAAAACTAATAACACAAAAAGAAATGTCGTTAAGGGTCCAGTCCCATAATAAATCAGACTACTTCTCTCGTAGCACGCAGTCGTAGCCGTAGCATTTAGCTACGAAATAAAAGAGCACGCGTTGAAGTCTTTTGTAAGCAAATCTTAGGTCTACGAGTATGAAATAACAACATTTTTGCTGTGATCGTAGTACAGTTTTCTTACATAATAGAATATATTTTTTATTTTATTTTATGAATCCAAACTTCTTAGTTTCTGCTATCGACCACTAAAAGAATTTTTGCTCTGTCTTAAAAATTTACCGAGTTATAAAGGTTTGAAATTCAAGATTAGACAGAGAGGCACATACCCACTTGTGACGTCATTTGTTAGCAGCGCCATAAACTACTCCATACACAAAATCGTTTTTGAAAAATACAGACATATTGAAACTTTAACCGATTCTGTTTTTTTCATTTACGTGATGACAATATAGCATCTTTTACTGTAGATCACAATGGAATGTCAGATGGGCATGCTGGTCTAAGTTGTGACATACTTGTTCCAGAGAAAAAAACAAATGCTCAGTACAGTTTCCTCACTACAGAAAAAAGAATTTATAATCGCAACAATAACGAACTATTCAGGTCTATCATAATGGCACAGGATTGGAAAACCAACACACACTGCGATTTTTTACAAAAATTTAGTAATATCTTTAATAACTGTTTTAAACGTAAGTCATGTAAAGTTAAATTAAACAGTGGATTAAAGCTACAGTGGATTACGAAAGGAATTAAGATATCAAGCAGAATGAAACGATTTTTAGTATCAGCTGATTCCACCAGCAATAACTCAGTTAAACAATATAAAATTAAATATTTAGCCATATACAGACGGGTAATTAAACAGGCACGTAAGCTAGCTGTCCAAAAGGAAGTTGTTAAATTAAATAACTGTCCTAGAACTATATGGGGTATTGTAAACAAACACAGAAATAAAGAGAAAAAGGGAGCGATCCAAAAGATACGTCTAAAATGTGGTGACGAAATTACTGATGATCCTAAAAAGGTAGTAGAGATTTTTTCAAAACAATTTAACAGCAATAAATCCTACGACTCTGCTAACATAATCTTAGCCAAAAACATTTTAGAATCTAGTACAAAACTCATCACAAATGGCATGCGTTGGAGGCATACAACGCCAAAGGAAATAAAAAAAAATAGTAAAAAACATGAAAAATAAAAAGTCTTGTGGTGTTGATGACATTCCGATATCTGTAATTAAAAATAACATCGACATACTCGCGGAGCCCCTTGCTTTATTTTTCAATAATTGTCTTGACCAAGGAGTGTTCCCGGATCAGCTCAAACTGGCTAAAGTAATACCAATTTACAAAAAAAGTGTTAAAACAGATGCCAAAAATTATAGGCCTATATCCCTTCTACCAATTCTACAAAACGCCCACGGCAAAGATAAATTAAGGGATAATTTATGTATGCTCACGGGAAGAGTAGGGGTTGGTGTCAAATGTATTCTACTCTGCCGTCACCACGGCGGTTGAAATGCATATTTTGGTAATATTAGAGTTTATTTCTTTTTATCTCGATGAATATCAGACACAAAGCTAGTTATACAGCTTACCTACAACAACAAACAACGCAACTTACCTTACAGTAGCATAGAAAAACGCAGAAGTTAGCAAGTTAGACTCTTGTGTCCGCCATGTCGATGACGAAACCGTCATTCACGCACGACGATATATTTGTCTTACTCACGATCTCGCTATAAGTTATACCTGCCTATATCCTATATAATACACTGTGTTTTAGATGTACGACTCGGAGGCGGCAGCGGAAGCGAACACGGATACGATAGCGATGGCGGGAGGCGGGGAGCGCTGGCCACACCGGCTACTGCAGGCGCAGCCACGCCGCTACTCCGGCGCAGGTCTGTCCTTCAGCCGTTCAGCCTTCTGTGCTAATGTCTCGGGTTTGGTTTCCGCCCCACAAGATATTTTAATGATGAATTTAAATATCTGTTTCGAGTCTACGTGCTGTTTTTGATTGTATGACATCCACGGAATCGTTTAATCGTTGTCTGTAATCCACATGAATTAACCCTACAAATGGTGACACTACGCTTGGACATCATATTTACCAAAATTAATTCTGCGAGTTATAGCTATAGCTATAGTGGGATACAAGTACTTTTTTAGGGTTCCGTAGTCAAAAAGGAACCCTTTTATAGTTTCGCCATGTCTGTCTGTCTATCCGTCCGCGGCTTAGCTCAGAGAAGGCTGTAATTTGGCATGGATATTATACATATTATTATTAATGATGCCGACAATCGGTATTGTTGGATAGGTTTTTTAAAAAGTAGGCTTTACAGGTTATCGAATAATAGATCAACTTATTTTATTATATTTATATACACGGTGTTACAAAAAGACGAGTAAATTTTGTATGGAGACATTTTGTATGGGAATGCGATTTTTTTAAATAGTTTTTCGACCTATGTTCTTTGTTCAGTTTTACGAGCAGATTCACACCCTTTCGGCTTTATTCGTAGTTTTGTAACACCTGGTAATATTTATGAAATGTACTTGTTTGTATGTACAAGTAAAAAATTCGGTACTACAAATATCGTAGAAAAACGTTTTGATGAATGTTAACTGTCTTAAACAGGTACCTAAGTAGTATTGGACAACTACGGAACCCTAATCTTTGCGTGGCCCGACACGTGCTTGGCTGGTTATTTTTTAATCACCTATGACTTTGTAATAACCACCTAGGGAAATGGTCGAGGGTGGGTCATGTACGTTACTCTGAAGATGCCGACAATACGCTTGGAAAATCATTATTTTTACTTACCAATATTGCAGAGTCGGGTAGCGGCGTAGGTTCTCACATCTTCAGTCATAAAGGCGGGTTGGTGCAAGAAGAGCCACAGCTGTCCGCGTTCGAGCCACCGCAGCCGCAGCCACAGCCGTGGCCGCGCCGCCCCGCCTGGTCCTCGCACCTAGGTGCGGCAGTAGGTAAGTATTTTCAAAGTAAACTGTAAATCTGCTAGCAATAGTAGCTTTTACTTGTGATTTTTCACGCAACTTGCTGTCCGAAACAGAACAATAGTGGCCACGGGTTCGTCAATTCGCTATTTTGTATCCCTAGTTGAAAAATCTTCGATTGATTCGTTTACCCGTTTGTTAGAAGTGAAAATTTGTAGGCGTGAAATATTTTGTTTCTCGCACTTACTATTATACTGATGTTTTATTCGATATGTCACAGGTTTAGAGAACAGCGGTTGGGGTGGATGGGGCCGCGACTGGCCTGACGAGAGGCGCGCGTGGCCGGCAGCGCCCCAAATGGCGCCACAGCCCCAACCTAGGGAACCGGTCAGTATTTACCACTATAAAATATACATAATATGGCTATAGAATAGACGCCAATGTAGATGGTACAGATCCCCATTGATTTTCCCTATTCATGGGGATGAACTGCTGTTGGAGAGGGTGGGGGTGAGACTGGCTGGACTAAAGACGCGCTTGGCCAGCAGTGCCCGGTCTGGCAACGGCACTCCTAAACCCAAGAAACCCGTTAGAGCTATTGACGGACCATTTCTGAGTTTATGCCACGAAGTCGGTTGAATGGCAAGCAGAAAGAGTGTGCAATTTTTCTTTTTGCTATTACTGTCACAGATAATCAATACAGGCGTATCTTATTGCAGACGTATTGCAATATTAATTCCGCACTCCGACTAACATCATTCAAAAGATCTCTTCTGTGTTGTGTGGTAAGTACATCGGAGTTCCTATTTTCCAGGAGCTCCCCTACATGCCCGATAAGACGATGCCGGAGCTGCCCGAGATGCCGGTGTTGTACGACGGCCAGCGCTCGATGCACGACGCGCCGAAGAAAGGTCTCGGGTTGATCGTCCCCGCCCCGGGCCCTCCCGCCATACAACCTGCGCCTCCCGCGCCCCCCAACCCCGCAGACAACGCCACCAAAAAGAAATCTGCTGCTGTTGTGGTATGAGTTTATATTATCAGCTGGCGTTTTATGATTTTTATAGCTCTATAATCGTGCAGTGCCGGTCTCTCGACCGCGGTTGAAAAGGACCAGGACTAAGCCGTGGCATCACAATATTGAAATTGACACAATTTACGGGTTTGTTACCACGGTTATATTTAATAATATTACTTCGATATTTCGGAACCGTTGCACACTTCATGATCACGAGGACACTGAGTAATAACAATTCATTCATTCATTCATTAACAGCTCGTATACATCCCCACCGAGGGGATTCTAATAATAATCATTGGGCATTGTCCCACGAGGGGCTTATAATAAGCTTGCCGAGGAATTCCGTTGTACGTGATTTAGGCGTTATCCATGACTCCAAGCTTGTATTTGAGACTCACGTAAATACTATCTTATCGAAAGCATACAAGTCCTTAGGATTTCTTATTAGGGTCAGTAAAGATTTCACACAACCCAAAACGCTCAAAATTTTGTACTGCACGTTAGTTAGGAGTAACCTCGAATACGCATCACAGGTTTGGAATCCTAGATATGCTACTTATATTAGCCGTATTGAGAATAACCAGAAAAAAATTCTTCGTCATCTGTGTTTTAGAACTAAAGATCGTTATGATTCCACTCGATATTTAGAATTGTGCAAGAAACATCATCTCCTCCCATTGACTAATCGACGCGAGATTGCTGACATGACGTTTTTCTTCAAAATTGCCCAAAATATTATGGATTGTCCTGATCTCCTCTCCCATGTGAGCTTAAGAGTTCCTACTAAACCCTTACGTTTTAATCCACCATTATACCTTCCAAATACTCACACTAATTATAGAAAAAATACGTACATGTGGCGTGCGAGCAGTGCCTTCAATAACCTGTGTAAGGACTGCGATTTCGATTTATTCAATACTGGTGTTGAATCGGCGAGACGATCACTTATCAAGAAAGCGTTTGGTTCCATCTGTTGAGTGTTTTTTTATTTTAGTAGTAAAGTTTTCATTTTTACCTACTTTAAGTGTACTATTAACAAGTTTTTTTTTTGTGTACTTATTTATGCTGTGCGAACGTGTTTTATTTTTTAGATCTTTGCACATTAATTTACGTAACCAAGCGCTATTAGTGAAAACCTATAATTGGCTTTCTGTGTTAACATTAGTTATATTATATTGTTATTAATGCTGTTGGTTTTCCAAATAAATAAAAAATAAAATAAAAATAATAAATTTAACCGTGGTAAGAAACCCGTAAATTGTGTCAATTTAAGTGTAGTGAGCCCCTCGGTGGGGACGCATATGGGCTGTTGATGATGAAGTGTAGTGAACAACCACGAAAATCTTAAACTTATAAGTAGCATCACAATGCCTAGTCATAAACATTACCTTTCTGAACATTCCAGACTGAAACAAAAGAGTCCAGCAACAGCATCAGCTCAGCGGTACAAACGCCCCATACGGCCACCGCGCAGCCGCCCGGGCAGGCCAGGGCGAGCGGGGGGGCTGGGGTGATAGTGGTGGCGGAGGCGCAGAGGGACCAGCACGACGGACTCAGCGAGCATCCGCCGGCGGCCATTATGTTACTAGTGCTCGGTAAGTTTTGAATAGAAGTTGCAACAGTCTCTATTAACTAGGCGGTTCTTAAGGCGAACATGGGGCAGGGATGGGGCGCCGGGGGCGGGGCTGATAGTGGTGGCGGGGGCGCAGAGGGACCAGCAAGACAGGCGGTTCTCAGAAATCAAAAAGAGCTGGGCATTTTGTTTTGTTGACGCAAGTGTTACATACCAACCTTTTTACATACCAACACGTTAAATCTTGTATCATTTTGCTAGGCAGCTCATCACAGCAAGCAACGAGGTGGACCGACAATCTCAGGTCTCAAGGAATCGCTCGATGCTGGCAGCGCAAAACCATTTATTGTGTTTGTCACACTAATTTCTCATACTAACCACTTCCCAGTGTGGAAAACAGGAATTATTGTTCTTTTTTGTCACACTACATCATTTATGTAACACTTAATAAAGATCCTTGTGGCTGGCTTTTTTCCAGCAGTGGACATATTTCTTCTGAAATGATGAGGATGACGTATTGTTTGCAGGCGTGCTAATGACGGGCGCGATGGGCGTGCTGGTGGGGTGCCGCGCGCGCGCCTCCCGACGCCGCCTGCGCCGCGGCGGGAAGCCCTTCGCCCACGACGCAGATTACCTAGTCAACGGCATGTATCTGTAGCAGCCTACGCCACTCTAAAACCTGGTTTTACACTGTACAGGGTTTTTATTTAATGAGTGCCAATATTTAAATAAAAATTCTTTGTTCACAGTAAGATATTCTACAGAATCATTGTTTGAATTTAAAGCTAGCTGATAATACCAAGGACGAAAGATATTCCTCCACAACAATTTTTACCAAAAATCATTAATTTAAAACAAAAAAAGGCTCTCCTTTGAAAGGTGCGAGTTGATTGTAATTATTACAAATTGTAAATCTTAATAAATAAATTTGATTTGATTTGAAAGCGCGCATTGAAGGTCGTATGTCGTCTTCCAATCTGTTTTACATGTTACATGGATAAAGTTGAATATAATATGAATATATGCGCACTGATTAAAATATAACCCAATTTAGGAGAGTACGGTCAGTGACAGAGACACTTGAGACAGATGCGCCTAGATGTGTGTACTTGGCTGTCTCAGGTCATTTTGTAACCGATAGTACCTACTTGCTTTAGTACTATGTAGTACTAAAGCAAGTTGGCAACCATTTACGTTTCAACTAATGCAGTCTGATAATGTAAACCGGTTTTGGATGACGCGTCTCTGCTATCAAGTTGAGGCCAACAGCCAATGTGGCTCGTAATCAAAATCATTTATTTATTTTAAAAATATCATAATGGTGCGAAAACATTAATTTAGTCTCATAATAACACGCCACGCAGCAGTTTTCATTTCATATGTGTTTCCAAATTGTTGAGGTTGTATACGTTCAAATAGAAGGGTGCACACATTTTGTATAATGATAGATAACTGATGGCTTGGCTGTCGCGGTATCATCACATAAGACAAAGTGCACTCTGCCTAAAACCCACAAGATTTTTTATGTTATCTTTGCTTTTATGTATTTACGAAACAATTGAATTCTTAGATTGCCTGGACGTTATCGCTACCTTAAAAGTAAGGCCGGCAATCTGTAAATCCCTTCCTTTTTTATCCTATCTCTGTATATTTTCTTGTGTACGATAAAAGTTTCTATCTTATAAATTGCTTAAAAAGCTGTAAAATTTTAGTTTTTGTGCAGTTCTTATAACTGCATCTCGTGGAACTACTAACCGATAGCGACTGCACTTCTTTTTGTTTTCTGATAACGTCGACTGCGAGCGGACTGCGCAGTTGATCAGCAGATCTGTATCAAATGCACTAAAACGAATATTTGCAAACGCAGATCGTCTGAATCACAGACCCCGAAATAATGGTCAGTTTGAAGTTAGAATTCAAATGTCATGAAATGTGAAAAATGTGTGAAATGCTTTATGTCGGGGATAATTATTATCTTAGGACAACAGTTGAATTATGTTAGTAAGTACTATTTTCCTTTTGTTCCAATCAACGAATCACAAATCGAATATATATTACTATATCAACGAATCAACTCAATCTAGTTTCCAATATTTCATCGAAACATTTTAATTTGTTATTGCATAATATCTTAAGAGCAACACGATCCAAGAGCAGAGCGTATTGCTGTTAAGTTACCACGAGAAAGTATAAAAAAAGTTCAAATCGTTAGACCCTGTAGGTACTTTTTATGTCAATACATAAATTACGCATTTAAGTGCCTTTTTGGAGATAATGAGTGCAGTTGGAAACTGCGCCACTTTAGAGCGTATCTAGGTCTAGCTTTCTAGGTCATGATAGTGTCATGATAGTGTCTTGATGGAACGCCATATTAATTAATTGACTGTTAGTTTCACTAGTTCCACTTTACTTTTTTAAAACGTTAAAAATGTTGCCGGTTGGGTTTGTTACTTACTTCATCTTACCGATTTTTGGGCTGAGACAAACAGTTTAGGTTTGCCAACGACTCGAAAAGAAGAAGATTGGTTATTGTTTTCAAAAACTAAAGCCGAACTAGTGAAATAACAGCATTTATTTAATAATTGATTTTTGCCCGTTTTCACGTAATATTATCCGAATCTTATTTGCATTTCAGTCTATTAAATATCGCTATACAAAATGACAGGACAGTTTAGAACTCTGGCTATTTTTTCGGGAATAAAATTTGTCATTTCGTATGGCCTAGGCAGCTGGCATCCTAACATGTTAGGATAGTGTTCATTTGTTGGAGTTCGTGATCGTGAATATTGGCCTTGCCCCTTCGTCTTTAGACTGTAATACACTCTGAAGATGCAGTTATAACTTAACTCATACGCCAAAAAGATAAAATGCGCACTGTACTTGTAGCTAAATTCCTACTCAACTCTGTTATGTTATTACTGAGATCGGTTATGTTTTAGGTTTTCTAAATAAAATACTACTGTATGCTAACCTTGTTTCAATTAAATTATACACATTTTGTTCAACACTTTATTATAATCAAATCACATTCGTTTCATTGAACCTTTTAACATAACACTTTGTCTCGTAAAGTAAATATGAAAAATCTTAAAAATTCAAATATTACAAACATCTGTATAAAAATTAGGAACAGCTTGAGTCTTGGCTCTATGCTCATAAATGCTGTATTAAAACGCGATTAAAATTTGAATAGAACGGGCTTGTAGCTAACTTCACGCCAATCTAGCAACGACAGCGGTGCGTTTTTTAATTGATTTGACAAATTGACGTCACAAATTTGCGGCCGCTCAGTCCTATTCTCATTTTAATCACATTGTACAAGTTTTTATTCGCCTAGTAGAGCCTTTGTAAGCACAGGGCTAAAGCGCGACACGAAAGAGTATACAACTATTGAGGGCGCTGTAGGAAGTTTATTGACAACACTGTCAAATCTCCTGGTAATCTTAGCCACTTCCTAAAGCTATATACAACTACCGATTGGAGTGGTGTTACCGAATCTCTAGTTCAGTCCATCATGGTTTGTACCTTTTGTGTCGCACTATTCCAATGTATTGCTTATAATCTGACCGCATGTGCCACGCCACGTCACGGGGAAGTGAACTAGGAAACCGTAAAATCATGATCAAATTATTGCTACTCATACGCTACTCCGCTATATTGCTAAGTCGAGCGATAGAGCAAAATCTAATACATACATACATACATAAAGTCACGCCTTTTTCCCGGAGGGGTAGGCAGAGACCACTTCCTTCCACTTGCTACGATCCAGACATACTTCTTTCGCTTCATTCTCATTCATCAACCTCTTCATGCACGCTCGTCGGTTTAGGGTACTCCTGACCTGGCCTTTTTTAAGTACATCCCCGATCTGGTCGTGAAACGTACGCCTTGGCCTTCCCCTTCCAACATCTCCATTCACACAAAAATTCATTTGCAAAATCTAATATAATAATAAAATATGTGGGGACATCTTCACACACGGCCATCTGATCCCAAACTAAGCAGAACTTGTACTATGGGTACCAGACAGCTGATATACAATACACAAATGATATACATTACTTAAATAGATAAATAAATACATATTTATATAGATAAACAACAACCAGACAAGGCAAACACACAAATGTTTGCCCTGGGCGGGATTCGAACCTGCGACCCTGTGCATCGGAGGCAGATACACTACCACCTGGGCTACGGAGCCGTCAAATAAAGTTATATTTTACAGCTGCAACGAAAGTTGCCAAGGATTTCAAATAATAATAGGAAGTTTTCTATAAAATATTAAAGTATAGCTGCCGGTTAAATGCTGCTTATTATCGTTCGCCACAGATCTTTTTTTTCTCCACTCTTCGACAAACGCGCACTCGACTAGGCCATGTTCCTCGTTCTAACAAAAAACGTTAGTGAGCAACACAAGGAACAGAAATACACAAAAATTAGTTCCCGTGCGAACCGATGTTTAGCCCTAAGGCGCGGCACAGCCCCAGTGGTCAGGTTATAGGTCTCCCGTGTACGTGTACCTTCAGTTGACTTGACACACGCAAGCACGTTGAAAACGCACGAATACTTTAATATCTTTACAATCTATTAAGGCAAACACGAACTTAAAAGACAGGCTCTTTAAATCAAAATTGCTGAACTTTTTTGTCATAAATTTAGATTAAGACAATATTTATTTTAGTACAGTCGAAGAGGTATAAAGTTTGATTTTACCCGTAAGTAGACCGGCATCCGTCCTCAACCGAATAGATCTTAATTTTGTGTGTAAATGTTGCCAGCTATCTAGGCACTTTGCGAACTATCTGCTATTCTTGATACATAGAAAATCTGCTATTTATCTGCTATATCTCTGTGTGCCCAAATATAAGTGGAACGGATCAAAACGACGACATGCTAGTCCAATGATTGGTTTGAGCAATTCGTTAAAATTATCCAAAAAAAGGTATCTTATATAATACATAATTAAACAGTCTCAGCTAATCACTCATATAACAAAAAAAAATTAGATATTTTTTGACAATATTATGCTCTGTAGTCATTTTCTCGTAAAGTCGTGCTGGGGATTTTCTGACAGCTCTTTAAAAAATAAAAATAATAGTTGTAATTAAGACGATAGATGGCGCCAGGTGTACTTCATGGATTCTTTTTTTTTAATACTTTTATGGACCTGGGTGACTCGTCGGATTTCTTCGGATCCACGAATCGTCACCGCCATCTATCGAAGATTTATGAACTTTTTTTTTAAATTGGCTGTCGGAAAATCCCCCATTCTAACTACGTGTTTATTATCTAGTCAATCGTAGAAATCACAACAAACTAACAACACAACAATATCACAACAACGCGCATTTAAAATTATAATTTTTAGAGCGCGGTCTTCGTTGCGTCTTTATAGGTATACTTGTATGTATATTATAGACTCTATGTATACAAACGGATTGCATTTAAACTGTATTCTAGCTGCAAAACGGCAGATAATACAGTCCGAGTGCAGTTGATATAGAGAAGCTGTCTAAGCTAGGTAGCCCTGTCGCCGCTTTTAACTCAAATAAACTTCTTGCTCTTGGTACTAGCTATTAAAGAAAAATAAACCGTATGCACAGCAACAATCTAGTTTCGATATTTTTTTAAATTAAGGTACGACAGTTTGCGAAGGTTTCTAGCTGAACCTCACCGCCAGCTCATTTATATTCGTGCTCCGTGATATAACTGCTTTTCAGTTGCGCAGTTTAATTGTAGCTCTAATAGACGCACTCTGACTGAATTCTAGCAAATAAATGCACCAATGTGCAAACGGGGTAAAAACGTAACTAAAATTAATTCTAATTTAATAATTAATATAATTAACTAGGTTTCACTCATCGCATGTAATTAGAATCCAAATATTCTATTCCAATCAAACACTGTTGTAAGTCAAAATTTACAAAATCAAGGAAATAAAGAACTTGTACAACTTGGCAAAAAAGAGTTTGGACAAAATGAGGGCGCTTCTATCGCACTTGTGGCCACCTCGTAGTCAAATAGGAAACGAAAACTTACTTAATTTATCAATATGGCATACCAATGGGATAATAAAAAGCAACCCAGCATGAATGGCAGCAAACTAAATATTTAGTTCCACCTGTCACCGCACCAAACTCTTTTTTGCCAAGCTGTACCTCAAAATTACCTCAACCAGCCCGTCATACCTCAAAATTAAGTACATACAATTTTTGTAACTTATTATTGGGTACAAGTTTTTTGGGACAAACAGGCAACATACTAGCAATGGAAATGAGTACTTATATAAAAAAATACTCATATATTTTTACAAATTAATTTATAAAAAATGTTTAAAGTGCACGGTTGGTTAGTTTTCGTCTGGGGAAATTTTCTTTTCTACACAAAAAATTACAAAAAAAAATTTTTTTAAATCGTGCTTTGTATAAGTTAAAATTGTAACAAACAATAATTCAAGTCCAGTTGTGAGTGACCTACCTCAGTTTTGATTGGAATTAAGAATTATTTAATGAGATATAAACGGTCAATTTAATAGGCTGAATGATACGTACACTAAAATCGGTGGCTCTATTTGGCTTCCAAACTCAGGCCAACTTATAACGACATGTAACTTACGTATAATTTTATATAAAAATATATCATTTTGTATAAATAGATAATTTGTCGAGCGGTCTTCGTGCTAATGGTCAATGCCAGTAACCTGAGCTATGAAGCCTAACAGTGCCAATGGCTCTGGCGTGTGTATATACGGAACATCATCTCGCTATAAATATAAACACACAGGCTAAATGTAGGTAAGTATATATCAAAGGCACTTCGACTTATAGATTTGTTTTTTTTCTTGGTGACGGAAAATCAGGGTAAGTGTAAAAGTATGGCATTTTTTTATATTGCAACATATATATTTTTTGTTTGCTCATTGGACCATGATGTGCAAACACTCAGATAAAATTCCTATTTATTAAAAAATAAACGTGAAAATTTACGGTTTTTGCACGTTTTTTTTTATTTTTTCATAAATACGTTTCGTGGCATGACCGACGCGACGGTAGTCAAATAAATGGTAGGTAATCTGTTTTATTTTCAGCTTTTTCTGATTTAAATCGGTCAGCAAAGGAGAGAAAACATTACCGGTTTCGAGCAGCCTATATATTGCTGATTGTACGAGGCATACTCTATACAAAACATGTAAATCGAGTTAAAACTTGTGTGCTTTTATATTTACCCTCATTGACCTGACTAATACGAATAGCACCCGGACACTCAGTCGGGAAACAATAATAATTCGGTTTTCGTATATTTACAAACAGTCATGTAAATAGCTACTTGTTTTAGTGAAACTAAGTTAGTTTGGTCTAAGTAGTCCAAAATAATATATTATTTTAGGCAAAATAAACTAGAGATCCTAAAACATATTTACTAACTACTACTAAATGTCTTCAAATCAAGTGTTTTCCTTTCCATTTTACAAATTCAATGCTTTTTTTTGGAATGATTAATTATATTATCGTCTTTTTACAACATTACAGTCATATTTTATAACTGTAGACAAACTACATATTACGTCCTTAAAATGTATATAAAAATTAATATACTTACGTAATTAAAATAACCATCTAAACGTATGGCATACGAACTGAATCCTTTACTCTAATTATTTTATTTTAATTTATTTTTTATTTTACAATTCACAAAGATATGATCTGTATTTCAATTTTTAACAGTTTTATAAGCATTAACTATTAAGCGGTTTGTCGCACCAAACCAATTCACTTACACTGGATATCATGAAAAATATCCGCGAAAATTTAATTACTTATTTTTACATCGAGGAAATGTGTTGTTTATAATAATCAGATTAAGAAATAGTCATATCGAATTCAAGGAACATTTCAATCCATACTACATCCATAGAAAATTATCACCGTAAAACTCCATGTTAGAGCAATATCTGGCATTTTTGTAAACCCCCTGAACTTTAACTAAAGTTAATTTTTCAGTACTTTTCGATTTTTAAAGATAAATAAAAAAGGACGGGGAAGAAGCTAAACATCTGATATTTGGAGCTTTTAAACTTCACGTTTTTTGGTGGGATGTAGACAAAATACAGCTGTACTTACAATATCATTAACTGATTATTTTCTATCTATATTATTACAAAAAAAAAAACTAAAAGGGCTCATGGC
The DNA here is from genome assembly GCA_951230895.1 of Carpatolechia fugitivella. Lineage (NCBI taxonomy): Eukaryota > Metazoa > Arthropoda > Insecta > Lepidoptera > Gelechiidae > Carpatolechia > Carpatolechia fugitivella. The sequence goes on along the minus strand of OX579655.1, from coordinate 9,246,728 downwards.
TTTTTCGCATATAGCCACGCCATACTACGCTTTGACGTTGCAGTTCAAACACCACTCAACCGCCAAAAAGATTTATCACTATACTCACTGACCAAATTCCTTCAGTGCTCCAAATACATTTTAGTTTCGTCATTACATTGTTCGGATGAGTTCACAACACAATGTGCGGTCCTTTTCCTTTTACATAAGTCCTTTTCCTTTTTTTGGGTAATTAAATAGAAAGGAGACATGGGCGTACCCAGCATTTTGTTTAGGGGTCGGATGGGAGTAAAAAACCCAAGAAATAGTAGAACTTAAATATGGTATTCATGAATCATGAACTGACCTTTCTCTTCTTATTTCAATAATACAAGCCGCAGTGCTCCTCGATGACTATTCCTGCAGCAGAGCGGGGGGCTACAGTGCGCCTGCGAGCGGCGAGTGCGCAGGCGCAGGCGGCGCGCGTCAGAGGTGGCGGTGCGGCGCCAGGCGACAGTTCTCCACGTACAGCTCCTAATACAAATTGGGTAGTCGACTGTATTAAAAATAAATAATTATGCACCAGATTTTTGTAATTAACCGGGCCTACGAAAAATTTTACACAATTCAAGATTTATTATTACGAATTAAACAAGAAGCAGTATATAAACGATCACAGCACGGCGTGACGTCACGCTTTGACTTTTAATAAAAGGAGTTGATTTGACTAATCAGTCATTCCCTATTCATCATCATCGTTCGCATCATCAGAGCGTCGATGGAGTAGCTAGGACTACTGCGTCCAGGAGGCACTGGTTTGATACCCATCACATAAGTACCAATGTATTTTCGAATTTCGAATTCATAATGTATATTCGACGCTCTTACGGTGAAGAAAACATCGCACAGAAACCTGCACACCCCTGCGAAGAAATTCAGATAATTGTGTGTGAAGTCCACCAACTCGCACTGGGTCAGCGTAGCCGACTAATGCCTGATCGACCTAATTCAGGATAGGCTCGAGCCCCTCGGTGGGGACGTTTATGATCTGTTGATGATTCATCATCATCACGTGACCTGTAAGATAAGGTCGACAACAAGCGATGGTGTAGGAGAGTATTGTCATGCCGCGACTTATCGATACTAACGAATGGGTAGATTTTCAGATGAAAAGTATTATTTTTCTTGTTCATCGTGTGGGTGGTAAAACTTTGGCTCTATCCACGCCCCAGTAAGCTACATACCTTGACGAGCAGGTCTGCCGCCGCGAGCCGGGCCGCCAGTCGTGCCGCGCCAGCCTCCGCCCTCACCGCGCGCGAAACCAGCTCGGCCTCCGCTCCCGTGCCGCCGACCCCGCCCCCGCCCGCGCAGCCTCCGCACCCGCGACCCTACAATACCGAGACAAATAACATGTTAAACTAAATATCGCAACACCTCTGGGGCAGTTTTTTTATGTAAACACTTTGTAGTGGTGTGACGCACCCGCACCCACCACTTGAAGCGTATTGCTTGTGTTAGCAATAAATTAGTATTTAAGCAATTACATATATTAGTATATCTCTCTCTGTACCGTTCAGTCTAACATTATACTTCTAACTATCAACTTGTGTACGTTTCTTTCATTACTCCTGGGCACCCTCTGCTAATATTGCATGGCGACACTTGCCAGTACTGCCTTATGGCAGTGCTGGGTGGCATGGAGATTTTAATAGTAAATTGAGTTAAATTGAAAAAAATAAATCTTCAAGCACCTAGTAAAGGAACCTAATAAAAAGTGAAAATAAACGGACTAAAAAAAAAAAAAAATGCCACGACACAGAGACATTGAAAAAGTGATTCGTGAAGAATAAAATACAGAGGAGTGTTTGGGAAATGAAAAAAAAAAGAAGAAGGCAAATGTATAAAAAGAAAATATATTTAAAAGAAAAACAGACATCGATGGCTATCAACCAGCAGGAACCCTGTCGTCGTTAAAGTCAAATAACACCATGAGTTCGTGACATACGTAGGCGTGGTGTAGTCCTTCCAGCGTCAGGTACATGGCGACGCCTCCGGGCCCGAAGTAGATGAGGAAGCCGTAATCCCGTTTCGTGGTCAGGTACTCCAGCAGGAACACCGGATTACGGAAGCCCGAGAAGGCCATCCACGGACCCGCCTCGTAGTAGAGCTCCCCATTGATCACGCAGCAATGCACGACGAAGTCGACGAGTTGATCGTTTTGCAATATAAGGGGTGAAATTGGTAGACAAATTGCCTTGGACAAATTAGCCACACGGAATAATTTCCATTACAAAAAATAGATAGAAAACAAGAGAATAAAGACACAAGAAAAGGTACTGTAAGGCCGAAAGAAGCGGAAACAGTGAATAAAACATGTAACAAAAGGAATTACAAAAACAAGTAAGCAAAGAATCAAATTGCATCAGAATGATGGATAAATATAAGTATGAAAAAACTAAAAGATGGAAATATTTAGCGAAATAATAACGCATAAAAAGTGAAAAGAATGCACGGCTCGACGAGACGGCGACGACGACGTCACCGCGTCAGCAAATTGTCGGTTATCGACACGACTTGTGCAATGGAATAGTGTAATTTATGAAAAGTAGAACACGAGTGAATAAAACTCGAAAATGTTTCATGACAAAATAATGCAAGTTTGATAAATAATTATAATAAAAGAAGGCAGTTTCAAAGGACAACAGCAACATACTGCAGATATGGAGTTGAAACTCATAAAGCTGAAAATTTTATTTTACAAATAGAAGAAATTCTGAAGATTAAGGTCTGATCGACCGAAAGTAGTAGAAAATCAAGATAATTTGTACGGGTTACGAAGACTCGAACCCAAGACCACGCGGTGGTATTGACCATTACGCCGCGCATGGCAGTATATTGACCGCGTTACACGACACGCGCGACATGAAGTTTACGCCGAATCAGCAACTTACGCTTGCATTCGAAGTAGCAACCGGATGTGTTGCGAAACTTGAAAAATAATAAAAGGTAGCAGGATACATACCTACCTATAGATACCATTAATAAGGTATTGAAGACCAACTAGGAAAATAACTAAGATTGGTATGAAGATTTGGTTTAAAAAAAAAGTACCTCAGAAATGAGAGTCAGCCACTCTATTCGATCATAGTGCGAACTGCGTTCCTCCGTGAGAATGTTTGGTACCAAGAAGGTTTAAAAAAAAAAAGGATTTCAGACAGAAAGGGTATGAATGCGCGCACGACGCAGCCCAACAACATAGAGCACAATATGCTTATAATGGAAAATATATAGATAAGACGAATTAACAATTTAAAAACACAAGGATTTAGAAACATCATAAGGATTTGACAGTTTATTTTAAAACACAAGGATTTGGAAACATCTCAAGGATTTGACAGTTTAATTAATCAATAATTTTATATTTTTATACATAAAGTAGGTATATTTAATTTTAGATACAATTAAAAAAAAAATGTTCGTTAAGTTTTAATTTTATGAAACCAAGTAATACGCCTCACATTTTTTTTTCTAGCACCCCGGGGGTGAAAGGGACTTTTCGGGGGAGTTGTAGTGGTGTGACGCACGCGCACCCACCACTTGAAGCGTATTGCTTGTGTTAGCAATAAATTAGTATTTAAGCAATTACATATATTAGTATATCTCTCTCTGTACCGTTCAGTCTAACATTATACTTCTAACTATCAACTTGTGTACGTTTCTTTCATTACTCCTGGGCACCCTCTGCTAATATTGCAATTCATGTGACTCAGGCTAGCTGGACAATTCTTCCAAATGAGCCGCGTTTAAGTAGGTCAATACACAATTTTAGGTGACGGCTAATCACGCTTATTTCAGTTTATGTGACGCTAGAGAACCCGAGATAATCGAACGCAAACGTGTCCAGCCAGCTTGAAAACCGCTTTTCGCATGGTCTCTCAATCTCCGAACAGAAGACATTCTAACTATTTCTTACTTATTAATACTGCGTCACCTAAAATTGTGACAGGCATCCAGTTTGAATTTTTGAGATACGTATAGCCATTTAGCTAAAAAACAACGAAAAGCGTGGCCAGCCAGCCTGAACTTACGTATTAAACTTCTTGCTGGCACCTCTGAATCTCGACAACGAAAGCGTTTCCGAACCAGGTTTTTTACTAGCATTTAGTGACGGAATTTGTAACAGTCATAGCGTTTGTTTCATGGCGTCACATAAAGGCGTTTACGAGAAATCGATGAAAACTTCGTGCCAGGCTGGCTGGCTCGTTGTATCTGCGCTGTCTGATAGTCTACGGCTTCCAAATTTTCTTCAAGATTTAGTGACGGGGACGATTAAGATAACCTGTAAATGTGACGACGATCCTTCCCATAGTTTCAGAGATATTGATCATTGTTATTTTCCCATACAAATTTCTATAAATATTGCGTGGTGACCATGATTTTACGTAAGTTAAGGAATTATTTTTTATACCGCGTTGACCTCACACCTTCACTAACCTGTCTGGTCTCCTCATTCACTGTGTAGTATTAGGCATAACCATAATGTATATTCTCTTAGACTAAATCCTGATTTTAGTAATATAAAATGTTGGAAGAGCGTGGCATTCCCATCACAAGTGTCTATGACTACTTACTGGGAAGCCTCGACACTGTACTTGTAAGGATTTTTGTAAATAAAGCATTTTTATTTATTTTTTATTTTGTGTGTGAAGTCGACCAACACGCACTGGGCCAGCGTGGTCGACTAAGGCCTAATCACCCTAATTCAGGGTAGGCTCGTGCCCATCGGTGGGCACGTATCTTATATCTTACCTTAGCCCGCCGCAGAGCTTCAAGGCCGGCGGCATGTCGCGCCAAGTCTCGCTCTCTCCTCTGCAGCTCTTCGCGGCGGCGCGCGAATTCCGCGTCTCGACGCGATAGTTGGTCCTCGCGACTAACCAACTCGGTATCCCTGCGCTGCAACTCTTCTTCGCGACGTTGTAACTGTAAAAGAAAATAGAAACAAAATTTATACAAAAACTATTTTTACGTAATTGAAAGCCCGGGAAATGTGCCCATGAAAGTTTTCCGAATGCCGTCCGACTTCTGGGCAGAAATAACCATCAACTGGGTCCCCGCTATTGCCAAAATATGTCGAGGTCGTCCACGGAGGCGATGGTTCGCCGGATTAGATGTCTATAACAACGAATTGCAAAAGATGGCCCAAGACAGAAGGGGAGGTAGGCCTTTGCCCTGCTGCAGGCCTTTCCTCACTGCAGCAGTGGGACATTACATCTCCTTAACAGAAAGCAACAAGTCAAGATGTCTAAAATAAATAGTAAGAATGAATTAATGTCATACAGTTCTAATTATAAACATAATATATGTGGGGTGCCACAGGGAAGTATTCTTGGGCCACTACTGTTTCTACTATATTTAAATGATGCTCCGGAAATTAAATACAACAAATGTATGTTTGCTGATGATATATCCTTGGTAGTAACGACTAAAGGATTCATCAATAGTAATACAATCAAAATGCATGAGAATTACCTAAACAATGCGATAAATACAATAATTACATGGCTTGACTTAAACAATTTGATAAATAATTTATCTTAAATGAATTATATGAATTTTAATAATAATAAATCAATAAATAAATTACAAATAAAATATAAAGACATTGATATTGACGAGGTAGATGAAACCAAATTTCTGGGCGTAATTATCGATAATCAAGTTGAAAAACACAAATTGATAACATTAGTGAAAAAATAAATAACTTTGCATTTGTCCTGAGACGACTCCGAAAGTTTACAAATAAAAGCAATGCACTGACCGCTTATTATGCGCATGTCGCCTATGGCCTTGTTATTTGGGGAAATGGGACTAATATCACTAGAGTGCAGATGGGTATGTCTTCGTCTGATTCATGTACACTCGGCCTGCTGACTTTACCTGCACTGTATATTCATGATGCATATATTTTTGACAAAAAACATCCGGAACTATGTTCAAAGACCTGTGACGTAAATCCTAGAAGCCACCGTAGAGATCCGTATAGATTGGTAGTTGGTGATATAGTTCAGGCGAGTAGCTCTGCATCATTGTACCTTATTCGGCAAAGTATAGTAAAAATTGTTTGTAAAATTATATAATAAAATAAGCTATTGACATTAGTTTACATCTGATATTGTTTTCGACAAAATTATTTAAATGGCTAATTGAAAAGATCACAGATCTACCTTCGATCACAAAGATCCTTTTGTGATCACAGTCCTTTTTGTGATCGAAGCTATCTACAGTGTAAATGAATTCCTAACTTATTAATTATTCATGTAATTTTGACATTTTAATTTTTACGAAGATAATTTTCCAATAGTTTTCTAATGTAATAAAAATAATGTTTTACTATTGTATGCTAATCATCTGTATTGGCGAAACACGTTGCACTTTTTGTATTTATTTTACCATGTTACTACCGTGTTTGGCACAATAAAATATTCTGATTCTGATTCAGGTTTATTCTAATTAAAAGCTTCTTATTTTAACCCTTGCCTTGTATCACGTAAGTAGGCGACGCAACATGTTTCTTATTTGAATCCATGCAGAAGTACTTAAGACTGATATATTAATGTTTCAGCCACAAGTAAGCAATCTCTGCCTCGACAGGGCTTCATCAGAGCGCATTGCGATTGTAGAGCTTCAACACAATCATACACTTTTAGTTTTAAGCCTTTTATCTGTACTGAGAACTGATATAGCGCACAAATTGATTTTATTGAACTGGATGTGACTTATAAGTTCCAACAAAATCGATCAATGCTCCGATATTAAAAATAAAAAAAAAATGTTTGCACAAACAATTTTTGCAAACGACGAAACAGTTAGGTTATTATTGCGATAGTACTAGAGACTGTGCTAGAGATTTTTATTTGTTAATATACCTTTATCTATGGTCCATAGCTTATCTCGAGACATACCTCTGCGGTCGCCGCATCCAACTCCGCTGCTTGTTTCTCGAGCGCCGGCGCCTCCGGGATACAGGACAGATGGGAGGGCGCGGCGAACTGCTTCTCATACTCGGTGATCTTGGAGGCAAGCTCGGCGAGCCGCTCGTCGCCGGCACGTTGCTCGTCCGCGAGCATTTCGCGCTCTTCCTTCAGTTTCCCGCTCCAGTACTCCTCGCAACGGTCGTACTCCACACGCATTGCTTCTAAACTTGATTCCAGCTCCCTATCGAAATTTGTAAGTTTTTTTTAAGAAACCTTTGAAAGTAACAAAAAAAGTTGATGAATGTCAGTTCACGTCTTTAAACTGTTGTAATACCCGTTCGAGTATAAAAACGGGTAACTGATTTCAGTTTGGTAAATAATTGTTTCGTTAGTAAGTGGATTCATTAAAAATGTAAGTAGGTAAGAACTTTTGAAGAATTGTGAACTGGCGAGGCCCCTATGGGCTATGGCTACCACGTCATGGGGAAGTTGAGGATTTATCTGTGATGTACATTACTAAATAAACCCCTTTCAACTTTGGATACCTTTACTCGAAATAAAAAACACTAATCTACGTGGTGTATGTTAAATGCCGAACTCAACTCGATTTCGAACTTTATATAAGTCAGTCTGCAGCGAGAAAATAACGATAGTATAGTATACAAAATAATTGTAAAGCAGAAAATTAAAAATTTTGTCGATTCTGTTTTGTTTTATTTTATTCATTTTCTGCTTTATAATTATTAGATATTTCGCTAACGGATGTAATCTGTAACAATCTAGACACACGGCAGTGTGTCCGCCAAGTTCGCAAAAGAAAAAGGCGATAATAATTTACAGTATACAGTGCGACCATCCTAAATATTTCCTGTATTTTCTGAATAAAGCTTTTTATTTATTTTATTTTTTTATTTTACAAAAGAATAAAAAAAAATACAAAAAGACAATAATCATCTAAAATTATGGAAACTTCCAACTTAAAATAAAATAAAAAAAAAAACGACTGCCCTGCCAAAAACATTTTCTTCAGTTATGTTATGCAAATCTGTTCAGGTATTTAAAAGTTATAGTGGATTAAAGAAACCCACATAATTACACATGAACCCTGAACACATTACACTCCTTTGGGCGGTCGTGTAAAAAATGAGTGCGCTGCATGGAGTTGCATCATTGCTGATTTTTACACCAATCATGAAACATTGGAACTTCCTGTAGATGGTTACCAATCACTGCCACCTAAGGTGGTGCCAGTGGTTCCAATTCTAAATACTTTCACTATTCCGGGAATATTCCAGAATATATTCCCGGAAATATATAACTTTGGGAACATTCCTAGTAACATTGGGAATATACGAAATCTCTCATGTTAGCGAGAATTTGAATATTACTTGTGATTCGTCTCCTAAAACTTAATGTTTTAACATAACACTGCTGGACATAGGCCGCTTTCCTCATCCAGCCCCCACCAGCGACCTTCCTCAGGTCATCAGTCCAGGTGGACCACGACCCGCCCGGTGGCAGGAGGGCGTCCTACACTACGTTTGCCGAGACGTGGTCTCCATTCGAGAACCGGTCTGCTACAACGCTCATCGGCTCTACGACAGACGTGTCTTATCATTAAGTTTTTCGACAACTTTTTTACTATTTAAGTTCTCAAGGGAATATTCCCACCTAAAAGTAATTTACCGGAAAGTAATTTACTGGTGTTGACATTGATAACGAATTTAGTTGTATCACAGCATATTTTGTTTATACGGCGCAGAAAACTATATCCCTACGCGGTAGCGCAAAATAAATATATAGCGGTAGGAATCAAGTCTAGCGTTTGGTGCGTTTATGCTGAGTGACTGGCGCTGAATTGATTCAGCGACCGTTGGTGACCGACCTCTAGTCGCGGCGCAGGCGCAGACGCCAAATAATGCGCGCACGGCGTAAAGACAAAGATAACGTGCAACGTTACAATACAAGAGCCGTAAAGACAAGTAATAGTCAAGTTAAGTCATCATGGTCTGCTTACTTGACGAGCTCCTCAAGCCTCTGCTTCTCGTCCGCGTGTCCGGCCTTTGCTTGTTCAAGCTGAGTGCGCAGAGACGACACCTCTTCGCGCGTAGCAGTCAAGTCTGGAGGAACGTTCGGCTCCAGGCTCACAGGGGGAGATGAGCATTCCTGAAATATAGATCAGTGATTACATTCACTTTTAAAGTATATGTAAATTCTAACCAAGCAGGCAGTTTTTTACTCTTTTTTAGTTGGATTAGAAATAGATCATTTTCAAGTCCATTTATTTTTCTATAACTGTTGAGATGTTGAGATAATCAAAATAATGAGTGAATGCTAATTTATTTAGTACTCTAATGAACAGACCACTGTACACTATGTGGCAGTTTTTTCTACTAATGTAATTACCAGACAAACAGTAATAAAATTTGGAGTGAATAATGCTTACTAAATTAAAAGAAACTGGAAGCCTTACCAGGTCTGCGACTGCGACGGCGAGGTCGTTGGGTGCGGCACCGGCTTCCTCGTGCCACGTGTGCGGGGGCGGCGGCGGGGGCGCAGCGGGCGCGGCGCGGGGCGGATCCAGCTGCGCACACAGCTCGTCGCAGCGATCCCGCAGCCGCGCGTTCTCCACGCGCAGCTCATCCACGCGCGCCGCCAGTGCCTCCGCCTCGTGCGCTGCCGCACCCGCCTCCCCGCCGGCCCACGCGCGCGCCGCTCGCACCTCCCCCGCCAGCCGCGCGCTTTCCCGCTCACCCGCCTCCGCGCGCTGCTCGGCGGCGGCCGCGCGCGCCTCCAGCCGCTCTACGCGCTCCCTCTGCACCTCTACTTCTGCTCGGAGCTTCTGTTCAGCCTCGATCCGACGCGCGAGCTCTGCTTCAAGCGTCGCCCTCTCTGCCGCGGCGCGCTCCCGATCAGACGCACGCTCAGCCTCGACGAAACGGAGAGCTTCAGCGTGCTTTGCTTCCGTGCGGCGCAGACTGGCGGTTAAGTCTGCTTCGAGACGTGCATGGTTTTCATCCACTTCCTGCGCGAGGATACGCGCACGTCGGTTCGCTTCATCTACGTCGGCGCGAAGACGGTCGCGCTCGGCGGCTGCGTCGACGGCGGCACTGGCGTAGCGGGCGCGGCGCAAGCGAGCTAAGGACAGCGCAGCTTGTAGCAGCAGCGCGCGCGGGTCCGCCGGCTCGCGCAGCGCGCCGCACTCGTCGTCCAGCGCGCGCTCGAGCCGCGCGGCGGGCAGAGCGGCGCCCTCGAACCCGAGTTCACTCAACAAGCGCCGGGCGCGCTGCACGCCACTACGCTCCCACACCTCCACTACCAATTCGGTCGGCAGGGCCTCCTTGTCGTCATCTTCGTTGCCCAGTGCAGGCCCGGCGGCCTCCGCCACTGTGACTGTGTTGTCGATGGAATTCGAGAGAGACGAGTTTAATCTATCAAAAAACTCACCGACGGTCGTCTCACCGCCGGGTATGCTCTCGAAGACGCTATCAATTATGTGGTGGTCGATGCCGTCCATCCGAAGGCGGCGGCACAGCTGCAACGCGCGTGCAGAGTCTACGCGGTGCGAGTGATCAAGCTCCAAGTCTGGTTGACTGGAGGAGGGGGACTGCGGCGCGGGCGCTGGACGGCCGCGTGATGGCCGAGAGCGCCGACCGTACTTTTTGGATCCAAATACAAACTTGGGGGCGACCTCGCGGCCGGAGGAGTCGTCGTCGCTCGCGGGCGGGTCAGCAAGGGCGGCGGGCGCGGGGGCGGGAGGCGGGTCACCCAGTACGGTCAGCAGGCCGCTACGGAACTGCGCGAAGGTCACGCGCTGGTCGCGGCGCTCGAACAGCGTGTCCACGAGCGCGGCGCCACGCTGCTCCAGCTGCAAAGCGTCACACAGCGCTAGAACTGCGGCCTTGTTCAGGGCCTCCTCGTTGTCGACGTCGAACGTCTTGAACACCGAGTACAGCCGTTCCTCGTAATGGTTTAGCGATGTGCTATCCATCGCTAGTGGCCCCGTAGTATAGCACCAACCACCATATCGCTTTTTGCAGTGTCAACATTAATTTACATTGATTTTTATGCGTTTAAATAAATTAATTTACAACCACAAGGACTTTCTTTACGTCAATCAAATCAATCATATGGGTTTGACATTAGTCTGATTGTCACATAAAATGCGTTCTGAAACTCTTATATTTTGTTTATTGTTTTACTACTTACTACACTACATCTGCTAATATGACGTGAACGGTAAATCATTCAGAAGGAAAAGAAAAGCAAGCCCAAACAAAAAATATTTTATAGAATCTACCTTTAATTAAATATTGTATTTACAAAGATAGTATAAGATTTCATCTAGCTGTAATTCACAAACCGCGAAAATTATTCAGTACGTTCCGTTCGACAACATTTAATTTAATTCAATTCAATAGGCGCAATGTAAGTACCTTTCAATATGATAATAATTATAATCGTACACAATAATATGTACTTTTCTATGTAGGAGTATAAATTCAACGAATAATAACAATTAATGAGTTTGATAAGTTGCCTTCAAAAGCTTACAAAATATTGCGCAAAACGAATCACTTGAACGCCTGTCAATAGTAACTAATGTCAAAGAACTAAAACTTTCAGGAATGTTTTTGAAACAAATTGACTTTTTTGTTCGCAAAGTGCTTGCAAATTGTAATTCGAAAGGTGCCTCTTATTCTGGATAATCTTACGCTCTATTTTATTTTACCCGTTCTAGTTCTATCGTAAGTAAATATCTGCAAAATTCGTCTACGATAAAGCTATACGATTTCATTGAAGTATAATGTACGATTTGTAATTTGTTCTTTGCTGTTCTATTCATTACTGGGCCAAGGATGTACAGCAATAACAAAGAAATTGAGATAAAAATGTATGAAGCAAAGCAAGAAGACAGTCTACATAAAGTTCCTTCTAATAACAAACATCATTCTTGTTTGTTGTGGTTATCAGTGTGTGCTATGGCAGTAGTGATTGCGGTAAGTTGGACGCTGCTAATGTCGCGAGATGCAATGGTAAAACGGAATATCCCACACGCGAGGAAGAAGATTGTCTTCGCTCAGGACGGGTTTAGAACGCGAGAGTCGAACAGAGAAGGCACGGGGGGCGTCCTCGTGTGTTACTATACGATTTCGGACGCACTTAAGCCTCGCGATATTCATCCGCATCTGTGCACGCACATCAACGTCGGCTTTGCTCAAGTTGAAGACAAACAAGTTAAACTGGATGCCAACATGCACAGAACCCTCGCTGAAGTTGTCAAGCTTAAATCTACTAACCCCAAACTGAAAATCCTTCTTTCCATTGGTGGAGCTGGAGACCAAGATGGATTCTCTCAAATGATAGTTGACCATGCATCCAGAAAAACATTTATTAGGTCATTAAAATACATCCTGAGGAATTATACTTTAGATGGAATTGATTTAGACTGGGAGTTTCCAGCAGTTCATTCCAGTAATTATATTACAGGGTTGAAAGGGAAGCGTGAACGCCAGCACTTCTCACAGTTGCTTAGAGAGATTCGAGCTGAATACATTAGAGAGAAGCGGGACTACTTGCTCACTATTGCAGTAGCTGCTCCTCAAAGCATTGTTGACGCTGCATATGATGTTGACCAAATAGATTTATATGTAGACTTTGTAAATATTATGACATACGACTTCCACTATTTCACTAAGTTCACTCCATTTACTGGTTTAAATTCCCCATTATATGCACGGCCTTCAGAAGAACTCTTTTTTGCTACTCTGAATATTAACTATACTGTGAACATGTACATTAGTAAAGGCCTCTCTAAAAACAAGATTGTGGTCGGCATACCAACATACGGTCACACGTTTACTCTCATGAACCCTGACAACACTGATATTGGAAGTCCAGCATCAGGGTTTGGATCACTGGGCTCTCTAGGTTTTATAAACTATCCTGAAATTTGTCTTTTCATAAAGAATGCTACAAATAAAGTAGTAGTAAAAGAAGAAACTGCAGCCCGAGTACCATATCTGTATGGAGGTAAGGAATGGGTTTCATACGACACTCCGCTGAGTGTCACAGAAAAGGCAAAATTCATCAAGGAAAACAGGTTAAGAGGTGCAATGATATTTTCTCTGAATGCAGATGATTACCGAGGAATATGTAATGAAGTGGGCAGTGACATAAAATTTCCTCTTGCACATGCCGCTAAAAAACCGCTAATTGGTACCTAATTGCACTGGAGAGAAATTGTTACAGTGGTACATGAGACATTTCACTAAAAGAATTATGCTTTAAAATGTAAAACTTGCATTTAAAAACATTTATATTCACCTGTTGTTTCTTTCTGGCCACATAAGTAATTTTGTACATTGCGCAGTTTTTCATCGTTCGGTATGTGAACGATGGCGATTTCGGGTGTCGGTTGAAGCTCGAGTCAGGATGTAGAGGATGTGGGTGCGCGGGCGACGGTCGACGCTGCCCACGCGCGCTCGCGGCGGCGCGGCGGCGGACTGCCCGTCTCGCCGCCGCTGGCGCGTGCGCGGTGCTCATCCACTCAGAACCTCACGCGCGCATTCATTATTGCCGTCTTATTAACTTTTACAGTTGGAAAAAATGTTACAGTTTCATACACGCTCAGTTTCCGCTTGACAAAGTACCGCCAGTTTGTTTACGCCTTGTTGATGGCGATGCAATCTAATTTATAGTGATTAGGTACTATTTTGTTTGTTGTCCTATTAATTAAGCAAACCGCCCGCAGCGTCCGAATTATTTGGCGACTTAACTCGTTCATGATAGTAGGTAAGGTACTAATATAAGTTTATAATAACAGAGGTCGGCAAACATTTTGAAAAATTTGCAAGAGAAGGGAATCTGCGCAATAATGTTAGTTTTCCATAATAAAAGTAGCCAAGTGCGAGCCTTCCGGAAGAATTCCTGCTGCAGCTGGCGTTCGTACACAAGTTTGCCGGACACTGTAGTTAAGATTTTCCAGTAGGTACAAGCTGACACTCGACGCCATTTGATTGGTATTACTTTACAGACAGTAACGTACTGGTTGTTTAGCAGATCGTCTTGTTTGACAATGACTGTACCATGCTAGCGATAACGAATGCATACGACGACGATCCTTGGGGTTGCAGCGGATGTAAACGTAACGTTTGATTGGCTCACTATACCGCCTAACGGTCATCATTATTTTATTGTGTGGGTTGTAGGATCTACTGAGAATGAAAGTAAAGTTTAATGACCAAACCCAGAAACCCACGGTAAAGTCTGATGGACTTACAGTTTTAAGGTGTCATCCGAAACACGGAGCAAAGTGATTTAGAAAAGATTGTAGGTAGTACCTACATGAATTTTAAATTCAGTAGTACAAGCCGACAGGATACGAACCCAGGACATTTGGTATGTGAGTTTATGTGAGACAAGCCTGGTTGATGTGGTTTCTGGTAGAGGGAATCAAGGATTATAATATTATGTGTGGCTGTGATAATTATGGTATTGTAATAATTATTAAGATATTATTTTTATTGTGTAAGTTAATGTTATTTTGTGTGCTATATATAGATCGCGCAACGAATTTATGAGCGTTGACCTTGAATGTGACAGTAGGTGTCACTTCGTAAATATGATTTATACAGATGGGAAGCGAATATCCCCACCACCACTGCGAATATACCATACCACCATACCACTTTCGACGAGCGCTCATTAACCGTTGCGGGACTTATAAGTAAACTTACATTATGTATGGTAGGCTAGCTCGACTGAATGGTTACAACTTGTGAAGCGTGGCTTGACTAGTTGACCGACATTGAACGTTGCTAGTTGCGGAACATTCGCAGAGTGGGTGCCGCAACCTTCGTCCAATCTGCCGATATAGATGTGACTCAGGCTGGCTGGACAATTCTTCCAAATGAGCCGCGTTTAAGTAGGCCAATACACAATTTTAGATGACGGCTAATCACGCTTATTTCAGTTTATGTGACGCTAGAGAACCCGGGATAATCGAACGCAAACGTGTCCAGCCAGCTTGAAAACAGCTTTTCGCATGGTCTCTCAATCTCCGAACAGAAGGGATTCTAACTATTTCTTGCTTATTAATACTGCGTCACCTAAAATTGTGACAGGCATCCAGTATTTGAATTTTTGAGATACGTATAGCCATTTAGCTAAAAAACAACGAAAAGCGTGGCCAGCCAGCCGGAACTTACGTATTAAACTTCTGGCTGGCACCAAGTTTTCATCGACTTCTCGTAAACGCCTTTATGTGACGCCAGGTTTTCAAGCTGGCTGGACACGTTTGCTTTCGATTATCTCGGGTTCTCTAGCGTCACATAAACTGAAATAAGCGTGATTAGCCGTCACCTAAAATTGTGTATTGACCACGGAGACAAATACAAGTATTGACCTACTACTTAAACCCGGCTCATTTGGAAGAATTGTCCAGCCAGCCTGAGTCACATCGATATAGCACTTGTGGGGGCGGGCAACAGCTAGTTTTATATACATACGAGTATCTAAATGTTAATTTATACTAAGGATAAATCATGTACTACTAGTATCTTACCTTGAAATATTGTTTATTTCTCAAGATATTAAAAATTTCCTAACTAATTCAATAAAATATCCAAAGTTATGTAAGTATATAAAATTGACTCTGTTCTGTAGGGACTTTATACTGCAACAATTTGTAATAAATCGCTACCTAATTAAAAACTTTTACTTATTCCTTTTAAGAATGTGGGGTCGGTCAGTAAATGAAACTACGCTTTAAAATATTCAGGAAGCTCTTTAATATGGCACTACCTTACATTAGATACTACAGTTACGTTACTTATACTAAATCTTCGAAGGCATCGACAAATGTTAGCACACAGCACGCCACTAAGGATGTATGCACACTGACTGCTACGAAGTGCCACTTCACCAAACTTATCGAATAGAATCGCCATCAAAACAAGCTTTGACTGCAGATTTTATCTGCCTTTCAGTCGGCGTACATTTCTAGCAATACACTGACTGAAATCAAACTGCAGTTTTTTAGCTATAACGCAGTTCAAATGCAGTGCATCGCGAGAGAGTAAGTAGGTAAATAAAGCTGCCTCTAATGCCTAATTATTACTTAATTCACGAAATAGAACTGGGCTTCCACTTCTACTGCACTACTGGTGGAAAGACTCACTACTGTATTTTTGTAAACTAGGCTTTAAAAGCAGCACTGCGCCTGCCATAGCGAATGCAACCTGCATTTTGCACCTGGCAGTTTCGAACCCACCCCTGTGTATATATCCTAAGTTTTTAGGAGCGTTATTTTATTTTAGAAGTACATACATTGCTGGGGATTATGTCAAGGCGTTAATTTAACCTTAAGGTCGCATTCGCATCTTAAATCTTACAAGCTTATGAGTTGCAACTGATAAGAACAATATTATTACATAATGTTAAAGTTAGGTACCTACAAATAGCAATTAAGTAACATGTTATAATGCTTTACCAATTTATAGGTAATCAAATGTCTTTCTCGTGATTCAATTAACCTAATAGACAAAATTATTGTCAGCTATGGAGATCTCAAAACCATACCAATAAAAATACCTATTTATTATAATGTCAAGTTGTACAATACTTATCTGTTTAGTGAGTAAAGTAACATATAGTGAGTCAGTAATCTGTTGTGCCTACATACTATAACTACATCATAAGAGTGCTTCCACATTAGGCGACTAAGATCCCAGCATCTCCTACAGCATAAAGGTCTCATCTCACCATATACTTACTTAACTTTGCGGAATCATGTAATGATGTTCTAAGAACCTAAGACAAGATTTTCAGAAACACACAAAACGGTGGCGAGACTAGACCTTACGCAAGCAATGCAATGCAGGCAGTAATGGTGATTTGTCGCCAAATGAGTATGTGCTCATAGTCTTTTAACATTAACAATTTGCAGTAGCATTGTTATAGGAATGCATTAGGAGAATGTCTTAAGAGACTAAGCTCAAAGAAATACTTCTAAAACATACCGGGAAAAAAATATCTTGGCAAATGCAACTATTTATTATTACTTATACCATAGCATTAAACAAGCAGTATAAAATAAGATAATTACTAAATATTAGATTATTCAGGCCCTGTGTTTGAATTGCAATGAAAGCACTTTGAGTAAGATTTTATTCTAAGTAGCCAGTTAGTCATGCTTTTAGCGCAATTTAAAACAGCCAAAATCAGGATGTTAAACTTGCCACAAAATAAAAAATATAATTTTTGTTAAAAAATAAACATTAATATTTATGAAAGCTTCCTTGTGCAGTCAACTTTTTGTTAATTCAGTCTCGAAGCCAATATTCAAATAAATTGGATAATTTTTTACCAATAGAAATGCTGAAATAAATGCTTTGCAAAATAGAGTATGGATCCCCACCATACATGATGCTGAATTGGATTTTTCCTTTCTTTTTTCGTCTACAGATATATTTTTCAACAGAAAGAGTAAAACTATTCTTCCTTTCTGGCAAATGAGCAAAAAATAGCACCTCTGAGCAGAAGGGATAGAGTACAGAAAAATCCAATTTCAATATGTGTGGTAAGATCCTCTAATAGAGAATACTTTTTTTTTCAAATATCACAAATAAACACAAACATTACAGGCAAGTGCACTCCAGCCATATTGCCTACCTATCCTATACCTGTAACAAACCACTATCAATGTACAAATCACACAAAAATGTAATTCATTCTTGTCACAAACTATATACTCTATAATTCTCTATAATGCATATTCATTTTAGTAATTACTATAATGTATAATAGTTGAGTATCTAAACATTAGGATATGGCAACTTAATAACAACTTATTGTCTAATGGAATACTCTATCTAAATGTAGCAAGAGAGCAGGTTGAGAGCTCTCCTCTCTACTACAATCAATGACGGTAAATCATGTAACCAACTGACATCATCATCATTGTGGACTTTACTGGCACTACATTGAGTGCCAAATCCCTTAAGCAACAAGCCTCTCTATACAAATTCATTCTATCTATCAGTTGATTACATAATCCTAATGGGGGGTGTTAAAAGGCAAGTATCTTAAAAAAATAAGAATTAAGATTTGATTAGTCCTTGCAACTTTTAACCCCACCCTGAGATTGCAACATGCAATTTTATCTTATAGCAGGACGGTTGTGTCAATCATAACAATATTATTGCAAAGCAGTGCCGTAAATATTGCTTGATATGTGAGCCTATACCTTACATACATTAGAATTTTGGAATTCAAAAGATTTGATGTTACGTTTGTGACTTTCAAATTAATAATGTATACACTATTCAAAATTAATAGTAACAATGTCACCAAATCAGAAATATTAAAGTAAAATTACATCAGAACAATGAACATGACATAAAGGGAACAACAAACAGGTGTTCTAGTATTAGAGAGTTCGAATGAGAGTTGATATGGAATATTGTAGGCTTGTTACCAAGCAGGGCCATCATGGAGGATTGGCTGTTACGTCTGCAGCCAATGGAACATGAGGCTGTGCACAGTGGGATAGTCAAGCTCAGCATTGGTGCTAAGCAGCTGGTGCAGGCTGAGTGGCGCGGGAGGCGCGGCAGGCGTAGCTGGAGATTGTTTCAACTCGGCAGAGTGAGCTGAGTTATCATCGGACGCGCAGTCGGAGCCACCCCACGTCTCATCGTAGTTGAGGTCACACAGCGTCGGTGGTTCGTCCGTGTCGCTCAGCTCATCGTCCAGCAAGGCCCGTGACTTGCTACGCGAGTCCGCACTTTCTTCGCGACCCTCATGCTGCCGCCGCGCGTTCTTCAGAGCCCGGTAGCGCCGTGATCTCTCACGCTGCAACCTCCGCTTACGCTCGTCAGCCCGCTCGAGCTCCTCGGGGGATTTTTTGGTAGTTTTGCCGAGGAAATACCTTACCATCGACTCATCACAATTTCGTTTTGAAAGATAGCTCGCCATAAGTTTGTAGTAATACTGGTTGTCCATCGTGCCGGGTTGCATGTAGCTTAAAAGAATTAGATTTAAATGAAATACGAGTACTCGAACAAGTAAGTAAAGAAATTGCGAAATAAAAATAATGAATGAGAACGCGAATCGCTGACGTAAAGTGACAACTCGAATTCGATGACAAGTGACGTTTGTTTTTTTTTTTCTTTCCCTGCGTTCCGAAACGCGCTAAAATCGATTACAGCACCCGTAATCGCGTACCGTCAGCAGCCGCGGGCGAAACCCATAATTTTTTTTGCTTTTCTGATCGCTGACGTTGCTGAAAGTCTGATTCGGAATGTATACTTAGGCTCAACGCACACCCAGCGCGGCGGTGCTGCGAGGAAGATACTGAGAAGTCAACTATTTAAATTTAAATCTAATCCCTAACTTATAAGGTCCGGGCGCGCCGGCTCTCTTGGACGTTTCACTGCGCCGGGCACCGCTCGCTCTTATTTATCTTTGCCTGGCGTTTTCAACCTTATTAAATAAGAATTAGGGTTTAATTTAAATTGTTGACTTTTCAGTATCTTCGCCGCGCCGCGCTCGGTGTGCGTTGGGCCTTAGAGCGTCGGTGGGCTAGTGGTTAGGGCCGCTGCCTTCCGTCCAGGAGACGCGGGTTCGATTCCCACCACGTACCAATGTGTTTTCGAATTTCGAATTCATATGTAAGTACCTACCTACGTTTATTCGACGTTCTTACGGTGGTGAAGGAAAACATCGTGATGTTACCAGATTTACGTGTTCTAGGGATGATAAATTATAGTTTAAAAAACTAAAAAACACGCTTTTAAAGCAC